>OU696696.1:163898350-164115850 GCA_916050605.2 Platycheirus albimanus | reverse complement strand
ACACACACACACACACACACACACACACACACACACACACACACACACACACACACACACACACACACACACACACACACACACCACACACACACACACACACACACACACACACACACACACACACACACACACACACACACACACACACACACACACACACACACACACACACACACACACACACACACACACACACACACACACACACACACACACACACACACACACACACACACACACACACACACACACACACACACACACACACACACACACACACACACACACACACACACACACACACACACACACACACACACACACACACACACACACACACACACACACACACACACACACACACACACACACACACACACACACACACACACACACACACACACACACACACACACACACACACACACACACACACACACACACACACACACACACACACACACACACACACACACACACACACACACACACACACACACACACACACACACACACACACACACACACACACACACACACACACACACACACACACACACACACACACACACACACACACACACACACACACACACACACACACACACACACACACACACACACACACACACACACACACACACACACACACACACACACACACACACACACACACACACACACACACACACACACACACACACACACACACACACACACACACACACACACACACACACACACACACACACACACACACACACACACACACACACACACACACACACACACACACACACACACACACACACACACACACACACACACACACACACACACACACACACACACACACACACACACACACACACACACACACACACACACACACACACACACACACACACACACACACACACACACACACACACACACACACACACACACACACACACACACACACACACACACACACACACACACACACACACACACACACACACACACACACACACACACACACACACACACACACACACACACACACACACACACACACACACACACACACACACACACACACACACACACACACACACACACACACACACACACACACACACACACACACACACACACACACACACACACACACACACACACACACACACACACACACACACACACACACACACACACACACACACACACACACACACACACACACACACACACACACACACACACACACACACACACACACACACACACACACACACACACACACACACACACACACACACACACACACACACACACACACACACACACACACACACACACACACACACACACACACACACACACACACACACACACACACACACACACACACACACACACACACACACACACACACACACACACACACACACACACACACACACACACACACACACACACACACACACACACACACACACACACCACACACACACACACACACACACACACACACACACACACACACACACACACACACACACACACACACACACACACACACACACACACACACACACACACACACACACACACACACACACACACACACACACACACACACACACACACACACACACACACACACACACACACACACACACACACACACACACACACACACACACACACACACACACACACACACACACACACACACACACACACACACACACACACACACACACACACACACACACACACACACACACACACACACACACACACACACACACACACACACACACACACACACACACACACACACACACACACACACACACACACACACACACACACACACACACACACACACACACACACACACACACACACACACACACACACACACACACACACACACACACACACACACACACACACACACACACACACACACACACACACACACACACACACACACACACACACACACACACACACACACACACACACACACACACACACACACACACACACACACACACACACACACACACACACACACACACACACACACACACACACACACACACACACACACACACACACACACACACACACACACACACACACACACACACACACACACACACACACACACACACACACACACACACACACACACACACACACACACACACACACACACACACACACACACACACACACACACACACACACACACACACACACACACACACACACACACACACACACACACACACACACACACACACACACACACACACACACACACACACACACACACACACACACACACACACACACACACACACACACACACACACACACACACACACACACACACACACACACACACACACACACACACACACACACACACACACACACACACACACACACACACACACACACACACACACACACACACACACACACACACACACACACACACACACACACACACACACACACACACACACACACACACACACACACACACACACACACACACACACACACACACACACACACACACACACACACACACACACACACACACACACACACACACACACACACACACACACACACACACACACACACACACACACACACACACACACACACACACACACACACACACACACACACACACACACACACACACACACACACACACACACACACACACACACACACACACACACACACACACACACACACACACACACACACACACACACACACACACACACACACACACACACACACACACACACACACACACACACACACACACACACACACACACACACACACACACACACACACACACACACACACACACACACACACACACACACACACACACACACACACACACACACACACACACACACACACACACACACACACACACACACACACACACACACACACACACACACACACACACACACACACACACACACACACACACACACACACACACACACACACACACACACACACACACACACACACACACACACACACACACACACACACACACACACACACACACACACACACACACACACACACACACACACACACACACACACACACACACACACACACACACACACACACACACACACACACACACACACACACACACACACACACACACACACACACACACACACACACACACACACACACACACACACACACACACACACACACACACACACACACACACACACACACACACACACACACACACACACACACACACACACACACACACACACACACACACACACACACACACACACACACACACACACACACACACACACACACACACACACACACACACACACACACACACACACACACACACACACACACACACACACACACACACACACACACACACACACACACACACACACACACACACACACACACACACACACACACACACACACACACACACACACACACACACACACACACACACACACACACACACACACACACACACACACACACACACACACACACACACACACACACACACCATTTCACTTTATACTTCAGCGTAGCTTCAAGAACTCTGTAAGCGATGCTGGCCATTCATCTGAAAGTGTTGGTCCAATTACAAAACGCTGGTTACAAGTACAGCAGCTTCAGCGACAATTTTGGAAAAGATTTCACGAAGAATATCTCCAACATCAACAGAAAAGAATCAAATGGAAGTTTGCAGCTCAAAACCTTGGTATCGGAGATGTAGTATTACTTCAAGAAGCGAGCGTTATGCCTTCAGACTGGAAAACGGGTCGAATCATTGACTGCTATCTTGATGAAAAAGGCAATATGCGCAGAGTTGATGTAAAGACAACGAAACGGGAAGTTGTGCACCGCGCAACAAATCGATTGGTCTAAATATTTCCAGATGACACCGAGGGAAAGCAAGCCCTAAGAAGAAGTAACCGGGTGCAAAATCGCACAACTACGCTGCTAACACGTGTTATTTTGCTTTGGCTTTCCCTTACTTATCCAGAAACTAGCGCTTTTGCCATTCAACCTCTTACTCCTGGAATTAACATTCAGCGTTTAGGAAATGCATCGATGAAACTCTTCGACCTTGAATTTTCAGTGGAAACTTCTCTGAATATCACTGCAGATTTACATGCTATTGACACTCTTCTTCAAGATTTCAAACTATTTTGCAATCAATATGACAACACTAAATACAGCCAATTAAACCAACATTGTCAGGCTGTAGAACAAGCTCTTACGTTAGAAGCCACGACAATTAAGGAAGGTATTATCGCAAGCTATCCCAAAGGACGACTAAAACGCGGTGCTGTCCCTGCGGTAATGAAAGGACTTGTTAAATACGCTCCCCAAGTTCTAATGACTGCCGGTATAGCCTATCAGGCTGTGGAGAACAATCAGCTGGAACAACAAATTACCCAGCTGAAAAACAAAATAAGTAAGGTCTCCTATCTAATAACAAATATCACCGACTTAGAGTTTAAAGCCGCGGATACACAGCTTGATGAACTCATAGAGCAGTAGCAGCTGCTTCGCGTTCAGGCGGAAATAAATACCTACTCATCGAGCATTCAGTTACTCATCAGTTCCATTCAGGCTAATCACCAAAACATCGAAAACATTCGCCCTTCTACTGAACTAATGGAGCATGTCAGCAGAATGAACAAAGGGTTGAACTTTTGTATGCTGCCACCTGTATCTAATATACCTCTTTTATTTACTAACAACAAAATAGCAAAATTTATCCGTCAAGACATGGTTATTGTAACATTCACTATACCTATAGTTAAACCTAAAATCTTTTCCGAGTTTATTTTTATTAATGTACCAACCATTGACTCCCAAGCTATTCTCCTAGGCAATGGAAGTCTTGTACAGCAAATTATGATTAGTTCAGACAACGAAACATGCTTTGAGCCATCTCAAGCCATAGATCTGGGCAACGGAATATACGAAGACGTTAAGGAGAAGCAATTAGATGAGTGCTGGAAGGAAGTGCTCAAAATTCCCACTCGTAATTCATTTTTGACAACCTGTAACACCACTAAGGTCAACACCGAATACAATATAATTCACGTTTTTAAGGGTTATCTTGCAGTCATCTAGAGATCAAAAGAAAATAAAGTTAATTTGATGTGCAATGACTCTACCATTCCAATTATAACAAAGGTAAATGTCGTACGATTTCAAGGTTGCACTATTTCAAGCAATTCATCCCAGGTGGTTTCTCCAATGGAAGATGTCGTAAAAATAATTACTGATAACGCTACAACAGTTGTCACCGCCAAGACTTGCGATACAAGAAGGGTCTAGGCTAATTCACTGTGCACAATTCACTGTGCCCAATTCACTGTGCACAATTCACTGTGGGGACAATTCATTGTGCACAATTCACTGTTGACACAATTCACTGTGGCGGGCAATTCACTGTGGTTAATTGTCCACCACAGTGAACTGTCCCCAATGCCTAAATCTTAAAACGGTTTAGTATTATTATTTACAAAGTATTTTCATTAAATCAATAAACAGAGAACAAAAATCTAACAGATTTTGGTTCCGATTGTAATAATTTTTTCAGTTATTGAAACAAATTTCAGTTATTGAAACGAACACAACATAAGGAAAATGATCTTCCATTTGATGTACTTGTGTTTCAATGTCTGCTCATCACTATAAAGGTGGAATTTATTCAACTTTTGCCACAATGAATAACCCCACTACAGTTGTCCACCACTGTAAATTTATTGTCCATAACAGTTAATTGCCCGCCACAGTGAAGTGTCCCCACAGTGAATTGTGCACAGTGAATTGTGCACGGTGAATTGTGCACAGTGAATTGTGCACGGTGAATTGTGCACAGTGAATTAGCCGGCTTCGATACAAGAACGACTTCCAAACGAACCACGTATGGCTTTACTTAAAGAAGAAATTTCAAATGAACTTGAGGATGCCAATGGGATCTCTCTGGACCATCAGTACTGGTACTTGGGAGGCGCTTTATGTACCATTCTCTTTTTGTTTGTAATTATTTCACCAGTTGCTATTAAAAAAACTCTTTGAAAGACAAGAACAATGGATGCCAATATAAGTTACCTCAGCAACGAAGACAAGATACCTGGAATCTGGGCACGGACACACGCGGGAGATTGTTTACGAATCCAAATAATGCTCATCAATGCACTACCAATAACAATGTGCTGACTGCATTAACCTACTTTTAAATAATAATTAAATATTTGATGAGATGGTATTTTGCTGTATTAATCAAATTACCAAGCGCAGCACTTTTCTTTGTATAAATACACTACACATTTTGTCATTTCTTTACTCTTGCAATATATCAATAAAAATAAAATAACTATCCCCCTACCAAAGGTAAGGTGGTTATTTTATGGAAATCTAAGACTTTTGTTATTTCTTAAATCGATCCATTGGAAGCTGAGGTTGAACCAGAATCTGAAGAATTGGACGAACCTGAGAAATATGACCAACCTAAGAAAGAACATGCCATAATTGATAAAGGTCCCGAAAATCTTGCAGAAGAACGTGAAGCTGAACCTTAGCAAAAAAAAAAACGATGAGTGATTGGTTTTTAAACATTAGTTCTAAATATGCATGTACCAATAACTAATTAATTAACCTTACCTGAAAATTTAAAAATCATTAACATTTTTACATGGTTTTATGCCTTTTCCTTTTGTACTGAGCACACAAATAGGTGTTTAAAGAGCTTTGTCTCAGTTCTTCAAAAATCCATTTTTATGTTTTTTCAAGATTGTTACTGAACTATTTATTAATCTCACAGACTTTGTTTTGTGCTTTAACGAAAGGAAATGAAATGTACTACAACTTTATACATGATAACTTTTCTCATAGGACGAGTGATTTTGCCAATATTTTGATCCCTACAGCAGCAAAACTAAAAATTATTTATTTTCTGTAAAAATGGACCATTTTCAAAGAGTCATAGCTCGGTCTCTATGAAGTTTATAGAGCTGCGGTTAGTTTTAAATTGTTGTAAATTTAATGGACTTACAGAAAATGGTTATTTTCTTTATGAAAAAATGCATAGTTTAAGACTTTTAGAACAAAAAGTGAAAAAAGGCCTAAAACTTTGCGCTTTTTCGCTTGCTGCGCAGCGAGCACAAGTTTTTCGAAGTTGCAAAGGAGGATGGGCAAATTGGTCCAACCCACCAACAGAAACAAGATATACGTCGTTGGAAAGGTCTTGTCGAGTACATCAATCTTTATTATGGGCATCCAGCTCTAAACAATGGGAGAGCTGAGATAATGGTCAAACTATGATGCGTTTTTCAAAGTTAGCTATGGTTTGGTATCAATAACTTAAAGCAACAATATGTTTGTCGTTGAAAAGGTGTGCACAAGGCGACGATTTTTTGCTATGGGCACTCAGCTCTATGTCAAAAGGCATCTGACATAATGCACTTAATTCATTTCTATCTTCTGAGTAACTTAACATTGTTGCGGTAATATTAACCAACAGATATAAAATATACGTCGTTGGAAAGGTGTTTTTGGGTACATCAAACTTTAGTATGGGCACCAAGCTCTAAACAATGGGAGAGCTGAGATAATCGACATTGAAAATTGCCCTTTTTCTACTGCACCGTTGCATTTTCTTATTCTACCATCAACAACCAAAAGAAAAATAGCATTGGAAAGATCTGTCCAAGTCCAATATTTTTTGATATAGGCATCAAGTTGTAATCCATATCAGACCAGAGATAAAAAATATTATTAATCAGTCTTTTTTGGGTGCATCCTGGTACTTACCTTCCTCCACACCAACAGAAATGAGATGCATATCGTTAGAAAGGTCTTCTCGAGTACATCAAACTTTGGTATGGGTACCAAGCTCTAAACAATGGGAGAGCTGAGATAATGGACATTGAAAATTACCCTTTTTCTACTGCACCGTTGCATTTTCTTATTCTACCATCAACAACCAAAAGAAAAATAGCATTGGAAAAATCTGTTCAAGTCCAATATTTTTCGATGTGGGCATCAAGTTGTAATCCATATCAGACCAGAGATACAAAATATTGTTAATCAGTCTTTTTTGGGTGCATCCTGGTACTGACCTTCCTCCATACCAACAGAAATGAGATGCATATCGTTAGAAAGGTCTTCTCGAGTACATCAAACTTTAGTATGGGCACCAAGCTCTAAACAATGGGAGAGCTGAGATAATGGACATTGAAATTAGCCTTTTTCTACTGCAACTGCATTTTCTTATTCTACCACCAACAACCAAAAGAAAAATAGCATTGGAAAAATCTGTTCAAGTCCAATATTTTTCGATGTGGGCATCAAGTTGTAATCCATATCAGACCAGAGATACAAAATATTGTTAATCAGTCATTTTTGGGTGCATCCTGGTACTGACCTTCCTCCATACCAACAGAAATGAGATGCATATCGTTAGAAAGGTCTTCTCGAGTACATCAAACTTTAGTATGGGTACCAAGCTCTAAACAATGGGAGAGCTGAGATAATGGACATTGAAAATTACCCTTTTTCTACTGCACCGTTGCATTTTCTTATTCTACCATCAACAACCAAAAGAAAAATAGCATTGGAAAAATCTGTTCAAGTCCAATATTTTTCGATGTGGGCATCAAGTTGTAATCCATATCAGACCAGAGATACAAAATATTGTTAATCAGTCTTTTTTGGGTGCATCCTGGTACTGACCTTCCTCCATACCAACAGAAATGAGATGCATATCGTTAGAAAGGTCTTCTCGAGTACATCAAACTTTAGTATGGGCACCAAGCTCTAAACAATGGGAGAGCTGAGATAATGGACATTGAAATTAGCCTTTTTCTACTGCAACTGCATTTTCTTATTCTACCACCAACAACCAAAACAAAATTATCATTGGAAAGATCTGTTCAAGTCCAATATTTTTTGATGTGGGCATCAGGTTGTAATCCATATCAGACCAGAGAAAAAATTATTGTTTATCACTCTTTTTTGGATGCATCCTGGTACTTACCTTCCTCCACACCAACAGAAATGAGATGCATATCGTTGGAAAGGTCTTCGAGAGTAAATATTTTTTTAATATGGGCACTAAGCTCTTAACCATGGGAGAGCTGAGATACTGTACATAGTTAAATACAACACTCAGTCTCAGCTTAAGTTTGAATACATCCTTCACTTTAAATATTTTTGGCGCATAACCGTCGAGGAATATGTCAAACGCTTACACAAATATACGCGTAGTTCCAGAGCTCAAGTTGGAATCAAGTCTCGTCTGCTTAGTAAGTGTATGTTTAAAAATAGATTTTATATACACTTACCTTTTCAACAACATAAAGCTACTTTCAATGTCCATTATCTCAGCTCTCCCATTGTTTAGAGCTTGGTGCCCATACTAAAGTTTGATGTACTCGAGAAGACTTTTCTAATGATATGCATCTCATTTCTGTTGGTGTGGAGGAAGGTAAGTACCAGGATGCAACCAAAAAAGACTGATTAATAATATTTTTTATCTCTGGTCTGATATGGATTACAACTTGATGCCTATATCAAAAAATATTGGACTTGAACAGATCTTTCCAATGCTATTTTTCTTTTGGTTGTTGATGGTAGAATAAGAAAATGCAACGGTGCAGTAGAAAAAGGGTAATTTTCAAAGTCCGTTATCTCAGCTCTCCCATTGTTTAGAGCTTGGTGCCCATATTAAAAAACCTTCCATTTGCAAAGACCCTTCCAACGACGTATGTCTTGTTTCTGTTGGTGGATTGGACCAAATCCCATACAAAATTGCTCATCCTCCTTTGGATTTATACTACTCTAACTGGTCCATACAACATACCAACGAATCAGAACTACATCATGCTTTGCGATTTTAGCCTTTTTTGTGTCGATTTCTACTGGGCTATAAAGCGGCTCTTCGCCGTCGGAGCAATAACGCTTTGTTTTTAAACACAGCACCTTCAACGTCATCGTTTACACCAGATGACCCACTGGGACTTAACTTCGAAACATGTTTTTTTTTCCTGCTCCGAAACAATTGGCAGTGATTTTTTAGAAAAACAAACAAAAAGTGCAAGTGAGAAAAAAAGGGTTAGCTATAAAAATATATACACTCACAGGCACATCTAACCGCCCACCCAGTATTTTTAGGATTATGATCGGTATTGTTCCATAACACGATTTTTTTCATAGAATCTGCCGTTAACAATGTTTGTATATCAAAAGATAACATTTTAAGTTTATGAAATATCAATTTAATCATCTGTATAACTATAAATCGTATTTTAAGTTTATTTTTAATAAAAGTGACAATTTTTTTTACTTTTATTAATAACATTTTTATACCCTATTCCATAGAATGGGTATATTGTATTTGGTGTGGAGTTTGTAACATGGAGAAATAATACCGTTAGGTATAGAAAAGTATATATATTCTGACTCAGAATCAGAATCCTAGTCGATTAAGCCATGTCCGTCCGTCCGTTCGTCCGTCCGTCCGTCCGTATGTATACTCTCTAGACGTCGCAATTTTCGAGCTAGAAAGCTGAAATTTGGTATATATAATCTTTGGTTCAAGAGTAAGGCTAAGTTCTTGAACCGGTAAAATCCGCCCACAAACACGCCCACAATCGCCATTTTTGATGAACAACCTCAATTTGGTAAAATTAAATTATGTTTTTTGTACAGTTACGATAAAAGCATAACGCTAAAATTTTGCGAACGTAAGCTTTAGGTACACCTTCTTCCAATCAAATAAAAATATTTCAGTTTGGGCGTGGCTGACGCCCATTTTTCATACAAAACTATCAATATTGTTTTTATAAAATAACAATTGTTATATTAAAGTGAAAAACATTAAATTTTGTGGGTATTACTGGCACATAAACATCTTGTGTATGAAATCAAAAAAAAAAAATTTGGGCGTGGCTGACGCCCACTTTTCATAAGAAACTATAATAAAGTTGTTTTTGTAAATAAACGGTATTTATAATGAATCCGCAAGTCAAAATTTTGCGTCTCTTAAGAGAAACTTAACAGTTTGTGTATGAAAAGAAATTTTCGAATTTTGGGCGTGGCTTACGCCCACTTTTCATGAAAGAACGAAAAACGTAGTCTCAAAAATTTAAGGTACCTCCAATATTCAATTTAAAACTTTTCTTTCCGGTCGTTCTTTGAAATATATATCTCTACATTTTCTTGTGTAGTTTTTTTCAATACGCCCACTTTTAAAGGCGTGATTTTGATAAAATACCTTTGTTTAGGTAAGATTGTTTAAAAACTACTCGATTCAGCTGTAGTTTTACACATATGCCTAAATACTGATCAAAGCTCAGTTAGTGCTTCAAATTTTTAAGACACGCCCACTTTTAAGAGGCGTTTCCGTCAAAAGTTGTATAATGCATTAATTTTTTAACGTTTTTTAACTATCGGTCGCAGTTTTGAAGTAAAAGGGATGAACACTAAGATTTATATTCCTTGGTTACGTAGCAGAGCATGGTCCAAGAATTGTTAAAAACACCCATAATCGCTATTTCGATTCAAAATCTAATTTTTAAAAATTAAAGTTTTGTCTTGTTTTGTTCAAATCGATCTGCAAGAATAAAATTGAATGTTACTGAGCTCATACTAATTGCCTTGGCAACAAAAAGCCTTAACTTTGGGCGTGGCACACGCTTTTTTTTTTATTGTGCCAGCACCTATTGAACATCACATCACACAAAATTAATGTTATTGAATTTTTGTCTGTCTTGTTTCTGAAACTGAAACATCGGCTGGCTGCGGGAGGCAGACGAATACACATACAAAAATATAGGGAATAGGGTATCCAACAGTTCGTTGCAAACGTACTGTAGCTCTCGCTTATGTTTTTATTTCTTATTTGATAAAAATTTTTTTCAATAACGTGTATTTCCTCCTCGAGATCTAATGACTTCTGGAGCCTATTCGGAAGTCCATCCATTATATCGTGTATATCTGTATGAGGGATGTTGTCCCATTCCTCTGCTACAGCTGTCTTAAGCTCCCTTATGTTGGTTGGCGCTGGTATTCCTGCCCGAACCCGTCGTTTTAGATTGTCCCATATGTGCTCTATAGGATTCGGGTCCGGCCCCGCGCTGGTTATGGTAAGGTTTGAACACCGACTTCTTCAAGGTATTCAGTGACCGATCTTGCGACATGACGACGTGCGTTATCTTGCATTAAGATACAATTTTCTCCAATAAATGGCGCGAAAACGATGAAATGATGAAAATGGAGAACTTCCTCCACGTACCTCTGAGCATTTACAGGTCCTCTATCGAAGATCACGAGCTCGGTGCGAGCCTCGTAACTGATACCTCCCCGTACCATTATCGACCTTCCCTGATACCCCACTGTTGCGGCTGTGGCACATGGAGCTAACCTCCATCTGGTCCTCGTAGGGCCATTCTGCTCTCGTCTGAGAATAGTACGTTCTTCCACTGATCAATGGTCCAGTTCACATATTCTTGAGCAAAACGAAGTCGAGCTCTACGATGTTGTGGGAGCAATTCGGGGACTCGGGCTGGACGAAACGATCCTACATCTCTTTTTGCCAGTCTTCGTCTTATTGTTCTTTCACTTACACTTAAGTTTCGCACTTCGAGGAGACGAGTACGAACTTGAGCAGCTGTGCTAAAGCGATCTCTTAACACATTGCTTACAATAAAGCGATCATCTCGAGCGGATGTGCATCGATGTCTGCCTTGGCCTGGTCTCCTATTGTAAGAACCAGTCTCCCGAAATCTTCAGATGTTGTCTTAAGTGTCCGCGCAATGCAGCGTTGGCTGTACCCACTATCCGCAAAAGCCACAGCCCTCACTACTTCATTGGGGTCTAACCTTATTTTTTTGTGTGGGTTTGAATAATAAAAGTTCACAAACACTAATTTTACACTTTGCAATATCCACAAATAATAAGTTGAGAAATAAGAACCACATTACTCAGATCTTCAAGAATGCCAAAATGCAACTGGATCACAAAAGTGCAGCAATGCAAAGATAGGAGACAAAAATTAATTTAGTAACTGTTTAGTTCATGCTCAAAGAACCCAATAATGTGAGACTAAACATATGTAATTGTTGTTGTTTTGTTGAGCCTCCGAAAATCCCGAGGGAAAAAGAAAAAAAAAAGTAGTTTTATTTTTTATCAATATATTTCGGCACTAAGTGCCATCATCAGGATCTAGAATTTAAAACAATAGAACATACAATTTTTTTAAAAACAATTGAATTATACAATATAAAAGTACCTAAGATGAAATATCACACAAGAGTTTTCTTAGACAATTTTGACAGTGACTTTGTCTAAGAAAACTTTTTCGTGATATTTCATCTTAGGTACTTTTATATTGTACTTACTTACTTCTATGAAACTTTGTAGGGAAGAAACTTTCTCACCATTTATTTGCAAATAGCATTTACGACTGGTGCCATCTATTAGAGAAACTTCTCTAATACTCACCCCGTGCTGAACGCACTCATTACAGTCCACCAGAAAAAGGAGTCCACAAATGGAATCCACACTTACAAAGAATCCACTTCCAGAACGGAGTCCACAGGATTTCCAATGTTATTTTGGAACTTTCTCAGACATGCGCACTCCACCATTTTTAATGGAAGTGCCTAAAAGCGACAAGCGACGAATTTTGTTCTAGAAGTTATACCCAAGTCACACCGAAACTTCAGACGACGTGTCCACACTAGTGGGTATGAAAGAAAAGGTAGGCACACTGATGAATCAGAGAATATTCCTACATCCGATATCTGACAGGGTGCAAATTCTTGACAGGATGCGTTGTGCATACAATAGTTTGGTTGCGTCAAATCACTAATAGCTCTTAGTGTGTGCTTAAAGTCGTGATCGTCTTTGCCAGTACCATGTATAGCCTGAGGTGGAAGTGATTGAGAATAGTAGCACTTGTGACGTCATTAGTGTATTGAGGCACTTTTGTACTCGATATATCCTTTAAATGACGGAAGTCCAAAAGTACCCCTCCCGAATCATACGTCATGGTAAGAATGTGAGGTACCTCAAAAGTCAAAACAATAATACTTTGAAAGAACTAAGACCCGAAGTGACAGGTAATGTTCTCAGTCAAAACCCAATACCAAACTGACATCTGTCACAGTAAAACCAAAAGATCCATCAGAACCGTATTGAACACTTACTTTAGATTGACCAAAAACCTAAGGTAATGTTACTCGTACCACCAAATTAAATATTCTACCTGACACCCAAAATTCGGTCAGAAACAAACAAATGTCACTAATTTGTTAAGAATCAGTAGAATTATGATACTTATGACAGTCCAGTAAGTTAAATAACACCTGACAGTATGATCAGAGCCTTAAATCTGATTATCTTATTTACCTCCTTGCCGCGATGCATCTATCAATTTACAAAATAAACCATGTCCATAAAACAGTGCAGTGTGCACTGACCACAAACTGGTTCAACTACACTCCACTGAAAATACTATAATCGAACAGAACTAGTACTGGAATGTAGGAAACGAGAATGGAAATTAGGGCGTTGGCTACCTGGAAAGTGGAAACACAATCCAGGAAGCCGACGAGTGGATTTCATTTTTACACAGACACTAGACCTGAGAAGAACTCATCAGCAGAACGGTGCAATAAGAAAAGTTTTTTGTGCCACGGCCATTTTATTTCTAGCTGGAGGAGACAAAATCGTAATTGCATTTGCAATTAAGGAATTCTGGACATAAAACGGAGTTAATATCTCGAAAGAGGTAAGTTAAATTATAGAATATTTATTCAAGTAGGAGAATGTGGTTCTTCCTGCTTTTGGACGCAGTTAACAACCACGCCACATGGTCGAGACGTAATCTCACATCCACATTGCGTTTCTTTCCATCTAGGATCATTGATCTATTGGACCGAGCGATCCGTAACAGAAAATCCGTCGGACAGGGCTGGCGAGGCGACAGGAGAACGTTTTACGGAAATCCTTGTGCGCCCAGCGAGACACATTCCTACATACACCACGTGCGGACACCAGGGATCATATCCAATACATTTAAGATATATGTATCTTCCTTCAAAATATGTATTTCCATTGGCACTAAACGCATAGCGAGAAATAAAAGTGGATTTTCCTCAACAAAACCACGTTTTCCACACCATTTTTGGACAGGCACTCACTACGCCGATAGTTTTTTTTTACTTTGGCCAAGCACATTTTTTGCTTTGGTCAACGGCGCGTCGCTCACCGGCCCGTCCACGATTTTTTTTTTATTAATCATCTTGTTCTGCTCACGTTCAACGACTTATTTTGGAGCACTTTTATGTGTGTATCACACTCCGGAGCACTCGCTGATAACGCCCCATTGGCAGAAACGGATGCCAAGGCGTCAACACCCACTTGCCACGAGGCCACTTACAATTTTCCTTTGGACAGTTCCTAGCTGTGTCAAGCTCAGGGCCACTGCATCAGATACGAGGAATCGAAGCCGCCATCAGGACGTCTGGCGGGTAATATAATTACCGATGCCGGTCCATACGAAGTTTTCAACAACTCCGAGCACCTCATAGCGGAGCAACGCGGGATTCAAGTTCCTGAGACACCGTATTCATTGAGTTACCTTCAACTCCGAGCATCCTATAGCGGAGCAACGCGGGAGTTCATGTACCAGAGACAACATATTCAACATATATTCATCTGTACCGCATCATGCAGCAGTTTCCTGTGTATATTTAATTAAAAGTTATTGAGATATGGAAGGGTATGAATTTATTCCCTAACCAGGTAAAGAAATTATTTTGAATTATTTTATTTTTGAATCCTGGTGGGAGCCTTTAAAGCTCATCCACCCGTTTGTGCCCCTGTTGACGGGTGTATTATCGCCTCATATATTGGCACTCGAATCCACGTACCACGGACGGTGGTACCTCTAGATATTTTACTGTGGAGACATTTTTGAAAGCTAAGGCTATTTCGAAGCCACTTTACCAGAGCTATTTAAGATTCTTTTATGTTTATATGTACTCATTGTAATATAAGAGTGTGTTAAGATCTACTAATGAAAGTGTTTAGATAACTTAAACTTATAGCTATACCGATAATAGCTGAATCGTATCGCGACAGTTAAACATATTTAATCGTGTTGAGATCGATTTCGGTATATTTAATTACTTAGAGCCCACGCTCCCAACGTTTTCCTTTGACTAGAGTCATCCCAACCCAGCAAACATTTTTCTTCACTTAAAATGAAGGTTCACTTTATGTTCAGCAAAAATGAAGAATCAAAATTGTATTCGAATTAAAAAGAGATCTACATTGGATTTTCATTCACATATATGAACAAAAATGATTGTGATCAAGAAATATACAAAAATCTAATAAATCTATCTAAATTTCCTTCATTCTTATGAATAAAAGTGAATGTTAACATACAATTGTAAAGAAAAAGCGCTTAAATACATTCATTTTGGTGAATGTTTCTCTAATCATTTATATATCATTTCTAAAGATTGATGAATGAATGCCCATTTCTCAGGAGATTTGATTGGAATTGAATCGTTAGTGAATTCATATCTGAAGGTTTTCTTCATTTAAATGAATCATAATGATTCATTTTTGAAGGAAAATGTTTGCTGGGAAGTGATCGCTATTCATGTTTGCTGTCGTGTTGCAGCATTGTATTGAATTCCTTACTCATTATCACTTCTTTTAATTTCTTTTTCCTTTTCATTATCACTGGTCGTAAAGACAAATTATTACTCTCCGCATCGGTATTGACCACCTTCGTTCGCGTAATGTTAACGCCGCGTCCGCGCATAAAACCAATTCAAATCATTTACACTCGATTTTGGTCATACCATACTTTAGTAGACTTAATTTTTTTTTTCGTTTCTTTTGTGTACCGGTTACTTTTTGTCGCGATTATTATGCTCTCGCCTCTCCTATAACACAGTATAATTGTGTTTGTCGAATCTGCGACATACTAAGCAAATATTTAGAAACATTTGACGCTCTAGAATAGGCGTTAATAACATATCTTTAATTCGGAATATAGTAGCTATAGTCGACGATCCTTGTTAAGAGATCAAACTGTAGAATATTATCAAGAGTAACATCCTTTATTCAAATACATACATTTTACTTTAACTAACCCTTTCAGCTGTTGCAGAAGTGCACTTCCGGAACAACGAAAAGTGGACGACGTATTCATAATCTACCCCATTGGTAGAAGAATATTTTTTTGTATCCTTTAACATATACAATTTGAATTTTTATTTGATAATATTTTGCTTTCACTGACTTTGCAATCGATCATACATTTGGGATGCAAATAGTATTCCTTATGTGTGTGGTACTCTATTTTATCTGATTACATTAACTGCCTATATACTACTCTGAGTGATTTACATAGCTCAGATCAATTCGTCTGCTATGTACAGATATCTTTCTAACTTTCTGTTCAGATATAACATAGGTTTCGTCGGCAGTTTAAACGTATTTAGTTTATTTGTGTATCCGTATGCGTGATAAGAGCATTATTATGCTGTCGATCTCTTTAATGTAATCTAACGCGATCTTGTTACAATTACCTTTTTTTAATAATAAGATTACATCGTCGCGTTAAATCTTTGATTTTTGCAAGTTTGTTACAGTTATCAAACTCGGTTGGCGTTTTAAATCACGCCTGTTTAATTTTGATAACACTTTGCTGAGAAGAACTTTTCACATAGACTTACCATTAATGTGTTTGCCGTAGGTTTCATGTAGTAAGAATTTACGAAATTTTATCAAACATTTGTAGATGTGATATTCAATTTTCTTTTGATGAAGATATATGAGAATCGAAAGGCGCTCTACTTTTCAAAAAGCTTAGTCTTATGAAAAAGCCTTATTTTGAAAGCCATAAATTGAAATTGAATGATTAACGTAAAGTTCGAAGAATAATTTTGGGCTCATTCTTTTAGTTATTTAAGACATATTAACCTACCTTGTTAAGTTTAAGATTCGGATAATAAATTTGATATATAATTATTTTTACAACGAGTTAAGAAAAATTTTGCACATTCTTTTTATTTATAGTTTGAATATTTCTGGTGAAGGTATTTTAGATCCTTCACGATGATGGAATAAGACATTTACAGGGAGGGTTGTAACCCTTGAACTTCGTTGAGTGGGTCATGGTGATGTGTATATTTTGTTTTTCTTACGTGCAACGGTAGAGGTTTAGGTCGTGTTCATGGTATCCCGGTTTGGTACTATGAGTAAGGAGGGAAGGCAAAGTAGGCAGGCAATTCATTGCTTGCTTTTTCATTTACGGGGCTACCCATAACATTATTACGAGTCTTGGGGACTCATAGGTCCGAAGGTAGCCAAGGTCACTACTGGAGAGCTGATTCCGGTAGTTGAATTGGGTGGGTTGAGAGACCAGGAGGGTCAGTTGACATCTTCGATCCTCCCTCCCCTCAAGGTTAGACACCTCTTTATCAACATTCGACACAACATCGTGGCAGTCGAATGATAAGATATTAGAAACATGTCATTGCAACCACGAGAATCTATGGTTAGCTTTGCTGAAAATACTTACGTGTTGCGTTCAGTGGGTTGACATAGAAATTCCATCTGAAATCTTTTCTTCCGTTTTGCGTCTTCACTCAATAATTCCTAAGAGGTGCGATCATGAATCTTTCCTTAATTTTAATTCATTTCTTGCAAGTCTATACGACATCAATTATGAGGGCCCTTAAGCATTGAAAAATTAATTATTCGAACCTGAACATCTTTGGTTCATCGGTCGGCAGGGAAAAATAAGAGGTAACACCGGTTAAGCATATCTCGGAGCAAGTAAGTGCCCACGGCCTGGCTGAGCTAGCCATGGCTATGGTACTGCCGGCCACCGCGACGGTTGATCTCAACCACGGTTCTGCGTTGTCGCACGCCGTTCTTGTTGGCTGTTCTCAGCGAACAGTTACTAAGAAAGGGGGCGTTGCCGGCATAGGATCGATACCATCCTTTTAATGCAGGAGTAGGTAGCCATAGCTAGAATAGTAGATGTGGACTGGAGTGGAGTCTCTGGAAAGGAGCATATGGAATCAAAATTCAACAATTCAATTCTAGTTAAGAGTGTAGGGTTTAGTAGAATCCTTGGTTTCAGGTGTAAACTACGACACAATTCAGCTACAAGAGGAACATCTAGTGCTTGTAGTGGATAGGCGCGAGCATGCCGACAGGTACCCCCTAGGCTGTGCTTTGTAGTCAGCACCTATGGTGCGCTGTCGGATGGATCGCGCTTCTGTGATGGGGATGGATGTGGAAATTGAAGAAAGGGAAGAGGAGCGGGAAGAGCAGGATGCCATGTTAGCGAAGTGTAAGTATATCTATTATAGGGATGCTGGATACACCGATACATGGGAGGTTGATGATGGAGATGCTGTTCCTTGGTATAGGAGTCAAAGATATTTGGGGGTTCTTGTCTCTTCTGGCTTCCGCTTCGGTTTGTGTTGGATCTTGGGTATCCATAGGATATTTGGGTGAAGAGGTTCAGTGCGTGTTGGCACATATAAAGATATCTTTCTTAATTTCATAATTATTAATTTACGTTACAGATGGCGCCCAACGTGGGGCACAAATTAGTTGATGAAGTACAGATTATAATTGTTTAAAGTAATGTCGATTCAGAGTAGCGTAGGAGGAAGTAAGGAATTTTTGAGAATTTTAAAAAAAAAAATTTTTTTCAGTTTTTGAGTAAAGTGTTATTTGTTTGATGATCAGGTCCCTTGGATAGAGGAATGCCATCGAGATTAGTGGTGCAGGCACTATTTTGTCCAGTGGTTTAGTGATATTGTCCTGAACCAGCTGTCGCATTAGGTCTACCCCCTTTTCTCTACCTCCTGCCGCGTAGGTACATATGTCTTCGATTTCTGTCCGGATTGAGCTTCTTCTTGCTTGATCGTCAGTAGCTGAAGTGTCGACATGTCCAAACCGTGAAGTCTGAGTTTCTGGTCTTAGGAGAGTAGAGTGAGCAGGTCTTCTGACCGGTGGTTGGAGCTTTTTGCCCGACGCACGTCAGCTGCAGAAGCTGGTTACTCGCTCGAATATGACCCAATTTGTTTCAACAACAAATCAACATATTTCTTTTAATTATAATGATACCCAGGTTATGTTTTGGAGATTTCAGTCAGTTTTCGAAATTTGTTAGGAAGTGATGGTATGAGATGGGACATGAAGCGCTAACCGGTAGTTGGAGTTTTATACCCGATGTACGTCAGCAGTAGCGTAATGTCATCATCACATACCTAAACAACTTTTCGATTGGAGGAAATTGTCTTTCCTCATGCATCAGAACGCAGTAAAGTATCAAGTCTACACACACTAAGTTTTTTTGATTTTTTTTTGAATCGGTTTAGTTGCAGAACCGAAACACGCACCATGTTCCAAAGGGAGGGTTACCCACTCCCGAATCCTTTATGAGATACAAATTTGTTAATTTAATTATTTTTGAGGTATAATTCAGTTTAGTATTAAAAACAGTTTATATTATTTTTTTTGGATAGTTGGAAAACCATATAATTTCCAAGGTATCTAAGTATTTTGAGTATTCCGTCAATCAAGTTGAGACGTAACTGCTTGATTGCCGTGTAAGTTGGGATAGTGCCCGTTTTTCAGTATTTTTGGGATAGAGCCCACCATTATTGAGTAGTTAAGATTATTGAGAATTCACTAAGACTTTGAGCATTATTTAAGTATTAATATACATTTTTGAATTTCATTGGTAAAATCAAGCATATGTTATTTTTTTTAGAATATATTTAAGTATCCAGTTGAATTTAGGATTTCCGAAAACACTTTGAAGTAACGTTTTTAATAGCCGAAATACAGGTCTATTCGCATTTATTATTAAGCACTTAAGATTTAAATTTACTTTTATTTGATTTACTTGATTGAAGAATATCCGTTGGAGTTACTTGCTCACGGCATATTTGAATTTTCACTTTTTGATTTATCGATTTTACACTTTTTTCTCGAGTAATTTCCGTTCGAGGAATTTCCCACGGACCACTCATAATTTCTTTTGTTATTACCGGAATTTCAATTACAGTATGGTCGATTATTACCTAAGATTAATGAGCGGTACTAATCGAAAGACAATTATTCAGAGTTCATATAACCCAGAATTACGAGACGTCATTATTATGCCATTAAAGCTAAATTACGGTGGCGAGCTAGCTCAGGGAGGTCAGGACGAAGACGACCAATCTGAGAATGGTTTCGATAGAACGGGTAACGACACAGGGATCGCCCCTGTCGACAATGAAGATTTGAGCGCAGAAGAGGCACAACGACGGAAGGATGCTGCTGATCATTCGGCATTCATCCAAGACATTGTTTCAGCTTCTATAGAAGCACACAGATGCGATGAAAGAAGGTTTATTAAAGAGCAACTGGCTCAAAGTCAAACCTATCTTTTAGAACAAGTCGCCAATCTTATTCGAGGCAACCCTCAAAATCAACTTCCGCCCACTGCTACTCAATCTTCAACGCAATCCCAAGTTTTGACATCCAGCAATGTCCATAATAAACCTACCACTAGTACAGACGCTGCACGCGTAGTTACGGTGAACGTTCCTAAGGGAGGAACAGGAGCAAGAAGGAACCTTACAGAACCATTACGAACAGTCGACCAGTTGGCTGCAATGCTAACACCCACATATCCACCCGCAGTCAATCGAGTTTTGCTAGGTATTAATCCAGCACAAATGTCTCGAGGCGCGAATGTGGACGACTTTTTAACCCAGATGAATGATTTTAATCTGAACGATTCTCCGCCGACTTCGTCTCTTCATAGGCGAGCGCCTTCTAATTCAACAACCTCCAACAGGACACCACAATACCACAAGTGGGGATTAAATTTCGACGGGAAGAATATGTCTGTTGACGACTTCTTGTTCCGTCTCGAGTGCATCCGGTAAAGTAACAGCGTACCATGGGACGAGATAGTAATGAACTTTCATCACTTCGTTTCCGGGTCCGCTGAAACTTGGTTCTGGATGTACCTCAAAGGCAACAAACACACTTCTTGGGTTTCCTTAAGGTCTGCTTTGGTAGAACAATACCGCAGCCTGGAAACTGACACGGAACTTTTCCGTAAACTTTCTGATCGCAAGATGCAGAATGGCGAGTCGTTCAACGACTTTTACGATGCAATCCAAAATATTAATTCTAAGATGCGGACTCCACGTCCAGAAAGGGAGCTAATAGAGATTGTAAGAACCAATGTAAGAAGGAGGATGAGCGAACTGCTCATAACCTATAACACCTCGAGTCTCAGGGAACTGGCATACTTTTCTCTTCAAATGATGATCAATAATCTATCTGGGGCTTGGAAGTTAACGTTGCAAAATCTAAGGTTATAATATTTCAAAAAGGATCTGGCAGAACAGCAAGAGATGAAAGATGGAAATTCGGAGAACAAACTCTTGAAGTTGTTAAAAAATACACATATTTGGGATTGGATCTGAAGTTTAATCTTAATATGGAAAAACATCTCAAAACTAAACTGAATAAGGCTAAGGCAGCAATCTGCTCCAATTGGAAAAGGATTTTTTGCAAGAGACACGTTACTTTTACTTCAAAGTTTAGTGTTTTTCATGCAACGGCTCAGTCAATACTCTTTTATGGAGCTCAAGTGTGGGGTGCACAAAAGTTTGAAATCGTCGAGTACCTTCTACGTTTTTTTTCTCAGGAAGGTTTTTTACTTGCCCCTGAATACGCCAAAATATATGTATAACTTGGAGACAGGACTTTCGACTTTGTTTATCTCGACTCTAAAATTGAATGCGGATTATTTATCGAGGGTGGTAAATATGAGTGAGACCAGACTCCCTCAGGTAATAATGCGGTTTGCTATGCAATATAAAACGCTTTTTATTAAGGAATGGACGAAGCTTGCGGCACAGTGTGGTGTTATTATAAATTGTTCAGAGACAGGTCAATGGAAAAAGTCTTTTAACGAAGTCATCATGCTCACTGATGAAAATGAAAGGTACACTCTTATAGAAAAAGCTCGCGGGTCAACAGAAAGACTATACTACTCGAAGGCAAATCTTAATCTAAATGAGCTAAACTATTTTAACAACCACTACTCCTGTTTCTTTATTGGGACAATTTTCAAAATCAGAGGAGAACTGATTAAACTCAACTACATGCCGCATCGGAACGAGGGTAACGTAAACGAAATTTGCAATCTGTGTAACCTACGAATGAGGGAAGATGTTATGCACTTTATAGGAAGCTGTCCAATATTTAAGGAGATAAGGCGAGTCTACTTCGGAAAAAATATTTTACAGGAAGAGGTGCTTTTTTATCTGAACGGCGGAGACTGGAAGCTTCTTTTTGATTATTTTATTGAAGCCAGCGCGTATAGAGCTAGAATAATTAACGAACATTTTTAAATTACACTCTCTTTTTATGTTCATATAAATATACACATCAATATTTAAGATAAATAATACTCGAAAAGAAATAATGTTTCTCGAAGCTAAAAGCCCCGCAAACGTAAACTTGGCATTTATTATTATTTTTGTTTTACTTACCTAAAAGTCCTTTGTTTTAACTAAACTAAAAGTCTTATTTGGTAAAAATCTTGTAAAGTTTATAAAAACTTATTATTAAATTAATGAACGTATAAAGAATAGTTCAACGAAATTTTGCCACTCGGGCAGACGACTGTTATGTCATGCCTTTAAATATTCATGCTTATCTCAATGACTTATGTACTATTTATTAATTTGAATAAAGATCTATCTATCTATCTATCTACTTTTATATTGTATAATTCAATTGTTTTTATAAAAATAGTATGTTCTATTGTTTTAAATTCAAAAAATAAAACAAATTTTGTTTTCCTCGGGATTTTCGGAGGCACAACAAAACAACAACAATAACATTAACCTACAACACAAAATCCTAAATAAAACATATGTAGGTGGGCAATTATTTGTGCCGGTGAGTGTTTATAAACTCTACCTCAGTGGTGGTGTGGAAATGAGTTTAATAATATATATATATTTTACTGTTTCTATTAAATCAATATAATAATTTTGGTGTAACGTTAGCACACTTAATTTCCTCATTTACAAAATATCGCAGGATATTGAAAACTTTGTCGTGCTCTATCTTGAAAGCCTTTTGACGTACATAAAATTGGAATATACAAAAATTTAGGAAATTGAATGTTCTAAATGTAAAATTAAAAGTATGAAGTGTTAATTTGAGTTCTTGAAGATATTCTTCAGGACTTCTAGCTTGAACAACCAAATCATCAACGAAGATTCGTAACCACCCTGAACGTAAGCTTCTCAAATACCGCATTAACAAACCTCTGGAAAACCGATGGCGAATTGCATAGACCAAATGGTGCTCTAATGACTTCATAATGCCCGTCCGGCGTCACAAATGCAGTGTACTTTTGACTATCCTTTTCTATGGGCACATGGAAAAATCCGTTTTTGAAATCCAGTCACAAAAAACTGCCCTTCAACCAGGTCTTCTAGGATTTCTCCTTTCAGTGGAAGTGGGTGACGATCTTTTTATAATTTTCGCATTAAGTTTTCGATAATCAACGCATATCCTATTAGTGCCGTCTTTTTTCTTCACTAAAACTATCGGACTTGAAGTCAGAATAACTATGTTGACTAATACCTTCTGCTAGCCATGTATCTATTTGCTTCTTTACATCTTCCTTTTCTTGTGGCGCTAATCTTTTCGGCTTTTGATACACTGGCCGATCATCGGACAACACAATTCGCATTTCTACTTTACACTTTTCTGGTTTTCTTGGCTCGTAGGTAAATACCAAATCTTTAATCTGGTTTTGAACGTGTTTATCGTTTATGAGTTAGTTTTATTTCTAGGATAGAACTTAAGTCACTCTTTTCTAATAATTCATCGACTTCTACTTTCGAAATATTGTTTTCTTCTAAAGTAACTGCTTCCGGAATTTTAGTAAAATAAATATTACCGTTCTCAATACTAACTTTCGAAACACTTAAGAAATTCTTCCCCAAGATCATACAGTCAGACATCCATTTATCAGAAACGATATATCAAATGGAATAACTTTCTTCTTCGATTCATACATCCATCAAACAAGATCCATGAGTACGGTTTGCATTGGATTCCCCAAATCCCGTCAAAGTTTCTCCAACCCCAGCAACAACAGCACCAGCCCTTCTCCAAACACTTTCTTTTATCAAATAAACATCCGCTCCCGTATCCACCAACATATCGTACATCTCTCCAGCCAACATAACTCGTACACAACAGTCTAGTCTGTTAATTCCTTTAACATTTTGGTTTCTATTTTTTGCATTTTTCCTTGGACAATTTGTAGATATGTGACCAAACTCACTACACCCAAAACACCTTGATCCTTTGCTTTTGTTTGGACAATCATTTTGTGCATGAGACAGTGAACCACAGTTTGTACACCGTTTTTGAGTCACAACATTTTTAGACATGCCTGACAAATTTGCCTTAACATTTTGTGAATTGTATTGGCTTTGGTTTCTGTAATTACTCGTACTAGCTTTTTGATGACCTTTAATCGTTATTTAAACCAAAAACTTCTTTTCCAATTCATCTAGAGTCGTTGCCTCATACAAAACCGTTTTATTCAGAGGGCTATCTGAAATGCCTTGAATAATATAAGCTATTAAGGATGCGTCATCAAAATTTCCCTTCATAGCAATTTGCTTCATTGAATACATGTATCCTAAAAAAGTTTCATCAAACTTTTTCTTCCTAGACTGAAGTTCATTGTGAAGACTTATACAAGAGGGCGCATCATTAAACTCGCTCTGTAGAAATTTCTTCAATTCATCCCAACTGCAAATACCGCTTTTCGTTTTAATCGCCAGTTTGGCAGCTGCTTTTAGTAACCGCCTCGGGTACAGGTATTTTTGTATGGGGTTCCATTTACACACTTAAGCTATGTCTTCAAAATCTTTTAACCAGAAAACCACATTTTTCCCAGCTGCACCAGAAAATCGATCTAACGATTCTTCAACGTCCTTAAAAACAAAATGATTGGATTCAGACATCTTTTCGGTAGCTTTAAAATTTTCTTCAACAATTTCTTCCTTTTTATTAGCCTCAATTTGATCACCAACTTTTTGCTGATCGCCCGTTTCCTTTATTTCCTTATCCATTCCCTTGTTTGCAAGATCCTCCATAAAACAAGTAACTGACACTCCTTTATTCAAAATAGCATTATACATATATGTACTCTCTCAACTAATTCTGATTTTAAATTATGTCTATATGATAGTTTCTTTTCCTTTAAAATTGCTTGCAATTATTTTGTAGTTATATTTAAATCATCAATTCGAAAATTCAAACATTCCTCCCCATCATAGTACTCCATCATAACAAAAAAATAGTATTCGGCTTGAATCTTGAAAAAAATTTTGTCTTAACTTTGTTTTGATTTTATTCGAGGAAAAAAACACAATAATTAAAAATTGCACGCGTTATAAAATATATACGTGCGATGGGATTGGGTTGGGATTCAAAGGGGGACCATTGTTTAAGAGAAGTAAAGGGAATAAAAAGCAAAAAGAGGACGTTAAATCCCAAAAATACTATTATAAATCGAACGCGAGTGATTGATTTTTCTTGAAGATTGTTGAAAGTGATAAGACAGAGTTGCCACTTTCATTTTAGAGAATAAATTTGAAATTTTTTTTTTTAATGAAATTGTTTTGAATACGAATAAAATTACTAATAAATATATTTTTGAATATAGTTTCCTCTTTAATATGGAATGTGAATAAATTTAAAATAAAGGATGAGGAGGAGAGGTAAGAAAGAGTGATGATCTGAGGTAGAAAAAGATGCCATGTTAAGGGGTTGCTTCGGCGAAACAAGCAAACATGGAAGGGAGGGTAGAGGCAACATTCTCGCACATTTCAAAACAGCTCGAGATGGACAAGTGTGACATATTTTTGTGAGTTCGTAAATCAAAGAACCACCCCACCGACGAGCTATAGTGGCTACCTGCATGTCAGCAAAGATCCACCCGCAGACCAACAGCTCGTTACAAAATGAAGCCCGCATGGTGGAGCCCGCATTGTGGAGCCCGCTATTGAAATATAGCGAAGCAAGTTTTTTTTTTTGAGCCAGTAGTTTTTTTAAAGTTTTCATTTTCAGTTTTAAATTTCAATTTTCATTTTAGATTCAGTATTCAATTTTATTGGTTTTTTTTATTTCTCATTTTAAACATACTTTCAATTTTCATTTAAACTTCATAATACAATTTCCGATTTTTCTTTCAATTTTCAATAATTTTCTTTCTTGGTTTTTATTTTTATTTTTTTATCGATCTTTCGATGACATTGGTTGATTGTTGGTTTCATTTTTATTGTGAGTCCCGGTCACTGGGTGTAAAGCACTCGGTACCGCGTTGCAACAAGAGGAGTGAAACCAAAGCAATCACCAATATTTACAGGGTGTTCTGAGTAGTTCGAGTCAGTGGGTATCCGTATACCAGGTACGCATTTGGCCGGAGAGCTCAGCACATACTTTAAGCTATGTTCGGAAGAGACAAGGGGATATGATAGGTGTCTTCGACAGTCCCTCCGAAAATTTTCAATTCAATTAGTCTTCGAGGTTTCCAGAGTCTTTGCAGCGGATATAGTCGACTGTATAATGTCCTGGAAAACAAGAAGACTTTAATTTTTAAGGAATTTTCCGCGGATTTTGGATCTTGTGCACTACGGTGTCTGCTGATGATTTTTTTTGGTTTTTCTGGTTTGGAATCATTTTGGTGATTGTTAATTTTTTTGTTAATCATTTAACATACGCTTTTCTTTTGTGACCAGCGAACTTTAACTTTGGTTGGACTTTGGAAAATCTTTTACGAGTTTTTCCTGTTTTTTGAAGCTAGACCAATTTGGGGGCTTTTTGAGTTTTTTTTTTCGGTATATTGATTTTTTTGTTTATAGGTTTTCATCTGGAGCTAGATCACATTTAGTGGAATTTTTTTTTTTCATAGGGGAGAAATAGTGTTGAATTGTTTTGGGGCTCAAGAGTATGAGCGAAAACAACCCTTCGGGAAATTATCTACGTGAAAGTTTGGGGAATCTCCGATCAATATCTGAAGCTAGGTTTGAACGTTTTGTGAAGCGGTTCAACAATACCATTGATCTGTTTAACTTTTTGGACAATTCTGTCGATTTTTCAAGGGAGTTGAATTCTTTTGTTACTGATTCCAGTGCCAACATGTCGGTGAATGCTCCAGTGGACGATCAGCTGGATGTTGCTCAGCAACCTCAAGAGGACCGTCATCTTGAACAGTCTTTGCAGCATTCCGAGGTGGAACAACCTGACGGAGTGCTTGAAAACCATCCAGGTCTTTCACAGACAAACGCCAACAAAGTGACAGTGGAACGGGATGATTTGGCAGATCGGATGGAACGGAGAATGCTCGAAAATCAAATGCGACTCTTTCAGCAAATGAAAGAATTTATGGATGGTGATAACAAGAAGTTGAGTGATCTCAGTCAACCTGTCAGTGTACAGGGTACCACTGAGCCTGCGAGGAGTAATTCGCAGATGCCTGCTGGCGAACAATTAAGACAGCCCGGCGCTCCTCTCGTTCACAGGGAAATTCGTTCCGTGTCAGAGATGAATGTCAACGCGCCAGATAGGTGCCGTCTTGACAGATGGAACATTAAATTCGATGGCACGGACAATAGTGGCGATTCTCTCTTCAAAGAATGCAAGTTTCGTCAGGATGAACGGATAAGCAAGTAACTGCCAATTTTCATTCATTGCTAGGTGGCAAAGCTAACGATTGGTTTTGGAGGTACCTGCGCAAGTATCCCGAAGCCAAATTTTCAGACGTGAAAGCGGAGATGAGAAAAGAGTGGTCGTCGGGAGAGTGATGTTGATGTTTATATGCGTTTACTCACTCGTAAGCAGGGGTACAAAGAGTCATTCGACGAGTATTATAATTCGGTGGTTATCCGGTTATCCGTTATCCGGAACAATGCTCGGGACAAGTTGGGGGAGATTTTACTTTCAGTAAACGTTAAAACGCTGGAGCAGTTGAGGACAAAAGCTAGATATTAAGTAGAAAGACTTTTGGCGAAACGATTCTCTTCACAAAGAAATGTTCACGAAATCGTGCTTGACGAAAAAGAAACGCACGTAGTGGACGGTGAGGAAATCGCGGCCTTTTTACATCAGAACAGGGCGACTACAAGTTCAAATGTAAGTTGTTGGAACTGCGACGAAAAAGGACATTCGTGATGTTTGTCCTTCACACACTAGGATCTTGCATTGTCACCAGTGTGGGACTAAGGGAGTTAGCTCACCCAAGTGTACGAAGCACTCGGAAAACTATCGACGGGACGAATATAAGGGCTGGGAAAGTCGTCCCCCGAGAAACAATTAGTGCCCTTCAAAGAAATTAATGCCAAGTTTTCCAAAGACGGACATACGTCGGGTGCGGGCTGCTCCAAACAAGACCTTGGAGCGAAACAAGACTTAGTGTGTGAGGAGAAGGTTGAAAAGAAAGAGGTGGGTTCAGTCAAACTGTTGCGGCGTGAAAAATCGGAAAACTTAGCTAGTCATCCCGTCACAACATACAATCTCCAGTCTCTACACGATCGCAAGTTGAATTATTATAAGGTTCGTTCTCGGATCAGGAGAATTGATGGTATTTTAGCATGCAATAAGGCCAAAAATTGCAGGCATCGGTTCAGGAATCGGCAAAAACTTCGAAGGCTTATAGTGGACTCCATAATTTCATCCAGGTAGAATGTACGCTAACGTGCAACTTAACGGTGAGTCAAATTTTGGGTTGTTAGATAGTGGTCCCTCTATCTCTGTACTAGGTAGTGAGTGTTGGGATTTGATAGAGAATCGATGTGGAAGTAAAGCCTTATAAGAACGTCGTGCGAAGGGCCGACGGTAAATCACACGATATAGTGGGATATTGTGATATATAGACGACATATAACGGGCTTATCAAACTTCTTTCTTTTTAGATTTTAGATTTTTTAGATTTTTATTGACTAAATATTCATTCAAGTATACATAATATTTATTAAAGTAGTTAACATATAGTCTAAATGGTTTGGCATTATGCCGTCTACCAGATTGACGTTTTTTTGGTTTAGATTTTATTTTCTTACATTATAAAGAATATCTTCAAGTTTAATATCAACAATAAAATAACTTCATAATTTAAAAGTTGCCTTCAATAACACGAGTTCTATATCGTAATGAATTAACGATGTATTTGTAAAGCAGATCCCATCCACGTTTTCCATTCAAAATACTTAAGGCAGCCTCCATCTCCAAAATATTAACTCCAAAGTATATCCTTCTTAGCTCACACAGAATTGGGCATTTCGCGATGAAATGGAACACGTCTTCCCTTTCTTTGAGGTTGCAGAGGTTACATTCAATTGGAAGGTGAGGTCGATGTGTTATGAAATTTAGATTTGTAAGCTCGCCTCGTATTTTAAAGAGTATATTTATATTTTCAATGGAGTTTTCGTTCACGAAGTAAGTTTTTTCTTGAAGGTTGTACTTGAGTTTGCTATAGTACATGCGATATTGTGATGACTGAGCTTCATCTACAAACGAGTCGAAGAGAAGATTACCTGTTTTCTCCATCATATTAAAGAATGTATTTTTGCGAATTGTAACTTGGTCGATGTTTTCAAAATTTTTAATCAATCCACCTTTTCTTGCAATGGTATCCCATTCTTCAACACAATTAATTTTCTTTACCAGCATGTAGGAGAGTAAAATTTTAGGCAGTCTTCGCTCATCCATACCCATAACTTTATTTACATAGTCTAAGTGCAATTTGAGTGTTTCCAGAAAGAGTGGTGACATTCCTGTCTCCAAGTGAATCATGTAATTAGGTGTGCTATTTAGAAGTTTGAAAACTCTTTTGATACAGTATCGATGAAAAATTTCAACTGAAGAAAATGAACGGTATCCCCATACTTGAGCTCCATACAGCATGATAGATGTTGCAGTTGCACGGATAATTTTTAGTTTTGAAGAATGATTTAAATATTTGTTGCCAATACATCTTCCCCATACTGAGCCGATTGCACGTTTTGCTTCCGATAATTTGGCTTCAAAATGTTTTTTCATATTAAGGTTTGCCGTGATCAAAACTCCCAAATATTTATACTCCCTTACAACATCTATTGGCTCTCCTTCGTAATTCCATTGCTCGCTTCTTGAGTATCTCCCACCACTGACTCCCACACTTCTGAATATCATCATTTTAGTTTTCGTTAAATTAACGGACAAGTTCCATTTTCTGCAGTAAAGTGCCAGTCTGTTTACCTTTAACTGCATACTGTTGACGGTTTCAGCGAGGTAATCAGTTATGTCATTAATGAATAAAACAAACAACAACGAACTAAGGATGCATCCTTGTTTTACGCCCATAGTTGTGGAAAATTCATCAGAAACGCTGTTTCCGTCCCATACCATCGCCACGTTATCTTCGTACAGGATTCTTAATATGTTTATCATTTTGCTTGATATACCGATTGTATGCAGTTTATAAATAAGCGCGTTTCGTGGTATGGAATCAAAAGCTGCACGAAAGTCTACAAACAGAGTGTACAACTTTATATTCTTTTTCATATAAATCTCGGCAATATTGACAAGTGTAAATATTTGGTCGATAGTTGAGTAACCTTCCCTAAAGCCTGCTTGAAACTCATGCAGTACTCTCCTCTCTTTTATCCAATTGGTGAGCCGATTAAAAAGTATGGCACCAAACAGCTTTGAACTTGTATTAAGAAAGGATATTCCTCTGTAGTTCTGTGGTTCATTATAATCTCCTTTTTTGTGGAGAGGAAATATTACAGCTTTTTTTAACCTCATGGGTATATTTCCAGTTTCGTAAATTGTATTGAATGTATCAGTGAGTGCTATCACAAATTCTGGTGTACAGTTTTTGTAAAATTCAAACGGGATTCGGTCTTCACCCGGGGCCTTATTATCTTTAGATCTTTTAATAACGTTTTTGACTTCATCAATAGTGAATGGTACATCTAAGACATCATCCAGAAATAGAGGAGCTGCGTATTGGTGTGTTAACGATTCTTGCTCAGCATTAAGCAGGCTTCTAAAATGGAGTTTTAGCTGTTGGATGTCTAAACTTGGAGCAATGACATGTTTCCTTCCATTTAATTGTTTTACAGCCTTCCAAAAATCTGATGAGGAGATGGCGCAGCTTATTGCACTTACTTTTTGTTGTTCGAATTCGATTTTTTTCGTGAGGCATAGCTTTTTATGTTTTTTGTTCGATTTCGAATACATGATTTTAAATGAATCAGAATTATGTAACCTTACTAGTTTGAGAAGTGAAAACGACTCCTGTCTCGCTCTTATGCAATCGTTATCAAACCATTCTTGCTTCTTCCTTTTGGTCGGGTTTGCCGTATTTGATTTTGTAGGCGCAGCTTTCTTTATAATATCTGTCAAAGCTTCAATGTCTAAAGGCGAATTGGCTCTGCTTAATGCTCCCAGTTGCGAATTTAAATTAATCCGATACAGTTCCCTGTCTCTCTCACTCCAAAAAATTTTTGGTAATAAGCTTAGCACATTTTCATTCCTCATGTTATCCGAGCTTGGAATTCTTATGATGACTTCCATGGGCATGTGATCAGATAATGGTTTTAGTCCTATTTTAAAATCATGGATCAGTGAATTCCAGTTTCCAGCAATGAAGCAATAATCAATCACAGAACATGCCGTTCCGCGTAAAAAGGTAAATTCGCCATTAGGATCACCATCGCAGCTTCCATTTAAAACTTTGCAGTCAAAAGCATCTGCTAGCTCAATAATCTTAATACCTTTTCTATCGCATATTTCGTCTTTTGATCTACGTTCCGTCTGAAAAATTGCCTGAGAGTATCCGCTCACAAAGTTGTTTTGCGATAAACCAATCCTTCCATTAAAATCCCCGATGATCATTATGTCCGATGAGTTTAGATTATTAAGCAAATCACTTAATTTATCGAAGTCAGATTCCCAGTGACTGCAATTCAAATATGTAGGTATTATATACATTACATTATTGTTTTTCTCCAGTTTTCTTCAATCTCCTTAAGTTCCAAATCTACTGTTTTCATGTTTTTTCGATACGCGAAAAGTTCTCCACCACTCCCTCTCCCAAATATACTTGTTTTAACTGCACAGGTCCATTTTACTTCGTAGTTAGCAAATACATTTTTAAACAATTGTTCTTCCTTATTCAGTACATGGGTTTCAAACAATATAATAACATCAAATTCATACAAATAATCAAAAAATTCATCAAACTCTAACTTATTTTTCAGTCCAGAGACATTATAACTTAATATTTTAAGATTTAAATACAGTAATTCATTTATTTCTGGTTCATTCTGATAGACGTGTAAATCTCAGTTGGTTTCTACGTGTGAACGAGCTTCAACATTTGAGTGTACAGCGGCTATTTTAGGTATCTGCCTTGATGTTGAGGTGCCTGAACGCTGAGTAAGTGACGTTTGAGTTTGACTTTCTCTTGACATTTCGGAGGCATTGTTTTGGTTGAGTAACTCATTCATTAATTTTTGAACACCTGTGGGCAAAGTATCTAATATTCTACTTAAAACATTTATTCCATTTTCTTGTCCACATTTAAAGCCTTCAGAAGTATCCCATGTGAAAATTGTGTTATCAACAAGAAGCCTGTCTTCACGTAGAACAATTTTCTTTCGGGGGTTCGCCTCACGAAGTACTTTTCTAATGGCCACCAACTTTGCTCTCCTGCGCATGTTGTATGGCATGTCCTTAGAAATACGAATTTTTGTAGCTTTCAGTTTCGAAGTGTTACGGAGTACAGCCCAAACGTATTCCCGACATCTCATTTTGACAACCACTGATTTGGAACGCGGGTCTCGATTGGGAATGCTATACGCATTTAAAACTTCGTTTGTGTTGCCTGGACCAAGAAGATCAGAGTATATAGATTTCGCCCTTTCATTAATGTCAATGTTTTGTTCATCAGGTAGATGTACGATGAAATTTGTTTCGTTAGATTTTTGCGCTAATTTGTCCAGTTGCAGTTCCAACTGCCTGTTTCGGGCTTCCAGTTTTTTAAATTTATTATTTATCTCATCATTTTGTAACTTGATGCTAGATATTTCGTCGACAAGCAACTGAAGATCAGCCTTAGACACAAGTTCTTTGACTAATTGTTTGTTTTTTTCGTCGAGTATCTCTTTAAACATATCCATAGTCATGCCGGCAATCGTATCTTTTGACATTTTAGTTATACCAAAGCTTGAATGGCGTTTTTCGGTGAAATTTTGCTCAGGTGAGGTTTCAAGGATTCCTCGTTTGTTTTGATTCATTAAGTTCGGTTATCTTTTGTGGTAAAACTTAGATTTGATTTTGTGTCTTAATTGCTACAACTTACTCAGATTTTTTATTTCTGTGTTAAGTAGCAACTTTTACACTTCAGTACAAACAACTTTTGTAATTATCTAGTAAGTTTTATATTTAGTTTTTAAACACTTTTCTCGGAGCTCTTTAATTTGCACTGCTATTTGACAGATCGCTAAACGTCAATCTTTTTATCTAATCCCAAACCTGACCGAAAAGTTATACCTAGGGATGAATTTTTGGAGAGAGTTTAATCTATTGCGACAGGTCAACGAGATCCAGGCCGATGTTTGTGAGATTGAACTGGAAGAGAGTTTTAAGGACGAAGCTGAAGTAATGGAACTTTCTCCCGACCAGAAAGTTAGGTGGGAAGCGGTGAAAAATGTGTCTTATTTTGTGAAACTGGGATTGGGAAAAACTGACGTTGGCATTCACGTGGTGGACACTGGTAATGCAGTACCAATCAAATCACGTCATTACCCTTTGGCCCCGGTCCGTCAGGAGGAAGTCTATAAGGAATTGGACCGTATGATAGAGCTTGATGTTATCGAGGAGAGTAATTCTCCGTGGTGTGGCCCTTTGGTTTTAGTTAGGAAGCCCGGCAAGGTAAGACTGTGTTTGGATTTTAGGAAGGTGAACGCGGTTACGATGAAAGACGTCTATTCAATGCCACATACAGGTCTGTATGCGGCTAAATTTCGGGAATAGACCTCAAGGATGCTTTTTGGCAGATTCCATTGGAAGAAGAGTCTGGGAAGAAGACAGCATTTGCAGTGCCCGGTAGACCGCTTTACCAATTCAAGGTTATGCCATTTGGTCTCAGCAATGCCGCTCAAGCTATGTGTCGTACCCTGGATCAAATCCTGCCATCGCGGTTAGGAGAGAAAGTATTTTTTGTATCTCGACGACCTTCTGTTATTCTCAAAAGTATATACTTCAAATTCCATGAAGGTCTTAATATCTCTCCTTCTTCAGTTTTAAAGGACCTTGATACTTTCGCTTTTCAATTAAGCAATAATCGCTTTCTCTAGCCAGAAACATTTGCCTCGTCTTTAACAATACTTCCACTTCTCAGCCTATAACACGCCCAACTCATAATTCTCTTTCTCTTTCTTACCAAAACCTTAGAGGGCTTCGCACAAAAACTTCAATAGTTTTCCTCAACTCCCAAAAACTTCCATTTGACATTTTTGCCTTAACTGAAACTAATCTTAACTCTGAAATTTTAGATAGTGAATTATTCACTTCTGATTTTACGGCGTTCGTGCCGATGGTCAAAAAAGTGATGTTGCTCCATCTGGTCGTGGTGTTCTCTTGGCTGTACATAACCTCCTTAATCCATCCCTTGTTGAAACTTCTAAATCACCATATTTTGAATTCGTAAGTATTAAATTGTCTGTCTGGAAACATTATTTTTTCCTCGTTTGTTGTTATATTCGCCCCTCACAACCTTTAATTGTATATCAACAGTTTGTCGATTCATTAGATTCCCTGCTGGAGACCTCAGCACCCAATGTTGACCTTATTGTTGTCGGTGATTTCAATCTACCTAACCTTCAATGGATCTCTTCAGAGGACGAATCTTTTTATGTTCCCTCTAATCTCACATCCGAAAAAGAATCCCTTTTCACTGATCGTTTTCTCGAAATCGGGTTATTTCAAATGAGTAGTACCTGCAATAACTTGGGGAGACAACTTGACCTTATCTTCTCTTCGGACCTTTATAACTCAACAGTATCTGAAAGCCCTCATCTTTAATCTACTCTCGACCAGTACCATCCGCCTCTTTCTCTTACTTTCTATCATGATCAACGCATTCCTTTGGTTGATTCTGAAAATTCTGCTTATTTCAACTTTCGTAAAGCCGACTTTAATAAACTCAATCTACTTTTAAGCAACACCAATTTAAATCTTTTTATTAATTCTAAAACCCCCATTGATATTGCTCTTTGTTTCTTCTACACCTCAATCTTTAATTGTCTCGCCCAATGTGTTCCTTTCACAGTCCAAAAAAGCTGTATGTCTTCTCCCCCCTCGTACACAATGGAAATACGAACTCTCCGAAATGTCAGGAATAAGCTATGGAAATCCTACTTGAAGTTTCCAACACCTCCAAACTTCTTCCATTACCAACAAGCTTCTGCCCGATTTTTTTCTCTCTGTGATTCACTCTATCATCTTTACCTAGACAAAATGCAATCTTCTCTAATCACTCAGCCGAAGCGGTTCTACCAATTTATCAACGTAAAGAGGAAATCTGATGGCCTTCCTTCCACGTTTGACTTTCTCAGCACTTCTTCTTCCGACCCTCATTACCACATCCTTTTTGCTACATTCTTCAGTCAATCCTTTACCGATGTTCCTACCGAACCCGACCATGAATATCATAGTTTTTTGTTAAAGAGTCCACACACTTCTCTTGTCTCTCTTGGCATTAGTCCTCAAATGGTAGCTGATAAGATTAACTCTTTGAAAGAAGACTTTTCGTCTGGTCCTGATGGTATCCCTGCAATTTTTCTAAAAAAGTGTGTAAATGTACTTTGCATGTCCCTCTCCCATCTCTTTCAACTCTCGCTATCACAAGCAGTTTTCCCTTCCTTTGGAAAAGTTCTTTTATTTTTCCGATCCACAAAAAAAGGTAGTAGAAATCTTATAACAAATTATCGTCCAATTGCTAAGCTCTCCTGTATCCCCAAGCTCTTTGAAAGCATTGTATATGACATCCTTTATTTTATTGCAAATCTATAGTCTCTCCACTACAGCATGGTTTTTTAAAGGGTAGGTCAACCACGACAAACCTGATCCAATTTGTTTCCATGACACTCTGCGCTCTAGAAAAGGGATACGATACAGATCTCATTACAACTGACTTTAGTAAGGTATTTGATAAGATAAGTCACCAAATTATTTTACTTAAACTTAAAGCATATGGTTTCCCTTCTCTGTTCACCCAGTGGGTTAGTTCTTACCTTATAAACCGTACATATAGTTGTTTTCAGATCTGCAGTATCCAATCCAATCTTTGCAACATCAGGTGTTCCTCAGGGCAGTCACCTCAGGCCGCTCTTGTTTGTACTTGCTATTAACGATGTTGGTAATATTATAAAGTTTTCTGACTTATCCATTTATGCTGATGACATACAAATTATGAAAGTAATCACTACCCCTTCTGATTCCTCTCTTCTTCAGCATGACTTAAATTCCTTCCACACTTGGTGTAACAAAAATTTCCTAGAACTAAATGTTAGTAAATGTCTATCGATGACTTTTTCTCGGAAACGCCAGCCATTACTCCCTCGCACTTATCTCTTTAACAATGTTCCTATTCCTGTCGTCTCCTCTATTCGTGATCTTGGGACTACTTGTGATCGCGAACTCAATTTTCGAGCCCACTTTGATCAAATTATCGCAAAAGCAAATTCTTCCCTCGGCTTTATCATGCGCTGGTCCAAAGAATTTTCTAATCCCTATGTTGCAAAATCTCTCTTCACCACTTATGTCAGACCTATTCTCGAGTATGCCAGTCAGGTTTGGTCTCCTTATCAATCCATCCACTCTAACAGAATTGAGGCTGTGCAGCGAAGGTTTCTCCGCTTTGCCTTACGTAACTTCCATTGGTCAAATACCCTTATTTTACCTCCCTACGAAAATCGTTTGTTCCTAATTGACCTCCATCTCCTCGCGAAACGACGCGCTGTCGCCGATATACTCTTTCTACATCAACTTCTCACTGGTACCATTGATTCTCCAGCACTCCTTGAAATTATCCACCTCAATACCAATCCACGTAACCTCAGGTCCATTCTTTTCTACCACCTTCCTGCCCACCGCACCAACTATGGCCAGTTCAATCCTATTACAAGAATGTTACGAGTATCCAATAGTGCTCAACATATTCTTGACTTCTCCCATAGCTTACCATCCCTTAGAAGAAACCTTTACTCCCGCTTTCCGTAATCCCTATTAACCTCATTGCTTTTAATTGGAATAAGTAACCTAGATTTTAAGTTGGTTTGTACATATGTATATTTATTTTATCGTTAATTATTATTGTAAAAACTTTTGCTTGTATTAAGCTTAATTAAATTAAATTAAATTAAATTCTCATATGCACAGAAGATTTCGAGTCAACTTCGGATCTTAAATGAAGTCGCATCTTGCCTTCGTCGAGCTAACCTAACAATAAACCTCGATAAGAGCAAGTTTTGTATGCGTGAGATTAAGTATCTCGGCTATATAGTCGGCCAAGGTACTTTGAAGACCAATCCTGATAAGATCGAGGCAATGGTGTATTTTCCCATTCCAAGTAGGCAAAGACAATTACAAAGATTTTTGGGCTTGACCGGTTAGTACCGGCGGTTCATTAAGAACTATTTCAGAGTTAGCTGCTCCCCTAACTGACAGTTTGAAAAAGAAAAATACATTCGAACTGACACCCGAAGGATGGTTTTGAGAAATTGAAAAATGCACTCCGGTTTTATCACAACTGGATTTCAAAAAGCCGTTTACAATACAGTGCGATGGGTCTTCAAAGGGAGTAGGTGGTATTCTCTTTCAGCTTGATGAGAATCAAAACGAAAGACCCATCGCTTATATGTCCAGGAAGCTCAATAAAGCTCAAAAGAACTACACCGTTACCGAGTTGGAATGTTTTGCTGCGGTCTTGATCATAAGGAAGTTTCGAGCGTATGTTGAGGGATTACCTTTCCGAGTGATTATTGATCGTTCAAGCCTCAAGTTGCTTATGTCACTGAAAGACTTGAGTGGGAGGTTAGCGAGATGGAGTCTGGAGCTGCAAGGTTTCGATTTCAGCATAGAACACCGAAAAGGATCTCTCAACGTAGTGTCCGATACTCGAGTAGACATGGAAGATATTTCAGTGAACGTAGCGGATGTTGACGGAAGCTGCGATGAGATTTCGACGAACGCTTTTGGTGAAGCAGTAGACTTGGGTTCAGCAGAGTTTGATTCGGAGCAATATTCAGAGTTGAGAGACAACATCATTTCGGGTCAGTCTGCGCTTCCTGACCTAGTTGTATCGGGAAAGGGTTAGGCAAGTTAGTAAAGGCACCAAATGTGACACTTCGTCCTCCAATCACTCATCAGATTGTATCCGAAAGACCTATGCAACGTCTATACATAGATCTCTTGGGACCTTATCCAAGGACAAAGAGGGGAAATGTGAGCATTTTTATAGTAGTGGATCATTGCACTAAATTCACCTTTCTTAAAGCTCTATCTAAGGCAACGTCGACTAAAATTGGTCAGTACCTAGAGAGTGAAATATTTCATTTGTTTGGTACACCTGAGATAATTCACTCTGACAACGGTCGTCAACTCATCGTAAAAGAATCTGAAACTTTCTTAGAGAAATACGGTGTCAAACACCAGAAGACTGCATTATATTCTTCGCAAGCCAACAATTCCGAGAGGGTTAACCGCAGTAGACTTGGGTTCAGCAGAGTTTGATTCGGAGCAATATTCCGAGTTGAGATACATAATTTCGGATCAATCTGCGCTTCCTGATCTAGTTGTATCGGCAAAATATATTTACAGAAGGGTTAGGTTTAGGAGCGGTGAAATGGGAGAAGAAGATTCTCGTTGGCGTCTTTGCAAGCACTCACCCAAACTGTTATTGAGATGGCTCACAATACGAAGCTAACTTGTCATAGCGGTTTTGCGAAGACTTACGCTAGGATTCGTGAAAAGTATTTCTGGCCAAAGATGGTGACGGACATCAAGCAGTTTGTAAGTGAGTGTGAAACTTGTAAGATAGTAAAGGCACCAAATGTGACACTGCGTCCTCCAATCACTCATCAGATTGAAAGACCTATGCAACGTCTATACATAGATCTCTTGGGACCTTATCCAAGGACAAAGAGGGGAAATGTGAGCATTTTTATAGTAGTGGATCATTGCACTAAATTCACCTTTCTTAAAGCCCTATCTAAGGCAACGTCGACTTAAATTGTTCAGTAGATAGAGAGTGAAATATTTCATTTGTTTGGTACACCTGAGATAATTCACTCTGACAACGGTCGTCAACTCATCGCAAAAGAATTTAACTTTCTTAGAGAAATACGGTGTTAAACACCAGAAGACTGCATTATATTCTCCGCAAGTCAACAATTCGGAGAGGGTTAACCGCAGTGTCTTGAGCAAGCTGAGTTTTGCTTTCTGAAAATCGACTGGGACGAGCATTTGTCCAGTATATCGTGTGCTTTGCGTTCTGATGTCCATGACTCTATTTTCTGTCAGCCATACTACGCACTTTTTGGACAAAATATGGTCGTACACGGGTCGTCATACCAAATGCTCAGAGGGTTGAAGGGACACGCTGATCCGGAGATGTTGGTTATGCCTGATGCAGCAAAAACCATGCTATCTCGGCAGAAGTTGTCCAAAAATTTGAAAAGTGCATACATTAAAACAAGGAATACTTACAACACAAGGCAAAACAGGTCAAATATAAAGTTGGCCAGGAAGTATTCCACCGAAACTACGCACAAAGCAGCTTTACACAGGGAATTATTGCCAAATTTGTAGGGAAAATATTTTGACAACTGTAATGTCAGTGTGACTTCACCCCTAAAATGCGATGATTATACTTACTTTTACGTTCACACCAGTCACTAGATGGCGCTCATCCTACATTACCGATGCTCAAATTTCATGGCGACAGATTTCCGCTCTGGAATTATTCCCACTTTTGGAGAATTTCCCTTGTCAAAAGTGTTCCCTTTCTAGGAAATTTTACCTGTCAGAATAGATTCCTTCAGTTCCTTCATACTCTGATAGAAAATATCCTGAAATTGATCCTTTTGAAAATTTCCCTCCGGATTTTTATGTCCGATTTGACATTTGCACCACTAATGTCGGTAAGTTCCAAAACTGGAACCCGATTTAGTTCTATGTATTAGTGTCAGTGTGCTATTCACCAGACCGACTTGGTGGTGAAATTAGTTTGTATAACCCTTATACCACACTGAAGAGAAAAAGTATCTTGAGACATTTCATTTCTGATGACGTACTTGTCTGGTTGAGATTTCCCCATGGCGAGGTCAGTTTCTGAGTATTAAAAGTATTAATGTGACACAGACCAACCAATACATTCAACAGCTATGGAATGATGTGACCGAGTTGATTTGTCATAAAGTTGTATTGGTATGATAAATATATTTATTGCGGAATTTATTTTCCCCTAACGCATGTCCAGCATCCCACATCTGATGGAATGGTTGACACACGTCGGTTGGACAGATTGGAAGTCACAATCCAATTGTTTAGTTGGTTTTTTTCCAAGTTCCATGACGGTGGTGACATCTATGTGTGAGCTAAATAAACTACTAATAAAGACACTACTCTATGAACAGGCCCCCTAGCCATAGAGAAATTTCCCTATCACTACTGTGAACGGATTGTAACTCTATGGCCAGCCATAGAAATATGATTGAGATCATAATTCATTCGATTTCACATTCGGCCAGCCTACCTACCAGTCACATTTTGAAAAGTTAAAGTTTCTCGTGCAAGCAAGCAAATTTTTTTTCCTGATTGGATTTTTTCTCTAAAATAAGGTATGTAAAACATAGTTTATTGCGGAAAGATAGGCTGAATATATTCAGTGCATCTATCCAAAACTATTTTTAACATTTTTGACTGGATATTCCCGAATTTTAGGTAATTTTTAGCACTTTTAAATTTGTGCTTGAAAATTTTTCTAGGGCGAAATTTTTTTTATTGAGCGTCGGTGGCACCACAGCGTGGCTTGCAACGACGCGGCGTTACGTTTATTATACATTGTATAACCCTAGAAGTCCTATCCTTAGGATTTATAAGGATTTTAGCTGAAATAAAAGGTATGTTTCACAACTTTCAATTTGTATAGAAATTGATATTTGGCATGGTTTTCCTCTAAGGAGACGCCAGAGCACATGGTTTTGGCATTGGCAATCCATGTGGCCATCGACGCATAACGTGCAGGATCATCTTTAATTTTCGAAAATTCCTATTACATCTTTACTTACTTATCAACCCTGAGTTGTTGAATTTTCTGCGGCGGCATCCTGAAGGGATCCCGAAGGATTTAATTAAACACCAGATTTTATAAACCCCAGTGAAGTGTTGTGCTTTTTGAGTTTGTTCATGAAGACGGAGGCTGGTCCACACATACCATAAAGGAATTTTCTGTTGAAGCCACGTGCGGCTGACGCAGTCCCGCACAAAAAAACTTTAATTTCATCGTTGTCTGGATACCAGATTGCTCGAGGAAGCGGCGTGTCGTTGCTGATTAGCTTACCTCACCCTTCTGCCTACTTTTTGTTCGACGACGTAGAATTATTGACACATCCACTGCACCGTCCTGACGCCACGGTCGCAGAACACATCAAATTATATCCACTGACTTTGTCGTATGACTTCTGAAGCAACACCTGCGGTGCCAAGAAAGCCCGCCTGCGGGCACATACACATAAGTTCAATACGTTAACTGCGAGCAGGAGATCTCTGAAATCATTTCATCGAAATATCCGTCTGCTTGGACAATCGTTCCACAGATTGGGTATATCATTACTTTCAACTGTACTTTAGACACCACGCGCGGTGTATACACCAAGCGCACCTCAGCTCTGTTGCGGATCCGCATTGGATTTGGACGCTCATGCCTCCGATCTTGCGAAACGTTTGCATCCCTACACCTGGAGTATCATTTTTGTCCTCTTCAAGTCTTCAAGCTTCATCAGTTCGAGATATTTTTAACAACATTAAGGATATAAAGGAGTTCGATTATACATCCATCTCAACAAAAACAAAATTCACTTGAGTATCATTTTTCAATTTTACTTTATTACTAGTATATCTTTATGGTAGTTGTAGTTATTGTATATCTATATAAAAGTGCATATTATTGATCCACGAAACTAAAAGAAAGATAATCCTAAAGACACGGTTTTGAAACTCTAAATACAGAATATTATCGCGTTTAACTTCACTTTTGCTGTCTACGTTAACGATAAATTTAATTGCATATGCTATAGAATCAATAGAAGATTCGGTTTTGAATATAAATAATTTACTGTCGCGAGATTTTTTTTAACTGCGATTAAGAAAGAAAGAATTAACTTTGGCAAATTTTTGAATATATTGCTAATTTTGAAATCATCCACAGATAGTCTGGTAACTATCTGACATTTGTCTTCGTCCTTTAGTGTAGTATGTTGTGTGAAATTGTATTTTCCCTACTTTGGTTTGTCCAAGTTTTTAATTGGCAACCAACTCCAGAGTCACTAAGACTCCTCACGCCAATCGTCGATTACCTTGCTAGGGATATAAACTCCCTACCCCGCTGTATAGCTGGTAAATTGCATCTTGCTACTTCGTGATATCAAGTTGCAACAATATAGCAATTAAATAATTTTGAATATACAGATAAACCTTTTGAAAATACGATATTAGATTGGAGCAGTGCACTTCTTCGTCTAGGTATTTAAGATTTTTAAAACTATATTGATTTTTGAAACATATAAAACTATATTGCAATTACTGATATCATATACGAACTGTATACGCATTTATGTCCAACTTTTACTTTTCAGCTACCCTCCCTGATATTGGCCTGAATTTTGTTTCTTCAGTTTGATATAGTCATTTCTACTATTCAACATTTATCCTTATCATCCTTCTCGATATCTTGAGAAACCTTGACGTTTCAAGTCCAGATACAATTGTGTATCTATCCTTAATTGTTTTCAAATTGCTTGCAATTTATTTTACTTCCCTTGTGTTCTCACTTTTAAATCATAATACGATCATTATTTTACTATTTGCTATCTGGTCATGGTTTTGTTTGTGTGGTATACCATTATGGTACCAACAAACCTCCTTTTTTGATGATACTAATTGTTAACCTTAACGGTTACTGGTATACCCCTTTACAGGTATTCTTACCTGAGACGTGTTTTGCCATCAGCCCTTCGTTGGCTTTGGAATCGTTTTGACTTTACGTTATAAGGTGTTAATACACTACCTGTGTTCTCACTTATCTATCTATTATCCTTAACAGTTTGCAGGAAGTTAAGGATAGGTATTTAGTGGAGATCCTTTGTTGTGATTGTTGTCTGTTGTGGATTAGGTCAGACGGAAGTCACGGTTTATGACTCCGCTCTTCACGCCTATCGTTGGTAAATACGTTGCTTACCTGAGTTATCTCGTATTGAATTGACTACAATTTAGTTGCGGTCGCGTATTTATATACTGAATTCGGTATACGTTCGGTAAATTCTTTTCGAATTTATTTTTACTCAAAGATAGTTACAATATTTAACAGCATTAACAAGCCGCTGTGGCCTAATTGTTTTACTTTGTTTCGATATTGATTGTTTCATCGTCGTGATCTACTTTTTGTACGCGTGATTTACGATAGTAATAAGCATACTTTCTTTGAATTTTTAAAAAAAGATTAGCGACCATATTAATTATTGAGATTTACTTAATTACATTACCCTTCTGGTATTAAATTTCGGTATTATCAAGATTGAGTCTTGAATATTGACTTCATAATTGATAAATATACTTTTGTAATTATTTTGATATCGGTTGTATTTTCGGTCGAATAAAATATTAAGATTTTTTTTTTGATTTAAATATTCTTTCTATTATAGCATAAGTATTTAGTAAGTAATCCTGTTAGTTTTAAGAATATTTCTAATAAAAACTTTTTGTATAATTATAGTAATTGAAACTTTCTGCAGTCTTCACTTATTTTGTCGGTATTATGCAGATTTTCTTTCAGCTTTCTAAGAGTAATAGGAATTTAGTCATTATGGAATAGGTTAGTTAGGTCCGATGGGGGTTGAATAGAACTCTCTCTCCCCCACATTTTCATGAACGGTGGAACATTTCGTGTAGGATGTTTGGGTTAGTTTAGTTTAGAGGTTTAGTAATGTAGGTCAGGCTTGACCTACATTCATGTTAAGGGGCTTCTTCATAATATTGTTTGTCTGTCTTCGAGAAGCCATGGTTCATAGAGGGAGTTGATCCTCTGTGAAAAGGGTGGGTTATGAGACAGGGGTTGTCGTTTACATCGTAGACAATCCGACACCAGGTTAGAGACTTCGCTCCTACACTCTACAGGAAATTAGAGCATGGTAGAGATAAGGGCATAGACAGCTCTAGATATCTTCTAAAACCTAAAGGTATCAATGTTTAACAACTATTCAGTGTGGTCAAGGATATTTGTGGTTAAGGAAATATTTCTACGACAGAACGCCTTATGAAGTGCAGAACTAATTTTCCTCTCAAGATAATCAAGATAAAAATACTCATTTGTTTGGGTATCTTAGATTGTAATGGTCTGAGAGATAGACAAGTGCATCGAAGCGAACAAAGTATCAAGTGCCGCGGGCCTCAGTCCTTTAGATAGAAAGGGATATATTAACATCCATATCCAGATATGCAGGGTAAAAACTTGTAGCACCGTCGCGATCCCACAGCAAGGACCCACTTCCCTTCTGCTCTTGAGCGGAGCGGGGCAATGCTGCATATCGACGCGGTGGTCGATCGGCGACAACCTCAATTTGACTCTAGGGTCAATACTCTCCGGTACATGTAGTGGACGGGGTAGGGGAATTGAGGAACAGAAATTCGACTTACTATTTTTTTTCTATACCAACCGGGTTCTTGGATGATGAGAGATTCTACAGTAGTCATTCACCCATTCATTCAAAGATCGTCAGACAATATCTTGGTTGGAGGATCAAATAAAAAACAAAAATATAATATTTAAGGGAATTCAATCTCAAACCTCTGCGCCCGAAGAAATTAAGAGAGTCTGTGAAGACATAATTAAAATGCCTTCGGAGGTAAAAGTACGCTCAACTAAAAAAATTAACGAGAGAGATGGTAAGATGACAGTAGTCGCGGAATTTGAAAATGCCGATTTTGTAAATGAAGTCTTTAAGCGCTCAAAAAACCTAGCTGGTACTGCTATATTTCTTGAAAGGGATCTTAACTCAAAGAAACAAACACATAAGAAGGCAATGTTGATTTTGAGGAAAAAAATTTTAGAAAGAAGCCGAAAACATAAAGTAAGCGTGCTCAATGAGAAGATGCGTATCGGCGTTAAATGGTTCAAGTGGGATAGCCAAAATGAACTTGCATGTGGAGCCCTAAAAGGAGAAGGCGTACTCAAGGAGCTGTATAATGGAGAAATTGATAGCTTAAACTGCAATTTCAATGCACTAATCGAGAACCCACAACAAAAAAACTAAAAATTGTCTGTCGTCGTAACCTTAATATGTCCCACTTTATGTCAAATCTAGAAAATAATGATACTGTTAACATTAAAGATCTAAAACAAACTATTAGAATCATTTCATATAACGTACACGGTTTAGAGAACAAAATTCTACTCACTCACTTTTTCAGTTATGTAACATCACACGAGATATTTGTACTTATAGAAACACATTTACAAGACGATAAAATAAATCAGTTAAATAAATACTTCAAAGACTTCCACACATATTGGAGACCAGCAACGCGAAGTAGCCGTTTTGGAAGAGCAAGTGGGGGAATGGTTTATGGAATCAAAAAGAGCCTGATCAAAGATGATATACGTCATGAATTTATAAGCGGCGAAAGCGTTGACATAATTAATATAAAAATTGATGGCAAAGTTTTAACTCTTTTACCAATGTACCTAAGAACGGCAAACTGGCAAAACGATCTCGAGGCAGTTAAATCCTTTCTTAATGAAAATACTTTTGAAAATCTCATAGTTATGGGTGATATGAATGTAAGAATGGGTAATTTACAGCAAGATATCGAGGATTTTTATAAATCAAGATTTACTGCTGGACTCGAAATACGCCGTTCTAAAGATATCACTATTAATACAAAAGGGAAGGAGTTTTTGGAGTTCTGCAACGACAACGGGCTCATTATTCTTAATGGCAGAACAAAAGGAGACGAAGAAGGGAATCTAACTTACGTTAGTAATATAGGAGAATCGGTGAATGATATTTGTGCGGTGTCACAGGATATGCTGATGTTTGTTGAACGGTTTAATGTAGAAAATGCGATATGGTCGGATCACTTACCAATAAAATTGAGCTTTCAGAAAAACAACACTGATAGCGGAACTTGCCCCAACAATCTTTTGCCGAAACTCAAATGGAATGAGACCAAAAAAGCAGACTACCAAATAAATCTAAATTTAAATCTTCAGCAAGTCAAGATCGAAAAAGAAACAATCGATTTAGCGGACTTAACCAACATAATAAAGTTGTCTGCACCCCTTCAAAACAACAATTCAAAAACGTTCAACCCGAAAAACAAGTGGTACAATTCCGAATGTGAATTCGCACGAAGAAAAGCTTTCAAATCCCTCAATACATTTCGCAAAACAAAAAGTCAAGAGACTAAACTATGCTATTTGAAATCTCAACAAGACTATAAAAATGTTTGTAAAAAAAGCAAAAAATTATACCAACAACAAATAGAATTAAAAATTAATACAGTTCGAGACAGCAGAGACTGGTGGCGCCTAGCCAAGGAGATAAAAAACCAAGACCAACATGTGATGGCTGATATAACTGCTTTGGAATTTCAAACATATTTCAGAGACCTTCTAAATCCAAGGCAAGAAATGAGCAGCACACTTTATGTAGCGAACTACGTCGAGGACTCAACATTAGATATGCCATTTTGTGTTGGTGAAATAAGGAATATGCTGAGAAACGTTAAGCTCAATAAGGCGCCAGGAGAAGATAGGATTCCATATGAGTTCATAATAAATGCTACAGATACTTTTTTGGAACAACTCGCAACGACATACAGCAAAATATTAGAAGAATGCAGGGTAGAAGAAACTTTCACTAAATCTGTGATTTTTCCAATTTTCAAAAAGGGCGACCCATATGATCCAAGCAATTACAGGGGAATTTCGTTCATGAATTGTATAGCAAAAATCATGATGGGAGTCCTTAATGAAAGGTTGTATAATTGGGTGGAACACAATAATATATTAACAGAATATCAGGCTGGCTTTAGAAAGAAATATTCTACAGTGGATAATATCTATAACTTGGCGTCGATTGTACACATTAAGCTGGCTGAAAAAAAGAAAGTCTATGCTTTTTTCGTGGACTTAAAGGCGGCTTTTGATAAAATCTCCAGACAGCTATTAATGCTCAAGTTACGTGAAATGGGAGTCTCAACCAAATTTGTAAGCCTGCTAGAGTGCATATACTCTGATACTCAATCAGCAGTGTGGACAGGAAGGGAGTTATCGGAGTACTTCGAAACACTATATGGGTTGAAACAAGGATGCCTTTTATCACCTTTACTTTTTGCTCTATATATAAATGATCTACATTCGATTATTGAAGGAGGTCTTAATATCGACAGTTTAAATATAAGGTTGTTGCTGTATGCTGACGACATGGTGATCTTAGCAGAGGATGTCGAGGTTTTGCAACGCATGATAGAACGTTTTGAAGAGTACTGTGCCAATTGGAATCTCGAAGTGAATCTCTCAAAATCGGAAATTATGGTCTTCCGAAATGGTGGCAGGCTATCAAAGAGGGAAAAGTGGATTTTCAACGGAGAAGAAATTCGGATAGTACCTCAATACACATATCTTGGTGTTCTGCTCACTCCAAAGATGAACTTTTTCAAGCATGTAGAGAAAAGAAATGCAGCAGCAAAGAACAGTATTAACGCGACATGGCATTGTTTTTTGAGTAAGCAGAATATCAACCTCAGTTCAAAATGGAAACTCTTTTTGGCAGTATGCAGAGCTATTCAAACTTATAGTGCACAAGTCTGGGGTTTTGGAACTTTTGATGAAGTGGATAAGCTACAACGATACTTTCTGAAAAGAGTTTTAAAATTACCATCATGCACTCCAAACTATGCATTACCGATTGAAACCGCAGCTGAAGACGGGCACTACTACACACTGGACTTACACCTTAGATATGTACAAAAGACTATATTTGAATACAGTGACACGAGACTACCTAAGCAACTTACCAAAATCCTCTTAGCAAAACAACTTTTTTGGGTCAAGGAGATTAATATGATCGGAAACAGGTTCGGCTTGCACTGGGATGAGAATATGACAAATGAAAGAGATTGGATTGTCAATAACTCACAAATTCTTGATCAACTGAAATCGCATGCAAATCAAGAAGCAGAGCAGAGAGCGAGGGGAAGCAGCACACGAGTTTTTAAGATGTTGGATTATTCAATAGGACCGCAATACATAACAGATGACTTGGAGCCTTACAAAATATCATGGATTTTCAAAGCTAGATGCGATCTTATCATACTCAACGGAAATAGGCGTGGAGGCAACGCATCAACATTATGTAGCCTGTGCAACATGAGAGAAGTAGAAGATATACAACATTTCCTAGGCAGGTGTCCCGTACTAAGAGAATTCAGGATAAGACATTTTGAAAAGGCAACTCTAAATGAAGCTGAAATTATTGCTGTCCTTAACGGAAATTGCAGGGCTGATTGGAACAGACTCTCGAGTTATATTTACGTGGCTATAAGCTATAGAAAACAAATCTTAACAGAGTTTATTTGATTTGAAAATAGTGTGAACTATGAACGTGTACACATCACTTTAAAACTTTAAAATTTAGGATTTCTCTTTAAATTTATCTAAAATCAAAAATTGTATCTTTTTTTATAAATGTACTTAAATGTAAAATTATTTGTATCTTTTCACTTACCCGACAGACGACTCTTTATGTCATTGTCGTAAGTTTTATAAATCTTTCAACATAACTGTCTTTCAAGTTAAATTCAAAAATGTATAAAAATATTAAGTTGAAAATAAAAAACATTTTACTACTACTACTAGTCATTCACCCATGATGCATGGAGGCAGTAGGCCCCTGTGGTAGGCGAACACTACGATGATTGGGTCGGCTTCGGATCTTTTTGAGTGTAGTAGTGATCTCGTGGGGACTATGTCTGTTTTCACGATGATCTTCGGTATGATTCTTCTTGGAAGTTTAGTATGGTTTTCTGGTGAGTTAAGTTTTGAGCATGTGTTAGTTTGATTTAGGTATTGCAGGACATCGAAGCTACCAATTATAAAAATAATAATAAATTATCCACTCGCAATCTGGTTTCCTCTGGCTGACACTATTTATAACTGAAAGGATCGACATGGTAAGTTATATGTTCTAAGGGATGTAGGTTGTGATCTGTGTTTGGACCCATCTCTTACTCATCGTGTCTATGGTATTTGGATGTATTAGTATATGTTCACATTTATGGTGGAACATATCAGAATGCGTATGCGTATGTGTATGTATGCATCTCGATACCTATGTGGTCCCGTCATACAGCCCAGAGAGAAGTGAAAGAACTGGATTGCTTGGGTGGATAAGTCTGTGTATGGAAAGGAAATACTTTTCCGAGAATTTGCCTGGTGAGATTATTCTCGATAAAGACCTTGCACCTCCATTAGATGAGTGTGGGGTGCATGGTGCTTTTCTATCACCTTCGGGAAATATAGTGATTGGTGAAATGAACGTGACGGAGTGGATATTCTCTATGAGACTACATGTAGGTTGGTCTTTCATGGTTGCCCTCTGTCGGGTGAACAAGCCAACTATATAATTATAACAATATCACCTGGTTTAGGTGAATTGTCGGACTTGTCATACCAGATCTCTACGATTACAGAAGTATGGACCCATATGTGGTGAGGTCATAAATTCTATGTATCTCGGGTCTGGGCTTCTGTGCAATTGAGACTTGGGATAATTTCACTTTTTACGTTACATAATGGCGCCCAACGTGGGGCTTGAAGCACTGTCGCGATGCTTTTGTTCTGATGTTCATTTTGATTATTGAGAAGTTTAGTTTTTGAAGTTTTTATGTTAGGAATTTTTTTTTTTTGGTGTCCGAGCAAAATTTTTTTTTTTTTGGTCGAAAAATTTCTTTTCTGAGTTTAAGTTGCTTTGGTAGAGTTATTCTGCTGGAGGAATAACATCAAGTCTATGTTTTGGATGCCTTATTGTCCGGGAGATTGGTGATCAAGTTCCTAATCTTCGTCTGTTGCAAAGGATTCATTCGTAGTACTTTACCTTCTGTTTTGCTTTTGATTAAGGTTTTCGGTAACTTTTTGTCCAGGATTTAGACGTTTTTTGAGTCTGGTCGTCTGTTGCGAGAGTACTGAAACTTTTTTCTTTTGAGTTTAGTAGAATTTTGAATTCCTCGAGGATGTTGTTGATAGATCTTTTGACCGGTGGTTGGTGAACAAGTTCCCGATGCACGTCTGTTGCAGAAGCTATTAACACACCAAGAGAATTCACTCACTCACCTTTAATGCTTATTTTCGAATCTTTCAGTTTTTGTATTGAGTAAAAATTACAAGCCCAAATATATGATGATGTTTTCATTCAGTTATGGATTTGTCGGAGTTCGTTAAGTTGATGGAACTCTCATGAAGCGCTAACCGGTGGTTGGTGAACATGTTCCTAACGCACGTCTGCAGTAGCGTAATGAGACTCCTGATAACTGATCGAATTTCCAATTTTTCATTGATTGATGTTGTACATTTAGTGACCCAATAGTTAGTCCACATCCGCTAATGATTTTTAAAGTTTTTTTAGTTTTTTTGGGGAAGTTAGTCGCTAGGCGCAATACTTCCACTTTTCGTTCATGTTTATGGGGGGGAAATTCTTTTCAGCCCCCGGACCGTATTTTGATGTTAAGACAGTTTAGAATTTTTGAAGTTTAAGTATTATTGATTATAGTTTAGAATTTTGCAGTGTTGCATTTATGAGTATATTTAAGATTTTTGCAGTGTTGCACCCTATTGAGTATTTTTGAGTATTTGCAGTGTTGCACCTTTTGAGTATTTTCGGAAGATAAGGAAGACGTAATCCTGAAGATTCCATTTTTGAGATTTTTGAGTATTACAGTTCGGAAAATAAGGAAGACAAAATCCTGAAGGTTCCATTTTTGAGTTCAGTATCTTCGTTTGGTGAGGTCGTGAAATTCTGCGTGTTTCATGGGTCATCGAAACGCTTTAGTTTTGAGTTAAACTTTAGTATTATTTAGATAAGAATTATCGTATTTTTTTCTCTAGAATTTAGTTTGAGATTATAGTCTTTGAAAACTTGAACTAGGAGAAGGTTCATTAGTTTACAAAGAGCTTTATTAAGTTTTGGTGAAGGTTAAGTTGATTTAAGTATCTTTTTGTAGAGATTAAGTATTTCCTTGAAGATTAAGTTTACCGATATTCAGTTTTGAAGTTTATGAGTATTTAGCTTATCTTACGTATTTAAGTATAATTAAATTTGTTTTTCTTATTGAGCTTGATTTTCGATACGTTCGTTTCGGAACTCAATTTTTGCGAAGTCTAAGGAAGAAGTTTACCTTAGACCAACATAAATTTATTCTCACACTTTTAATTTTAAGATTTTTGAAGTTTTGTAGGGAGTCTGATAGTATCAGCTTCTCTCCAAATTTGATATTCAATAAGTTTTGAATATTACATTTTGATACATTTTTTGAATTTTTATTTGGTGTTAATTAGTGAACGAATCACTGTACAATACCCACACTTTTTATAGTATTAAGACTTTTTCTTTGTTTTGTGTAATTTTCGTAGCACAGCGTAATGCCCGGCTCTGCTAGGAAATTCTTTAATCCTGGTCCTTACAACCCGGAGTACCACGCACGTGTAGTTGACGAAATGGCACGAGCTGCACCCGCTAATCCTCAGGATGATTCCGCACTTTCAGCCCACCACACTGGTTTAGGCTCGGATCATTCAAGCCCACCCGCTCGCGTACCAGCGAACGAAGGGCAACCTATAGGCTCACCTTTGACTCCTGACGAGCAAAGAAGAGCACAACAAGCGGCCAATCAATCTGCTTATATGCAAGAGATGATCTCGGCAACGGTAGATTTACACCGGATGGATGACAGGAAATTTTTTGTTGAAGAACTTTCGCGAGGCCTGGCTGAAAGCCAAGCCATTTTGTTAAGACATGTAACTGAATTGTTACATAGTAGGGAGAACAACGCTAATAACCGAAACGTGAATTATGCAAGCAATGCTAATAATAGAAACTTAAACGTTGATTATAATATCAACCACCCTCCAGTTCCACAGGCAACACGGACTCCTCAAGTCAGTCGGCCTACTAAATCCGCAGTAATTCCCTACGTCGACATGCCTACTCCTCAAGTTAGGTCTGTCAATGTCCCAGCCGGAACTGTGGCTGGTGATTCCGTAAGCTTCGTGCCGGTTGCGCCTTCATTGGCTACTCAACCTGCACCACAACCCGTTCCTCCTGCAGCAAGTTCAAGTACCCCTCCGGTACATCCTTCGAACATGGCTCAGGGTGCGAACGTGGACGAGTTCTTGACGCACATGAATTCTTTTCGTTTGGATAACGATCGGTCTGCGGCTTCTCAGCCGAAAGCACTACACTCTGATAATCCTACGTCTGGTGCCTACCCACTATTCCACAAATGGGGAATAAAATTTGATGGGAGGACTATGCCACTAGATGATTTTTTGTTCCGTTTGGACCTCATTAGAGCTAGTTATCACTTTTCATGGGAAGAAGTGTCTGGTGGTTTCCACCAATTTTTATCTGGACCTGCTGAACAGTGGTACTGGAGGTACCGCAAGAAAAATCTGCACGCGTCCTGGCAAACGCTACAATTGGCGTTAATTGAGCAATTTCGTAGCCTCGAAACGGACACGGAATTGTCTCGCAGGTTGTATGATCGCAAGCAACAATCGGGTGAGTCTTTCAATGACTTCTTCGATGCTTTGATGCATATGAACTCCAACTTGCGTATCCCCAAGAATGACAGGGAAATGATATAAATCATTAAAGCTAATGTGAAACGACAACTTGGTCAGTCGTTGATATCTTTTAGTACTTACAGTATACAAGAGTTAGCTTATCAATATCGCACAATAGAGGAATTCTTTGGTAGTTCTGATAACCCGCAACAACCTTTCGTACAAAATACGTACAAACAACCTCACCCACCCAGACGTTTCATCAACGCGTTGGATGAGGAAACTCCTGTAGATGAATTAGCAGTTGCACTGCCTGAGCAGGTGGATGCATTCCACCCTGATTTAATGAAATGCTGGAAATGCCAAACCGTGGGCCATGGGTTCTGCGATTGTGCAGATCCTAGGCAAATTATTTTCTGTTTTAGATGTGGTTTACCGAATGTCTATATTTAATTAAAGCGGACAACCTACCGAAACGTTGCTGCCGCTAGATTAGGCAAGGAATCCAATGATCCTCGTCCTTATGTGAACGTGGAGATGTTGGGAGACAAATTTCTTGGTCTCTTGGATTCCGGTGCGAGCATTAGTTGCTTGGGTACAGATTGTGTAGACTATTTAAAAGCGAAGAACGTTAAGGTTAGAAACGTCGAGTCTACGGTGTCTACTGTGGACGGGAAACAGCAGCAAATTAAGGGAATGTTTACTACTGATGTCCAGTACAACGGCATGCTGTTCAGCATGGATTTTTACGTCGTGCCAACACTTTCTCAACGTTTGTATTTAGGCGTTGACTTCTGGCGTAAATTTGGACTGGCACCTCATTTGATTTCTTCCATATCGGATTTTCCATCGGACGGAAACTCCACAAACCAAGTGAAGCTCAGTCACGAAGAGTCCACTCAACTTCGTGATGTGATTCGTGGTTTTCCTTCTTTCGCGAGCAAGGGGCTCGGGAAAACGACACTGGTAGAGCATTACATCGATACGGGTGATGCTATACCAATTAAACAGAGGTATTATCATGTTTCTCCTGCGGTACAAGCAATGATGTATGAGGAATTGGATCGTATGTTGTCTTTGGGGGTCATCGAAGAAAGTTCTAGTGCATGGTTTTCTCCAGTTGTGTTAGTGCGCAAGCCTGGGAGGCACCGTTTATGCCTAGACTTTCGGAAGGTGAACTCGGTTACAAAGAAGGATGTGAGGCCAATTGCCCATATTGAGGGTCTGTTAGCGCGCCTTTCAAAAACTCGCTATATTTCTAGTGTGGATTTGAAAGACGCATTCTGGCAGATACCATTGGAGAAAACATCAAGGGAGAAGACCGCGTTTACAGTACCTGGTAGACCATTGTACCATTTCAAGGTCATGCCATTCGGTTTGTGTAATGCACCGCAGAGTCTGAGTTATCTTATGTCTAAGGTAATTCCGACAGAATTGCGGGATCTAGTGTTCGTTTATCTCGATGATCTTTTGGTTGTGTCAGAAACTTTCGACGAACACTTGGCGATATTGAGGCGTGTAAGTCAGGAATTGACTAGGGCAGGACTGACGATCAACGTGGAGAAATCCAAGTTCTGTTTCGATGAGCTTCAGTATCTAGGTTATATGGTTGGGCAAGGCTGTTTGAAAGCTGACCCCGACAAAATTGCAGCAATTAATGAATTTCCGGTACCTACCACAACTCGTCAAGTAAGACGTTTTTTAGGAATGGCGGGATGGTACCGGCGATTCGTTTAAGATTTTTCAACGCTTGCCTCTCCTTTGACAGACGTACTGAAGAAAGGTAAAGCGTTCGAGCTTAACCAAAAGGCTCTAGAAGCCTTTAATTCCATCAAACAGGCGTTGACGACAGCTCCGGTGCTGGTTAACCCTGACTTCTCGAAGGATTCGTGATTTTGTGTGATGCATCCACGTCCGGTATCGGGTGTGTTCTTTGTCAGCGGGACGAAGATGGGGCTGAACGCCCAATCTATTACTTCTCCCAGAAGCTTAACGCTGCGCAAAGAAATCGTATGTCGAGGGATATCGTTTTAAAGTAATCACAGACCACTCCAGCTTGAAGTGGCTGATGAATTTAAAGGATCCTACTGGCAGGTTGGCCAGGTGGAGCATGCGTCTCCAAGGATTCGATTTCGTGGTAGAGCATCGAAAGGGAACTTTGAATGTCGTGCCAGACGCTCTGTCGAGAGTATATGAGGCAGACAATTTGTCGGTAGAAGCGTTCCTTTCATGCCTAGCACGAGTCGACCCCGCGGAGGTACTCCATCTGGACTTAGAGGATTCCTCTTTCCAGACGGCAGGATACTTGGATCTCATCAACCACATCAAAAAGGAGCAGGAGCGATTACCAGATCTCAAGGTATCCGAGGGATACGTGTACAAACGTACCAAACACTCCATTGGTAATCCCCTCGCCGACGACTTTACGTGGAAACTGTGGGTTCCATCCGAGATGACGAAATCACTTATTGAGTTAGCTCACAACCCTCCAAGATCTTCTCACGGCGGTGTAGTTAAGACTCTATATAGGTTGAGACAACGTTTTTATTGGCCGAGTATGTATACTCAGGTCAAGCATTTTGTTGATTCAAGCGAAGTTTGTAAAACTACTAAAGCTCCGAATATGACGCTTCGTACGGAGATGGGGAATAGTTTTGAGGTCGATCGACCTTTACAACATTTATATGTAGATTTTTTGGGCCCCTATCCTAAATCGAAAAGCGGAAATTCATTTATAGTCATAGTAGTTGATCAACTAACCAAATTCGTTTTGATCAAACCTTTAAGAAGAGCTACAGCCCTAAGTGTAGTTAAGTTCTTACAGGAAAATGTGTTTTTAGTTTATGGTGTGTCAGAGAGTATACTCTCCGACAACGGCACTCAATTCTTGAGTAAGGAATTTCAAATTTTGTTGAATACGGATGGTGTTAAACACTACAAAACTGCAGTATATTCGCCACAAGCGAATGCTAGCGAACGAGTGAATCGCTCGATTCTTGCGGCTATACGTGCTTATATCAATCCGAAGCAGTCCAATTGGGACGCTCATCTATCGTCCATAAGTAGTGCACTTCGCACAACCGTTCACTCCACTCACAAGATGTCACCCTATGAGGTTCTGTTCGGTCAGAGATGATTGAGCATGGGGCGGACTATCGACTGTTGAGAGAGTTAGGAGGTTTGAACAACTCGGAGATAGAGTGGCTACCCAAAACTGCAAAGATGAAAATACTCCACACTTATCTGAAAGAAGCATTAGCAAAGGCTCATGCTGATTATGAAAAAGTATATTACAAGGTGGATGATGAAATATATAAGCGGAATTTTGTGCTTAGCGACTCTTCGAAGCATTTCAATGCGAAACTAATTCCAAAATTTGTTAAGGTTAGAGTTTTAAGAGTAATTGGTAACAATTTATATGAGGTTGTGGATAGCAAAGGCTATAAATCGACGGTGCACACTAAAGACCTTAAGAGGTAGTGTGAGATTTTCATGTGTTAGTGAAGGCAGTGTTAGTGGTGACTACACTTTCCTTCTCTCCACATTCCAATATGTTCACTCACGAACATTTTCTACTGTGATATTTTTATTGTTGTGCCCGGCGTATGCTCAGCTGTGCATGAGACGCTTGTGCTTGTCCATTATCGTTCTATTTCTTTCTTCCTGCAAATTTTTTTTGCAAGGAGAACCATTTACGTTTTGTGTTTATCGTTTGTTTGATTTTATATCAGATTATCTGTGTGCTACTCACACAGTGAACCAAACAATATTTTTTTTTTATGAAGCAATATAGGAAATATTCTCCTTTTCCTTCTGCTTTGGGAACAAAAAAGATGTGTCCCAAAAGCACAAGTTTTGTAGGGAAAATATTTTGACAACTGTAATGTCAGTGTGACTTCACCCCAAAAAATTTTTTTTTTGCTGTGTGACCACGGCCTTAAAAGCGATGATTATACTTACTTTTAGGTTCACACCAGTCACTAGATGGCGCTCATCCTACATTACCGATGCTCAAATTTCATGGCGACAGATTTCCGCTTTGGAATAATTCCCACTTTTGGAGAATTTCCCTTGTTCCCTTTCTAGGAAATTTTACCTGTCAGAATAGATTCCTTCACGGATCAGTTCCTTCATACTCTGATAGAAAATATCCTGAAATTGATCCTTTTGAAAATTTCCCTCCGGATTTTTATGTCCGATTTGACATTTGCACCACTAATGTCAGTGAGTTCCAAAACTGGAACCTGATTTAGTTCTATGTATTAGTGTCAGTGTGCTATTCACCAGACCGACTTGGTGGTGAAATTAGTTTGTATAACCCTTACACCACACTGAAGAGAAAAAGTATCTTGAGACATTTCATTTCCGATGACGTACTTGTCTGGTTGAGATTTCCCCATGGCGAGGTCAGTTTCTGAGTATTAAAAGTATTAATGTGACACAGACCAACCAATACATTCAACAGCTATGGAATGATGTGACCGAGCTGATTTGTCATAAAGTTGTATTGGTATGATAAATATATTTATTGCGGAATTTATTTTTCCCTAACACATGTCCAGCATCCCACATCTGATGGAATGGTTGACACACGTCGGTTGGACAAATTGGAAGTCACAATCCAATTGTTTAGTTGGTTTTTTCCTAATTCCATGACGGTGGTGACATCTATGCGTGAGCTAAATAAACTACTAGTAAAGACACTACTCTATGAACAGGCCCCTAGCCATAGAGAAATTTCCCTATCACTACTGTGAACGGATTGTAACTCTATGGCCAGCCATAGAAATATGATTGAGATCATATTTCATTCTATTTCACATTCGGCCAGCCTACCTACCAGTCATATTTTGAAAAGTTAAAGTTTCTCGTGCAAGCCAGCAATTTTTTTTTCCTGATTGGATTTTTTCTCTAAAATAAGGTATGTAAAACATAGTTTATTGCGGATAGATAGGCTGAATATGTTCAGTGCATCTATCCAAAACTATTTTTAACATTTTTGACTTGGTTATTCCCGAATTTTAGGTAATTTTTAGCACTTTAAATTTTGTGCTTGAAAATTTTTCTTGGGCGAAATTTTTTTTAATGAGCGTCGGTGGCACCACAACGTGGCTTATAACGACGCGGCGTTACGTTTATTATACATTGTATAACCCTAGAAGTCCTATCCTTAGGATTTATAAGGTTTTTAGCTGAAATAAAAGGTATGTTTCACAACTTTCAATTTGTATAGAAATTGATATTTGGCATGGTTTTCCTCTTAGGAAACGCCAGAGCACATGGTTTTGGCATTGGCAATCCATGTGGCCATCGACGCACCACGTGCAGGATCATCTTTAATTTTCGAAAATTCCTATTACATCTTTACTTACTTATCAACCCTGAGTTGTTGAATTTTCTGCGGCGGCATCCTGAAGGGATCTCGAAGGATTTAATTAAACACCAGATTTTATAAGCCCCAGTGAAGTGTTGTGCTTTTTGTGTTTGTTCATGAAGACGGACGCTGGTCCACACATACCATAAAGGAATTTTCTGTTGAAGCAACGTGCGGCTGACGCAGTCCCGCACAAAAACCCTTTAATTTCATCGTTGTCTGGATACCAGATTCCTCAAGGAAGCGGCGTGTCGTTGCTGATTAGTTTACCTCACCCTTCCCCTACTTTTTGTTCGACGACGTAGAATTATTGACACATCCACTGCACCGTCCTGACGCCACGGTCGCAGAACACATCAAATTATATCCACTGACTTTGTCGTATGACTTCTGAAGCACCACCTGCGGTGCCAAGAAAGCCCACCTGCGAGCACATACACATAAGTTCAATACGTTTACTGCGAGCAGGAGATCTCTGAAATCATTTCATCGAAATATCCGTCTGCTTGGACAATCGTTCCACAGATTGGGTATATCATTACTTTCAACTGTACTTTAGACACCACGCGCGGTGTATACACCAAGCGCACCTCAGCTCTGTTGCGGATCCGCATTGGATTTGGAGCTAAAACTAAAAGAAAGATAATCCTAAAGACACGGTTTTGAAACTCTAAATACAGAATATTATCGCGTTTAACTTCACTTTTGCTGTCTACGTTAACGATAAATTTAATTGCATATGCTATAGAATCAATAGAAGATTCGGTTTTGAATATAAATAATTTACTGTCGCGAGATTTTTTTGAACTGCGATTAAGAAAGAATTAACTTTGGCAAATTTTGGAATATATTGCTAATTTTGAAATTATCCACAGATAGTCTGGTAACTATCTGACATTTGTCTTCGTCCTTTAGTGTAGTATGTTGTGTGAAATTGTATTTTCCCTACTTTGGTTTGTCCAAGTTTTTAATTGGCAACCAACTCCGGAGTCACTAAGACTCCTCACGCCAATCGTCGATTACCTTGCTAGGGATATAAACTCCCTACCCCGCTGTATAGCTGGTAAATTGCATCTTGCTACTTCGTGATATCAAGTTGCAACAATATAACAATTAAATAATTTTGAATATACAGATAAACATTTTAAGAATACGATATTAGATTGGAGCAGTGCACTTCTTCGTCTAGGTATTTAAGATTTTTAAAACTATATTGATTTTTGAAACATATTAAACTATATTGCAATTACTGATATCATATACGAACTGTATATTAGGCCGGATCGAATTTGGTATTTTTTTTTTTTTTTTAATTTCGCTATGCCTATGGTTCTAAAAGTTGAATTTGGTTTTCCATTAACGAAACCAGAAGCTTTCAGCAAAAAAAAAAAATGTCTTAAGGTTCCTATTTCGAAAACAAAATGTCCTTTAAATAATATATTTAAATTTTTCTTTCTTTTTTAATTTTTTTTTTAATTTTAACAACAAGAAATTTCTATTATTTGTTGGTTAAAGAATTTAATTTCAATGTGAAAAAGTTATTAGTTTACGTGTTGTAGGTATACAAAAAATATATTTTTTATTCATATTGAAATAAATTTACCGAATATTTTATTTTAGTAACTAAAACAATTATTATATTGATGCAAGAACTGAATTTTCCTTTGTTTATATCTATTCAAAACATATGGTTCGAAGGGCGCAGCAAAACATTTGCAACCTTCAACCTAGAATTATAAATTTATAAAGCAAGGAAATATTTTAACTTCAAATTTTTGTTTACCTGTAGGTCAAAATTAATTTTGGAGGGCATTAACAAAGTCCTTCTTTGTTTCAAATTGTGGCAACAATTTTCGAGACAAGATTCTAGCTTTTATTAATCCATCTCTTGATTCTTGGCCACAAACTAAAGCAGAAGCTTCTGTCACCAACTTAATACATCTTTCCACTGATTGAGTGTGACAGGGATATTTTGATATTTCTATATTGTCAGGAACATTTGCAACCATTTCCCGCAAGTTTTCATCAGATATTGTTGCGGTTAAAGGAGGTTCTGTAATGGTCACTGTATCCCATTTTATTAGGTCGATTTAATCATCGGCATCGAAATTAATTTTCGCGATATTGAATTGCCGGATATCATTCTTCTGCTTGCTACTTTTCTCGGATCTTATTTTTAATATCCTCCTTAAACCTAATTCACGGACATGGCTTCGGCTATCAGCTAACATAGCAAGTAAAATATTTTCAGGATGACAAAAATATGAGTTACGTTGGATTACGGGATGAATTACTGCCTTAAGTTTTTTCGGTAGATATTTTGATGCTTTAATAATTGACAAAATATGGTTGGGTCCGTCCAAACAGGAGGGCTTTGTTTTAATTGCAAACCAGGCAAACGCATACACTTTTATTATATAAGTAGCTAGAACCAGTAGCTCTTTTGACGGTTTCTCTGTTCCTACATATAGCCTAAGAATCCGGTTAGCTGTTGTGAGCCACCTTGAATGCGACATTTTTCCAGGCTGCCGATTTGCCAATTCTAAAGGTACATTGCCATGAGAAACTGCCTTGCACATTTGATAAAGATATTTTTGATCAGTGCTCAAATTTTCTTTCGTTATCTCAGGCAGTTCCACTGTTATCTTTTCAAAAGCTTGTATTGGCAGACTATCACATGCTTCAAGTGCTTTTCCAAGAACTCCAGAAAAGCCTTTGGGGTCATTGGTTTTGCCATCAAGATGTGTCATCAAATGACGAAGAGGGAGTTCATTAAGATGAAGTAAACAAATAAACCAATGAACTGGCTTACCAATGGCCGCTTCAAGCTGAGATAATATACCATTTTTAGATCCCGTATTAACAACGGTTCCATCACATCCAATCGCTTTAATTTCTTGCATATCAACACACAAGATGTTATTTATGAAGTCAATTACACTGGCAGATATTGTTTTGGCATTTCCGGAATCTGGGATGACATGCCCCACATAATGTCCACCTGGCTCAGAAACAAGGACAATGTGTTCTTCGGAAGCAATTTTTCGATGTGTTCCCGGACCAATTTTCTCCAAAATCATCGTTTTATCTTTTCTACCGTCAAAATATAAACCTGATATATTTTCACATTGACTTTGAAGATTTTGACGTATTTTTTTTCTATCTCTTCTTATTTTATTTCTATCAATGACTTTTGAAGGATCTAACTTGGAAATGACACCACTGTCTTGCAGAACAGAACTTACAACAATTGATGCAGATCTGTCGGATATTCCTGTTCTGTCGCAGGCTGAAGCTAAATTGGCAAAATGTATTCTAGCTTTCACTTTTTTAACCGACGGACTTGTGCTCGGTAAAATATTGACATCACTCACGTCGTCTTCATCGCTTGAAGCATCTGCGGGGTCATCCTCACTTTCTGCAGAAACTTCAACTTCATTTTTAAGTCTTTTAGAGTTTTTCGCCTCTTCGTGTCTTTTTCGTTTAAGGGCCTCTTGAATTTTTCTTTCGTTTCTTTTTTTAATTTTATTTGTTAACTCCAAATCGACGTTACCAATTAACATACGCCTAAACAGCCTTTGGTCCTGTAGGAAATCGCGTTCCTCATGGGGCACTTTAGTTACGCAAGGACACTTTGAAGAATCTTTACATTTGCAAGCTGATATGTCAAAAAGGTGATGGCTGTTCGATTTAAATAATTTAAGTTTCTCTATAAACGAATTTTTCTTGGATTTTATATTTTTTTTTATTGATTTATATTGCTCGTTATAGGTTTTTAATTTGTGCAAAATCTGCTGATCTGAAACAACGGGCAAGGTAGCTCTTTGCCACACACTTTTTATATCAATCATTAACTTCGCTGATATTTCATTAACACTTGGATCAAATCCTTTTCTATTTTCCTTCAAGGAATTTCTGATAAACAAAAATGCTTTCATTATATCAGAATAAGTGGGAAGTTGATTGCTTTTAAGCTCGGCGGGTGCTCCAAAAACTTCACACTCGGTTTCACTACGCGTACGCGGCATTTTTACAATTTAAGATAACTATAACCGGCAATTTTTCAAACAAGAAAATAATAACAATTGATGCACTTAAATCAACGCCTTCTATAGATTTAGATTATTATTTCAGAAAAACCAAGAGCGACACAACCAAAATATAAAAAAACAATAACAAGGCCGATGAGAACTAGATTATAAATTTAAATTATAACCATAATTTTAAATTCATTTAATTCTATTGCTTCAGTCTTAAGAAATATTTTTACTAATAAAGCCCCGAAAATAATTTTCAATTATTAATTGACAGTTGATTAATTTTTAAACTATCAATTATCAATTGATGATTGATAATCGTAAAAAGAGAAGAAAAGTATAATATGAGCTTAATAACACTAAATTACCTAATTAAATTTTTGTTTATTAAATTAAAAAAATCCAAAACTTTGACGTCATATAGGAACCTTGAGATGACGTCACAAATTTACCAAATTTTTTACTCATCCTTCGGGTCCCTAAATTCAACTTTTCCGCATATAGGCATCAAAGATTTCTAAAAAAAAAAAAATCGATCCACCCTACTGTATATGCATTTATGTCCAACTTTTACTTTTCAGCGACCCTCCCTGATATTGGCCTGAATTTTGTTTCTTCAGTTTGAAATAGTCACTTCTACTATTCAACATTTATCCTTATCATCCTTCTCGATATCTTGAGAAACCTTGACGTTTCAAGTCCAGATACAATTGTGTATCTATCCTTAATTGTTTTTAAATTGCTTGCAATTTATTTTACTTCCCTTGTGTTCTCACTTTTAAATCATAATACGACCATTATTGTACTATTTGCAATCTGGTCATGGTTTTGTTTGTGTGGTATACCATTATGGTACCAACAAACCTCCTTTTTTGATGATACTAATTGTTAACCTTAACGGTTACTGTATACCCCTTTATAGGTATTCTTACCTGAGACGTGTTTTGCCATCAGCCCTTCGTTGGCTTTGGAATCGTATACGTTCGGTAAATTCTTTTCGAATTTATTTTTACTCAAAGATAGTTACAATATTTAACAGCATTAACAAGCCGCTGTGGCCTAATTGTTTTACTTTGTTTTGATATTGATTGTTTCATCGTCGTGATCTACTTTTTGTTCGCGTGATTAACGATTATTACTAAATAAGCATACTTTCTTTGAATTTTTAAAAAAAGATTATCGACCATTTTAATTATTGAGATTTACTTAATTACATTACCCTTCTGGTATTAAATTTCGGTATTATCAAGATTGAGTCTTGAATATCGACTTCATAATAAATATACTTTTGTAATTATTTTGATATCGGTTGTATTTTCGGTCGAATAAAATATTAAGATTTTTTTTTTATAGCATAAGTATTTAGTAAGTAATCCTGTTAGTTTTAAGAATATTTCTAATAAAAACTTTTTGTATGATTATAGTAATTGAAACTTTCTGCAGTCTTCACTTATTTTGTCGGTATTATGCAGATTTTCTTTCAGCTTTCTAAGAGTAATAGGAATTTAGACATTATGGAATAGGTTAGTTAGGTCCGATGGGGGTTGAATAGAACTCTCTCTCCCCCACATTTTCATGAACGGTGGAACATTGCGTGTAGGATGTTTGGGTTAGTTTAGTTTAGAGGTTTAGTAATGTAGGTCAGGCTTGACCTACATTCATGTTAAGGGGCTTCTTCATAATATTGTTTGTCTGTCTTCGAGAAGCCATGGTTCATAGAGGGAGTTGATCCTCTGTGAAAAGGGTGGGTTATGAGACAGGGGTTGTTGTTTACATCGTAGACAATGCGACACCAGGTTAGAGACTTCGCTCCTACACTCTACAGGAAATTAGAGCATGGTAGAGATAAGGGCATAGACAGCTCTAGATATCTTCTAACACCTAAAGGTATCAATGTTTAGCAACTTTTCAGTGTGGTCAAGGATATTTGTGGTTAAGGAAATATTTCTACGACAGAACTCCTTATGAAGTGCAGAACTAATTTTCCTCTCAAGATAATCAAGATAATAATACACATTTGTTTGGGTATCTTAGATTGTAATGGTCTGAGAGATAGACAAGTGCATCGAAGCGAACAAAGTATCAAGTGCCGCGGGCCTTAGTCCTTTAGATAGAAAGGGATTTATTAACATCCATATCCAGATATGCAGGGTAAAAACTTGTAGCACCGTCGCGATCACACAGCAAGGACCCACTTCCCTTCTGCTCTTGAGCGGAGCGGGGCAATGCTGCATATTGACAACCTCAATTTGCCTCTGGGGTCAATACTCTCCGGTACGTGTAGTGGACTGAGGAGTAGTACGGGGTAGGGGAATTGAGGAACAGAAATTCGACTTACTATTTTTTTTCTATACCAACCGGGTTCTTGGATGATGAGAGATTCTACAGTAGTCATTCACCCATGATGCATGGAGGCAGTAGGCCTCTGTGGTAGGCGAGGATTTGGGATTCCGGAATCTTCCCCTCTTCCATGAACACTACGATGATTGGGTCGGCTTCGGATCTTTTTGAGTGTAGTAGTGATCTCGTGGGGACTATGTGTTTTCATGATGATCCTCGGTATGATTCTTCTTGGAAGTTTAGTATGGTTCTCTGGTGAGTTAAGTTTTGAGCATGTGTTAGTTTGATTTAGGTATTGCAGGACATCGAAGCTACCAATTATAAAAATAATAATAAATTATCCACCCGCAATCTGGTTTCCTCTGGCTGACACTATTTATAACTGAGAGGATCGACATGGTAAGTTATATGTTCTAAGGGATGTAGGTTGTGATCTGTGTTTGGACCTATCTCTTACTCATCGTGTCTATGGTATTTGGATGTATTAGTATATGTTCACATTTATGGTGGAACATATCAGAATGCGTATGCGTATGTGTATGTATGCATCTCGATACCTATGTGGTCCCGTCATACAGCCCAGAGAGAGGTGAAAGAACTGAATTGCTTGGGTGGATAAGTCTGTGTATGGAAAGGAAATACTTTCACGAGAATTTGCCTGGTGAGATTATACTCGATAAAGACATATAGTGATTGGTGAAATGAACGTGACGGAGCGGATATTCTCTATGAGACTACATGTAGGTTGGTCTTTCATGGTTGCCCTCTGTCGGGCAAGCCAACTATATAATTATAACAATATCACCTGGTTTAGGTGAATTCTTGCACTTGTCATACCAGATCTCTACGATTACAGAAGTATGGACCCATATGTGGTGAGGTCATAAATTCTATGTATCTCGGGTCTGGGCTTCTGTGCAATTGAGACTTGGTATAATTTGACTTTTTACGTTACAAATTGTTGCCAAAATTCTTAAAACCCCACGTGCACAGAATAATGGGCAGCTGCATGTACGAGTTGGAGACTCGAGATGACAAAGTGATCGGTATCTTTCACGCTAAAGATATCAGGCAGTAGATATCCTGAAAATGAAATAAAAATACCACAGTGTCTTGCACAAAACGATAATAAATTTAAAATAACTTATCTGATTGCCCAGCTGGAGACTCAAGGGTGTAAGTTGCGAGACCCACTAAAGTCGGCTAAGGGATTTTTTTTATTCGCGACGTTGAATAGTTTTAAGAAACTAAATTTGGTTCCAAAATATTGCAAGTTCATATAAATTAGTTTGTCCTTTTACCGACGGCAAACCGTAGTTTCGTTTTTTTTTAATTTTTATTTGCTTATTTTTCCTTTTAACTCGACGCATAAAATCGACTAAAAACACTTAAAACACTTTAATTATCAAAACACTGTATTTTGTTGTTTTGTCGACGGAAAACCAACATTCAATTTTCGCGGCGGCGGTCGGCGCAGCGCGTCACACAAGTTTTTGTTTTATGTTTGATTTCCTTTTAAGTTCGTTTTTTTAATAGATTCGTTTATTTATTTATTGTTGCACAAATATTATTATTGTAATTCATTTAATTTCGTTTTTTATCACTGACACTGAAGTAAATTGTTTTTTGTTATTTTTAATTCTTGCGTTTTCAATTTTTTTTTTGTTTACATTAAATTTTTTTCTTGACTGAACATTTATGTTCTAAAATATAATAGGAAGTTGCAATATCACCGTCTCTTTCTAACTGACCGTGAACTTTTTTTTTTGTCACTTCAATATTTTACTTACTCATATCTATATGTCATTTATTTACCTATTTATTTGACTCGCGCTTTTCACTTTTTCAGTTTTATTAATTTTGTTTTGTTATTTATTCACTTTTTGGTGTATTAATTTATTAAAATAATATAAAGAAAAACTGTGACCTGATTGCGTTTCGCCCAAGTATGAATTGTGGGCTCATCAGTTAGATGCCGTCCATACTCTTCTGAGACGCACTTTGTTCGATTAAATCGACACTATATATAATTTTTAGTGCAAAACTACACTGTGAATTATATATTTTTAGGGAGCTTTATAACCAGCATAAACCCTAAGATATGCCATTTCATTTGATTTTTCAATTGAATATTTTTTCTTTGAATTTGAATCATCTATTACTTCACCAAACGGACATGGAGTATAAGTCTGGAGAGAGAAGTTAAATACACCGAGTAAAAAGTGCTCTAGTTTTTCTTTAAAATATATATCTAAAGTTCTTTTAAATAAAGTTAAATTTGTTGTGTTCTGTCAATGAACCTAGTTTCTACTTAAAACAAGTGAAAAAGTGACTGAAAAGAACCTAAGGTAGGATTTATTTAAGTTTAAAACCCAACCTAGAGGATTGTCGTCATATTTTTGGCCCGCTATATGACACCAAAGAGAAAATCAACGGAAATATCTCCGATAAAGACACCAAGTTGCAAGAAAACTTCAAACCAATTGAAAATGTCTTTTAACGCACTAAATGCCGAAGACATAAAATCTATTGTCGACGAATGTTTGAAGAATCACCTTAAAAACATCGCAACGAAAGAAGATGTGTCGGCTGTATCTAAAGATGTACACCAACTTCGCTTGCAAAATACTCATCTGTCAGAACGTCTATCTACCCTTGAGTACTATTGCGAGACCCTGGAGAAACAACTCGAAATTGTGTCACAGAAAACAAATGAAAATACAGTTGTCATGCATTTTCCTTCGGACAAGATGGAAAACAAGCTTAATTTTGCAACAGAAACTTGTCTTAGCCTCCTTAATCTCAATGGAAGTGCGGAATTACCACTACAAAAGTCCCAAGAATTCAGTAACCGGCAAACAAAAAAAACAACCATGGTTTGACAGCGCCGACACCGCCAACAAAATCTTTGACGCAGCTCATAAACTGAATAATACCGGGGTCTATGTACATCGAGAACAATCTTTGATTTATCGATCCAAGAGAAGACGTCTATTTGACATAAAGAGCAAGCTAGCTGTGAAGAACCCGAACATCAAAATCTTCATTAAAGGAGCCAAGATGCAAATAAACAATTTCACTCTTGCATTTGATAATTTCCGAGGTCTAAAGATAAAAACAATGAAAGAACTCGAATACATAAAAACAAACTTCGGTGATGATTCAGCATGTTTCTTTGACATAAGTAGCATAAACGTCAATTCGAGCTGCCAAAACAGGAACCATGTGACACCAGAGACACCTGTAGGTCAACACGTTTATAATGAAGAAGGTGCAGGTACCAGCTATATATAGGATAGGGTTGCCGTCTGCCAAAATAATAACTTTGTTCCTAATAATTTTAAACTAAACATTTTTTGTTACAACATAACAGGCCTTAAAAACAAATTAATAATGCCTGAATTTTTTGATCTAGTTACAAAATATGATATTTGTATCCTTTTAGAAACTTTTTTAGAACACGGGAGTGAACTGCAGTATCTGAAATATTTTAAAAATTATAACGTAAAATGTATACCAGCGGTTAGGAATAGTATATTTGGAAGAGCTAGCGGTGGTCTAATGTGTGGCATAAAAAATACTTATATAAATAACAATATTGTGTTTAAAAATTGTGAAAACAATATTATCATTGAGATCACTTATGAAACCAAACATCTTCAAATATTCCCTATCTACCTAAACTTTAATGAATGGAGTCTGAAATACAATGATATTTATAACTTTTTAATTAATCACAACCATGATAACATGATGATTGTTGGAGATTTAAACGGCCGCATAGGTGATTTTCAGAACCCTGTCTTCTTGAACAACTATCGTTTTTCCAACGAAAGAAAATATTTAGATAACTGCCTTAACAGAAACGGAAAATATTTATTGGAAATGATAGAAGACTTTGGGTTTTTTGTCCTAAATGGAACAACATTAAGTGACTCAAACAGAAATTATACATTCGTTTCTGCTCAGGGTTGCTCAACGATAGATTTATGTCTTATAAAAGGAGAATGGCTAGGCATAGTTGAGGACTTTGAGACCTTTCCAGCTAGCTTCTCGTCGCACCTCCCCATTATTGTCTCATGCGTTTTTAATAACAGTTTTATGAGTCTTCAGTCTTCTTCAAACAATAATACCAAATTGAAATGGAATGACAGAAAAGCAAACACTTACAAAACAAAACTTAACCAAAAAATAGCCACTATGCCAAATGTTACATCGGTTACTGTAGAAAACGCAGTGAACCTGGTACTAACAGCGGTAAGACAATCGGCAAGTTTTAGTTCTCACAACCATAGTGAAACCTTCCAATCAAAGTGGTATGACGAAGAATGCAAATTTAGTAGAAAAAAATCCTTCGCTCTATTAAAACTTTTCCGGAAAACGAATAACCCAGGAGCAAAAACACTTTACTTACAGTCAAACCAAGAATATAAAAAGTTATGCAATCAAAAAAAAGCATCATATCTGAAAAACTCGTCCTTGAAACTTGTGGAATGTAGGGATTCAAAATCATTTTGGAAAACCGTACGCTATTTGAGTGGACAGCACAATACCATATCGTTCTCAATTGATGAAAACATTCTCGCAAACTATTTTGAAACTCTTCTCGTACCTGACCGCAACACGTACCTGACTTAACACCATAAGTTTTGCTATTCCTAATGTGAATATTCCTGAACTGGATTCTTCGCTCACTATGTGGAAAAATAACAAAGCATCTGGCTCCGATGGAATCCCAGTCGAATTTTATAAGCAAGCTACTTCTGAATTTCTAAAGTACATCTTAGATCTTTTAAATAGAATTTTCAGTGAAGAGGTGATTCCAGAAAATTTTCGGCTGTCTAGAATCTCAGCTGTTTTTAAAAAAGGGAACCGAGAACTGCCAGAGAACTATAGGGGCATTGCTGTGTTAAACGCTTTGAGAAAAGTGTTTACACAAATACTCTACGGAAGACTTTCTAGCTGGGTCGAGCAAAATAATCTGATCAGTTGTTACCAGGCCGGTTTTCGAGCCAACCTTTCAACTTTTGATCAGATATTTGTACTCAGTACTACGGCTAGACGTTTTATTGATAAAAAGAAATGTCTGTATGCTTTTTTTGTCGACCTGAAAGCAGCGTTTGACACAGTTAATAGAAGTTCGCTACTCTATAAACTTTCAGTCATCGGTCTATCGACCAAGTTTATAAAAATCTATGGGAAGATTCTTGAGAACATGTCTGCACATGTTCAGAATGGTCTGAAAAAGTCAAGAGTATTCAAATGTGATACAGGTGTCCCTCAAGGATGTGTTTTAAGTCCTCTTATATTTTCACTGTTTATCAACGACATAGAAAACTATATACTATCCTCTTTGGAGATGTCACTATCAAAGTTCTCCTGTACGCAGACAATCTAGTGATTCTGTCAGATAATCCCCTAACATTACAGCTTCAGATCAATAAGCTAAAACAATACTGTGATTTGTGGGATCTTAAAATAAATACCACAAAATCAAAAATAATGGTATTCAGGTCACGAAATAGATCTATCGGCTATGCACGGAACTGGACTTTAGTACTTACTTACTTACTTAAGGTGGCGCAGACAGTCCATTGTGGACCACGGCCTCAACCAACATTCCTCGCCAGCTAGGCCGGTCCCTAGCCAGTGGCCTCCAGTTGCGCACACCAAGTTGGTTGAGGTCGTTTACCACTTGATCGCGCCACCTCAGATGGGGTCTTCCAGAACTGCGTCGGCCCTCCGGGTTGGAATTGAAGACTCGTCGGGCAGGAGCGTTTTCGTCCATACGCTCCACATGACCCAGCCATCTAAGCCGCTGAATTTTCAGCTTCTTAACCAAGTCAATGTCGCTGTATAGCCCGTACAGTTCGTCATTGAATCTTCTCCTCCATACTCCATTGATACATACAGGACCGAATATCACCCGAAGAATCTTTCTCTCAAAGCACCCCAGCCTGTATTCAACCGATTGTGTCAGCGTCCACGCTTCTGCCCCATACAGCAGGACTGGGATGATAAGGGTCTTGTATAGTGTCTCCTTGGTCCTTTGAGAGAGGGCTTTACTACTAAGATGCCTTCTTAGCCCGAAGAAACAGCGATTGGCAAGAGTGATTCTTCGACTGATCTCTTCACTGATGTTGTTCTGAGAGGTTATAGTGGAACCCAAATAGACAAAGTCCTTGACAACCTCAAAGTTATATCTGTCCATTGTGACGTTTTGTCCGAGCCTACGGTGATGATCTACTTCACCCGAGGACAGCATATACTTTGTTTTATCTTCATTTACAGCCAGACCCATTCGGGCCGCTTCCACTTCAATGCTTGCGAATGCTCCACTGACAGCGCGCTTCGTTCTTCCAATAATGTCAATATCATCAGCATAGCCAAGTAATTGAACGGATCTAAAAAAAATCGTACCGCTGGTGTTGACATGCGAGTTGCGTACGATTGCCTCAAGAATGATGTTGAAGAGGTTACATGAAAGCGCGTCACCCTGTCGTAAGCCTTTCTCGACATTAAATGAGTCGGTGGTGTTCTTGCCAACCTTGACGGAGCAGCGCGAGTTCTCCATAGTCATCCTGCACAATCGAACGAGTTTGGCAGGGATGCCAAGAAGCGACATGGCTCTGTACAGCTCGTTCCTGTTTACGCTGTCATAGGCGACTTTAAAATCGATAAAGAGGTGGTGAGTATCGATTTGGAATTCTTGGGTCTTTTCCAAAATCTGCCGAAGTGTGAAAATTTGGTCGACGGTTGACTTACCGGGCCTGAAACCACACTGATAGGGGCCAATCAGTTCACGTGCGAAAGGGTTCAGACGTTCACACAGAATGGCCGACAAGATTTTATAGGCGACATTTAGGAGACTTATACCTCTGTAGTTGGCGCAGCTTAGAGTATCTCCTTTCTTGTGGATAGGGCACACAATGCTGAGGTTCCATTCGTCAGGCATACTTTCATCCGACCAGATTGTACAGATGAGTTGGTGAATGCTCCTCACCAAGTCATCTCCCGCTGCTTTGAAGAGTTCAGCCGTAAGGCCATCAGCTCCAGCAGCCTTGTTGGACTTTAGTTTAGATATTGCTATCCGAACTTCTTCTTGGTCGGGAGGACGGAAATTTTGTTCATCATCATCCAAATCGAATGGATCATTCTGCCTGACAGCGATTAGTTGGTTGTCTTCGCCGTTTAACAGTCTGCAGAAGTGTTCTTTCCAAATTCTCAGCACCGACTGTGTATCTACAACGACATTCCCACCCTCGTCTCTACATGCTTCCGCTCGGGCTTTGTAACCTTTGGACGAATGCTTTACCCTTTGGTAGAACTTTCGAACATTGCTTCTGCCGTAGCACCCCTCAATAGATTCAACCATTCGTTTTTCCAGTTCTCTTTTTTTTCTTCTGAAAAGCCGATGTTCCTCTTTCCTCTTTTGCTGGTATACCGCACGGAAAGCGCTCTTGGCAGCTCTAGTTCTGGCATTCAAAACTGCATGATAGGCTTCGTCTTTGGCCAAGTGTGCGAGCCTGCACTCATCATCAAACCAGGTGTTTCGTTGTGGTCGCCTAATGAAACCCAAAACATCCGTGGCAGCGGTTTTGATGGCCATTTTGCAATGTTGCCACTGGGCCTCTGGGTTTGGTGCAGGCGCCGGGCTTGTCAAGAGATAAGAGGAGACATGATTGGCAAAGGTTGTGGCGGTCTCTTGCGATTGTAACTTCGCAACATCAAACTTTCTCACAATGGATGTTCGATTCTGCGGTCTGGTGGAGATCCGCATTCGCACTTTAGCTACAACAAGGTAGTGGTCCGAGTCTATGTTGGCCCCTCGGAAAGTGCGGACATCCATGACATTGGAGGCATGTCTGCTATCAATCGCAATGTGATCAATTTGGTTGACGGTATTTTGATCAGGAGACCGCCAGGTCCCCTTGTGTATATTGAGGTGTGGGAAGTATGTGCTAGCTAAGATGACACTTCGCCCCGCAGCAAAGTCGATTAGCCTGTGTCTGTTACCGGAAGTGTTGTCGTGCAGGCTATGCTTTCCGACTGTCGAGCCAAAGTTACCCTCCTTTCCGATTTTGGCGTTGAAGTCACCAAGAATAAACTTAGTGTCGTACTTCGGGCATTCATCATACGTCTTCTCGAGAAGATCGTAGAATTCTTCTTTGGTCGTGTCATCTTTTTCCTCCGTGGGGGCGTGGACGCAGATCAGCGAGATGTTGCTGAATTTGGATTTAATGCGGATTGTGACAATGCGTTCGCTTATGCCACGAAACCCCAAGACTTCTTGCCTAAGCCTTCCTCTTATCACAAATCCGCATCCAAATAGCCGCTGGTTTCTTGTCCTGTAGCACTTGCCGTAGTAGATGTCACAGTTTTTCATCCTCCTTGTGCCTTCACCATCCCATCGCACTTCTTGGATGGCTGTGATGTCGGCTTTGACACCATCTAAGGCTTCCACTAATTGTTCGGCTGCACGTGGTCTGTTAAGGGTCCGGACATTCCACGTGCAGAACCGAAATTCGTTGTCCTTGTTTCGTTTGCTAGGGTCGTCATCAGTAGGGTCATCCATATCCGAGGCAATTGGTTGTTTCGGAACTATTAAATTTTTTACGTGGTAGGGAAGTTACCCCGACGCACAACCCCCAACCTGGGGGACCAGGCCCTATGCTGCTCTCCTTGGACAAAAGGAGCTGGAGAAAATCCAGAGTCAGTAACCCACTACGGGGATGTGAGAGCTACCGTTGGTCCTATATGGGCTCATCCGCCACCTTCTCTATTTCACTACCCTGACTAATAGTAGTGAAAGGACCCAAAGACCTGAGCTCCGAATATGTCGAAGTAGCTCAATGGGGTGCCTACCATATTGTCTGTAAGCGTCGCCGTTGGTTCACTTAATTGGAAGCTCATCCGCCGCTCGCTTGCTTTCTGAGGGGTTCGTACAGAATAAACTGCTACCCAACAAGAGAAACAGAGGAGTTTTATGGCAGGGCAATTATAGTGTTGCTATTTTTCTGTGATCAACACTCGCGCTTATAAGTTCAGCAAGTCAAGTCCGGGTGGACAAGACCAGTACCCGATGGCTACCACTTGGAGGTAAAATAAGCACAATTGATGCGTATGAGACAGTTGCAACGCTGGGCATCGCCATGTTGATACCAATCAGGGCCTACCCTATTCATACAGCACCCAGCCATCAACTGGACTTTAGATGGTGAGATAATCGAAGTTGTTGATGAATTTAAGTATCTGGGATATATATTAACGTATAACTTGAATCTCCACACCCATATCAAAACAAAAACTAGTGCTGCGAAAACAGCGCTAAATAGTATCTGGAGCCAGTTTTTCACCAATAATTCCGTAGATCCTATGTCAAAATTCAAAGTCTTTAACGCCACAGTGAATAGTTGTTTTTGCTATGGGAATGAAGTATATGGCTACGAACAGCTAGAAGAGATGGAAAACATACAAAGGTATTTTTTTAAACGAATTTTTAGGCTGCCTAACAACACTCCCAATTACGCCATTCACCTGGAGTCAGGCTTACCTCAAATATATCTAAAAAACTTAAAAGCTAATGCGGATTACATTGTGAAGGTAATGAAGCGATCTCACCAAAACCTACAGAAACGGATCCTTATGATTTGTTTTAGCTGCGGTTATAGTCCAATTCAAAACTGGTACGATCTAGCTGTAACGCATAACTTTGCAATGTCATTGACAGTAGACAACGTAGAAGAGTTGAAAAACTCACTTTACGAATGTATCTCTTGCATAGACGACACAATGTATAGACAATAAGTTTGCTCAATGAAGAAAAACTAGATCAGAACAGAACAGAACAGCACAAGTGTGTGAAAACTGTCAGAACAAGTTAGAACAGAAAAATGTAGTTTCGTATTTGACAGCTCCTCTATCAGCTGTGAAATTTTAAATTTCAAATAATGCAGATCCCGTTTTTGGAGAACACTCCACAGTCAAAACTTGACCTGATGCGGACCTAATTTCTATTTGCACTTTATCCATTTCAGTTTTTAGTTTATAATTTTATTTTATTTTATATCGTCGCAACTTTTCAAATAATTGCAAAAATTCAGTTTTCAAATAATTTCAAACAAGTCAGCTGACACTTTTGACAGTTCTCACGCACTTGCACCACCTCAAAAGTAGGTGTAGGAAATATTGTTCTAAACTGTGTTGGACAACTTCATTGAAAACAAAGTGACAGATTGTAGAACAGAAAAGAACAGGATTTTTGCTCATTGAACACCAAATTTTGTACTTTTCAGATCTTTTCTGTTCTTTTCTGTGCAGCTCAGATTCATTGAACACACTAAATGTGTTATGCGAGGGACATAATCAACTTCTAGGAATATATATAGGCAGCTTAATTTCCAATTAGGTGAAAATAACTATTTTAGAGAAGAGTTCACAGTATCCGAAATGAGCCTGATTTTTAAGATTAGGACTGAAATGTCTGATTTGAACTATAAGCCACATAGAACAGATTTGAACCCAGTTTGTTCACTTTGCAACCTTGATCAGAACAAAGATGTCTTACATTTTGTATCGCTTTGCCCAATTCTACAGGAAATCCGAAGACTTTACTTCCGTACTAGTTTTCTTTCTTTGGAAGAATGTATCCGAGTTCTAAATGGAGATTATGGCTGGAAATGTCTTATACGCTATGTCTCACATGCAAAACATTTTAGAAATGATTATTTGAATTTAATTTGAGTTATAAGTTCTCTTTTGTTTTTTGTTAAAGCCAAACTTTCTTTCTTTTTTGTTTTGACTAAACTAAAAGTCACTTTTGTATAATCTGTTATTTGTTATATAATAATTGTAAAAGCTTACCTACATTTTCTTTTAAATTTGTATAACAAAATATTTTTTAAATTGTACTTATGGTTATGAAATACAAAAATAATTCTTTTTTGTTTCTTTCTTGTTTTTGACTAAATAAGTCACAGGATGTACTTAAATATTTATTAATTGTTTTTAAATAATATACTATATTTTTGTTTTTGTAATAATAACTAGCAAGATTATTTGTATCAACAATATTCTCTCTTTAACCTATTATTGCTTTAATATTTTGAATCTTTCCGGCAGACGGCTTATTGCCATGCTTTGTAAATCTTTAAAAAAAAAATTGTACTTTCTAAAAACCGAAAATAATAAAGAATCTATCTATCTATCTATCTATCTATCTACTTGAAAGGTTAATAAACTGGAGGAATAATAACCCCTAAAGCTTTCCTTTGTCAAACCAAAGTTAAATTTGAATCTGCCGAAGCCGAGTGAGCAAGTTTTAATTCTGCATAAAAAATTGAGGTGCGTGGTTTTAAATCGAAGTTAAATTAAGTAAATATTTAAATAAAGAGAAGCAGCTAATTTAAAATGAAAAAAAAAGCTACATAGTGGAAAAGTAGTTAATAAAAAAATAAGTTTGATTTTAAAATATATATATAGTGGTTAAAATAATTTTTTAATTAGGACGAGTTCCATGATATATTGGCGGCGTAGGATTCTGGAGACCGCCCGCAATTTTCTTCAATTCGTGGCCAGAGAAGACTCTTGAAAAAATCAAGTGTGTCCTGCCACCAACAAGATTCCCTATCACCAGACCTGCAAAGTTTGTCGGCACTGTGGCACGAAAGACGGGGTCACAGAGCATTCTGAATTTTATAGTCCGGGGTTCAAGCCTCACCGCAGCTCAAAAAATTTAACTTTTTTTTATTGTACTTAGTTTTTTATTGAATTTTTTTAACTTACATTTCTTTATTAATTATACATTTTTTTTATTTTTTTTAATCGCTAAGATAAAATCTTTGAAAAAAGGCAAATTATTTGCGAAACGTGGTTAAAGAAAATATCAGTTTAAATCTATCGAGTATATTTGTTTTACATGGGTTTCCTACAGAATCCCCCAAAAAAGTCCCCATCGATTAAAATCCCAAAAATTATAATCCAACTAACTAATATCCCCAAAGACATAATGCACATGGGAAATCCACACCCAAACAATATTTTTTTGCCAAAATCCCCAGTGTCCGTGTACATCTAAATTATGTGCATTTAGTTTTCAGAAAAATGACATGAAATTATTTTATTGTGAATCTAACTAATAAGTGATAACAATTAAGTTTTCTTTTCGTTTCATTTAAGACTATAAATATTTATTAACTTACTAATTTCAAAAATGTATTTTTATTTTAATAAACATTACAAGCATTTAAAAGAATTTTATATTTATTCTTTGGATTACATTTTCGGCTTGTAGATTTTCTCTTTGGGGATTTCGGGGATGGGGATTTTACTGTGGGGATTTTGCGTTTGAGGATTTCCGTTTGGGGCTTGTGTTTTGGGGCAAACGTTACCAACCCGTTTAACGTATAAGACATAGATAGTGTAGTTAATGTTAAAAGATTCTCATCGTTCCGGGTGCTGTGGCCACATCATCGTTGGATAAAGAAGGGTGAGTGATTTTGATAAAAAAAATGTTTCTGTGCCAAAAAGGGTGCAAGCATTTCGTGTGTATTGTTCTTCTGTATTTGATTTTTCATATAATTTTTTTAAAAAAAACTAAGAGAAATGCAAGGGAATGCATTAATTTTTATAAAAATAAATGAAAATCAAACAAATGAAGCAAAATGAAAATTTTTGATTTTTTGCGTTGTGAAAAATATACAATCAGCAGCCCCAATGGGTTTTTTCAGAACGGAAAACCCAGGTTTTTGAAGTCAAACTTCTTAAGGCGCATGAGGGTAAAATTTTTACGGATGAAGCGGAAATTAGCGCGACGGAAATGTGAACTGTTTCCGTCCCAGAGGAGGGAGAAAGCGATTGAGAGTGAGAAAGGGCGATCGTAGCATAAAGCACATAGCGATGGGGCGAGAGTAGGGAGCAAGCGAGTGAAAAAGATCTAGAGAGAGAGTGAGATAGAGCGAACTTTGCATGTAGGTTAAAAAAAGGTTATCGAACATGTGCGTCTTAGAAGAGTATGAACGGCGTCTAACTGATGAGCCCACCGTTCATACTTGGGCGCAACGCACACAAGGCCAAAGGAACTACTTTTTATTTTTTAATTTCAAATTAGTTAATGCTCGAATTGAAATTAAATGCAACAACTTTTGTTGCTGTGTTTTTTCAATTTTTTTCAATTTGTTTTTTCATTTTGAAAATTTTAATCATCAATTAACTGGCCACGAGCATGCATAATTTTAGGGTTTTTGCTGGTAACAAGGCTCCCTTAAAAATATATAATTCACAGTGCACTTTTACACTGAAAATTATATATAAGTGTCGATTTTATCGAACATGTGCGTCTTAGAAGAGTATGAACGGCATCTAACTGATGAGCCCACCGTTCATACTTGGGCGAAACTTACACAAGGCCAAAGGAACTACTTTTTATTTTTTAATTTCAAATTAGTTAATGCTCGAATTGAAATTAAATGCAACAACTTTTGTTGCTGTGTTTTTCAATTTGTTTTTTCATTTTGAAAATTTTAATCATCAATTAACTGGCATCGAGCATGCATAATTTTAGGGTTTTCGCTGGTAACAAGGCTCCCTAAAAAATATATAATTCACAGTGCACTTTTACACTGAAAATTATATATAAGTGTCGATTTTATCGAACATGTGCGTCTTAGAAGAGTATGAACGGCATCTAACTGATGAGCCCACCGTTCACACTTGGGCAAAACGCACACAAGGCCAAAGGAACTACTTTTTATTTTTTAAATTCATATCAGTTAATGCTCGAATTGAAATTAAATGCAACTACTTTTGTTGTTGTGTTTTTTCAATTTTTTTCAATTTGATTTATCATTTTGATAATTTTAATCATCAATTAACTGGCCACGAGCATGCATAATTTTAGGGTTTTGCTGGTAACAAGGCTCCCTAAAAAATATATAATTCACAGTGCACTTTTACACTGAAAATTATATATAAGTGTCGATTTTATCGAACATGTGCGTCTTAGAAGACTATGAACTGCATCTAACTGATGAGCCCACCGTTCATACTTGGGCGAAACGCACGCAAGGCCAAAGGAACTACATTCTTTTAATTTTAAATTAGTTAATGCTCGAATTGAAATTAAATGCAACAACTTTTGTTGTTGTGTTTTTTTCAATTTTTTTCAATTTGTTTTTTTCATTTTCAAAATTTTAGTCATCAATTTAACTGGCCACGAGCATGCAAAATTTTAGGGTTTTTGCTGGTAACAAGGCTCCCAAAAAAATATATAATTCACAGTGCACTTTTAAACTGAAAATTATATATAAGTGTCGATTCGAAGCCGGCTAATTCACTGTGCACAATTCACTGTGGGGACACTTCACTGTGCACAATTCACTGTGGTACACAATTCACTGTGGCGGGCAATTAAATGTTATGGACATTGGACAATAAATTTACAGTGGTGACAACTGTGGTGGGGTTATTCACTTTGTCAAAAGTTGAATAAATTCCACCTCTATAGGGATGAGCACACATTGAGATACATCAAATGGAAGATGATTTTCCTTATGTTGTGTTTGTTTTATTTTCTGAATATGACCTTATGAAACTAATAAAAATTTTAAGTTTTCGACATTTGACAATTTTCGATGTGGTTTCAATTTGTTTCAATAACTGAAAAAATTATTACAATCGTAACCAAAATCTGTTAGATTTTTGTTCTCTGTTTATTGATTTAATGAAAAAACTTTGTAAAGAATAATACTAAACCGTTTTAAGATTTATTCATTGGGGACAGTTCAGTGAATTGTGCACAGTGAATTGTCCCCACAGTGAATTGTGCAGAGTGAATTGTGCACAGTGAATTAGCCTAGACCCGTGTCGATTTTATCGAACATGTGCGTCTTAGAAGAGTATGAACGGCATCTAACTGATGAGCCCACCGTTCATACTTGGGCGAAACGCACACAAGGCCAAAGGAACTACTTTTTATTTTTTAATTTCAGGTTAGGTTAGGTTTGTTTTATAATAGCACAAACTGGTTCTGCATATCCGTGATGTGTATAGGCGGGTAAACGGCCTTAAGAAGCTGCACTGGTCGGTTGATGCGGTGCAAAAAAAAATTGTTATCCAAAGAAGTTTCACTTTTGACATGTGTACTTTATACGCACGCACTTTTTTTCACAACTCTTGGAGTTCAAGCCAAGAAAACCTAGGGCAATCCTAAAGCAAAGGTAAAGCTCAACAGACAAAGCTGATGTGTCAACAATGAATCTATTGGAATTATGCAATACGGAGAATAATCAGTAAGCGATGATAAGACGATTGTTTAGAAATATTGAGATCGCCAAAGAAAATGCATGCGGTCGATAATAATTATTGGGAACTGATCGATATCCAAAATAGGGCACGAGTACGATAACTTTGGCGCCAAGAATTGACAACGGTTTTTTTATAAAGGGGTTAAATACAAGCATTTTTTTACTATGGGAGAGGGTCCATCTCGCCCCGTTTAGAAGGTAGGGGCGATTTTCGAAAAAATTACTTAAAATGGAAAACAAAATCTTAAAAAAGAACGGCAACACTTACAATGAAGAATTATACCGGTTTCGAAAGCCAGAAATCGGTTCTTTTATTTTAAATTAAAATGAAGTTATGAATGTCAATCGTTTTAAAATTATTTGCATGCAGTCAAAATTTTGATAAAAAAAAATAAAAAAAAAGTTTACACCGATTTCTTTCAAAATTATAAAATGAAGTGCTAAAATGACTTTTTGTCATCAGTGCCTATATCAATTCTTAATCGAATACAAAAAACCGAATGGTTTTATGTCTTCTAGTTATTGAGTTGAAAATTTCCAAAACTACTTTCGTAATCAAGTTGTATTATTCTTGGTATTTGTATAAGCTTGCTTACCATACACATTCCAGACGTCAGGCAGACGGACTCAGTTTATGGTATCAAAAGTACCTGGTTGGCACGTTTCGCGGGATCTAGGGATTTTAACCCCCTTTTTCGGGGGCACACCCGCTCACGCAACTTCGTTGCTCCGCTAAGGGTATGTTTATTTGTCAGGCAGGCGCCTGTGTCAATAGCATTTGTAATCAATTGTACCTCGATGGCCCGCTTCGCGCTTCGCGGGATCTTTTGATTTTCTCCTCCTTTTTCGGGGCCACACCGCGCTCACGCAACTTCGTTGCTAAGGGTATGTCCAGCCGTCAGGCAGGCGCCTATGTAAAACAGTTTGTTTGGTCAAAGTACGAACTCGACAGCAACACCACTACGGACGATGACTTCATTGACGAGACTTAAATACCTGATTTATACATTAAAAATTGACTTGACTATTTTCAACTAAAACCTGACTTACTTACAAACTGACTGACTGGGAGGAATGCTAAATGAATTGCAGTACTTTAATAACAAAGAGGACATCAATCCTCAAAGCGAGATCACCGTAAACACCAAAAAACAAAAACCTCATAAGAAAATAGTTTTAGTAATTTTGAATTTTCTCAAAAACTAAAGGATACAAAATTATTTGCATTTAATTTCACAATTTGGAAAAAAATGGTCTAAACTTTTTTTTTCATTTTTTTACCAAAATTTTGAGTTTGAATGCAATTTTTTTTTAAAACTATTGGCATAAAAACGGGGTGAGATAGACCCCCCTCCCATAGTAAAAAATGTTTGTATCTAACCCGTCTATACAAAACTGTTATCAAATCTTGGCGCCAAAGTTATCGTACTCTCCCCCAAAATAGTATAAAAGGAGTTGAACAGGGTCATTACAGAGAGTAATTTTATAGTTTGTAGACAACGGTTGCAGCCATTTGCTGAAGACAGTGGTCCGTCCTATTAAAAAAAACTTAAGCCTAAATAAAAATCAAAGATTGGAATTAAGAACAATTGGTGACAAATTGAATCAAACTCAGTTAAGCAGAAAAAAAGGATGATGAACCTTATTTGGAAAATTGATTCAACAAAACTAATGGCAACAGTCAATTAATTTACAGCTATGAAGTAGACTTTCAAGTTTTTCAAAAAGATAAAAATACAATTTACAGCGATAGAGCAATTTTCCAAATTAGCAAACATCTGATTATACAGTAAGAGAGTATTTCCAATAATAAAAAAGAAAAAATATAGGGTTAATACATGTAAGTTGGGTAAAGTTTGGAACGAAATAATTTATGTAATATGTTTGAATTAAAGAAAAGAAATATTCAATACTAAACACTATGATTGGAAAGTAAGTCAGAAATAAACTTAAATGAAATTCCTCCAAACCGTTTTGAAAATACACAATACTCACCTTGATTGTTTGCCATGGCATAGATGAGACAAAGGGAAATTAAAGCCATATAATCATTTTCTACGCAATCCAGTGATAAAAGGACGATATCCAAGAGCGGACGAAGTAGTTCAGATGATGGTGACCTTGCGAGATTCTTGAGCTTTTCTTTTTGTTCGTCTGTGATATTGGATTTTTGCAATGAATTTTTATTTCGTGAGAAGTTGTCAGCATCTATATTAAGATTGGAGCCTTCGCCATTAGCCGCAGCAAAATTTTCTTTAACAAAAACATTGAACGATGTTGAGCCCACAGCATCAAAAGATTCTTCCAATCTTTCTCTTGCTTCCTTAAAGCGAAGTAACATAGCTTCTTCTTCTCGGTCAACATAAGCACTTAATATCTCTTCAGCACCTTCTGTAAAAACTTTGTTGTCCGTGTTTAATATAATCCAAGCCAACGCATGTACTAAAGGTCCATGTGTAAACACCAAAAAAACCAGAGAGAGTAAATAAAAGGCAACTATAGATGATACACGCGGATTATTCATTTCTGGAATATCGATGTCAACAACCTTGTTAAGGACAGATGCCAAATTTTTGGTAATCAGAGCCATTGAAATCGGAGGGGCTGGGGTCAGAGAAAATATATACAAAGGAACAAAGAGTTTGCGAAGGAGGTGCTCCGTAAGAACTATATTCAAATCTCCAATTTCAAGGAGAAGAATATCGTTGAGGTAATGCAAGTGATCCAGGTGCTCAGCAACAAGATTTGAGAGTTTTTGATTTGACTGGTGGCTGAAAAGAAAAGTATAGAATTTATTGTTGTAATTAATTTAATAATTTAATTCATTTACTTGATGTCTGTTCGAACGCATCTGTCTAGTTCCATAATGTGTTTACCAATAAACGAAACTAAGTTGCTAAAATACGGGTCAGCGGTTCTTCAAAGAAAAAAAAATTAAATTAAAACAGTTTAAACTTTTTCATAAAGGGTTGTGTATTTATTGTAACGAAAACTAATAAAAACGTTTTCGAATCATCTATCCATCCTTGGCCAAAAATAGATAAATGACCGAAATCAAGAAATGATTGAGAACCGAGTATGGGAATCTACCTCTTACCTATACCATCTATGATAAATACGGTAGTTAATAAATGAATAAGTGTTGTGACGAATGAGTTGCTAAATATCAACAACGTAGATGCAACGATTGACCGAACGAGTTGACCATGTACCGCAGATGAGTCTCCATCCTCTGCGTTATCAGCCACTGGTAACATTATTAACCCCCCAAGCAGCATACGTACCTTAAATACACACTTTGTATTTTCGTATCCGAAGGCAGAGTCATTGTCATCTAAACAACAAACCCCCTGGGATATCATCCAAGAGATTAGTTGATATGGCACACACAATACCACCACATTCTATGACTTGTGACTAGCCGCCCTCCTCTATGTGTCCGTGTGCCCACTCGCAAAGAATATCTCATCCCCAACTACGCCTTCATCCCCAGTTCCCACACCACTTATTGTTATTCGTCGCACAGAAATGTGAATTTGATACTCCTGTATCACGGGATGGCAGATGTTGATAGAATATCTGCCTGTTTCTCAACACGTCTCATTCTTGTTCTCAGGGTAGTCTCAGTCGTTTCCTATCCTTCTTTTACTTCTCACTGCATCTCCATGTATCTTCTTCTCGCCATTGAAACGTAAGCTAATCATATCCTAAAATCTACGAGACATTTCACAAACCGCGGAAGAAAAGTAAATGGACTGAAACACTTCAACCTACTACACCAGCCCCCCGCCGCCCCTGAACAAGAAACTACACTACGTGTCAGAATCTGTAACGACAGTAGCCTACGTAAACAACCCCTGCTATACACCTTCTCATATTCCAGTTGACTTTCCTCTAAGGTGTGCTATTCCAGCATATCCTACACTCGGAGTTACATCTACGCAATCCACTACATGTTGACAGTCCCCTCCTCGTCTGTGCGGTCCCTCAAAGAATGAACCATCCTCTTTCTTCAGTTGTTAGGAAAACCCCCTACCAATGACAAAAGACTAGGTAAATGCTTCCAGGTTGCTGCTCGCCAGTGCTGCGTTGGTCTGCAGCTCGTGGCCCTGGTTCACCCAGGAGCATATAACGGTGGAATCCTTGCAGTCCTGCGGCAGCCGTGTTACCTCTTATTTTTCCTTCTCTGCAGACCTCGACACTAGATGTTGTTGCTCGTAATGTTCATTAAGTTGGGGCCCGAATTTACTCGCCACCTTAGGCGACCTGACGGTCAGTTGTACCAAAGAATGATACAACTCGTAGCTCCTGTATTCTTGTTCTATAAAGCGCACCGACAATAGAAAGTACCTAAATATCAAACATCTAGTAATTATTCCTCATATCCTATGAAACCACGTAGTATTATAAAAGAGTAGACGTAGATGATAGCGTCTACTTTGAACGACTAAAAATTTGTCACCATGAAGTTCCCTTGTTGTTATGATGATCAGCTTCGGTGTCTCACAAAAAGACAGGGGATACCTAAAGATGGAATTGGTAACCCGTGCTCGTAACCCTCCCATGAAGCAACAGGACAGTCCCTGTGCTTTCCTTGGCTCCACTCAGCACTGAAAATATTTATGTGTAGCCCCTTAATATGAATCCCGTTCCGTGTAGGATGGGATGCAAAAACTTTCAATCTACTTAATCATGTTAAACTCATTCACACTTCAACGACTTGTTCATATCAAATTCACTACATTCAAACCTCAACGAACGAACCACTCCACCGATGAAAGAGAGGGATGTTTAACCCCCTTCGAACCTGTAATAATCTAAACAGACTTAATAAGATAGGTATGCCCCATCTGAAATACTATATACGTCATTTAAAGAAATAATAAATCCGTATGTATTCGTTATAAAATTCAATCGTTATATGATATTTTATTCAATTTATTATAGCAAAGGCAAAATATTAAATCTAAATCCTTAAATTCTATAAGTAAGTTAATCTAAGAAAAAGAAAATATACTAGAAGCTAATCTTAAACTTAAGTTATTAACTAACCTCAATCTTATTTTCAAAAAGTTATTATTAGTTAACTAATTTCAGAAAATCCCTAATCACTAAAATATACACAATAATAAAAAAATAATACACAATAGACAATATTCAATAACATTTATATAGAGCAATTGCTTGACCACTGAATCCTAAACTCAGGTTTTGTTCGCATATGAACGTTATTCTATTTACACTTCCTATAATTCTAACTCGACTGTATGCTTTAATCATGTACAGTATGGCCTTCCAGAAAGCTAATCACGGAATGTGAAATGAAAATCTTTGAGTTATCAAGTTATAGGTATGACTGACACTGATGCTCTTTATTGTTACCTTTAAGACAAAACACAAACAAAAACTAAGACAACAGAATCTTCGAAGTTGTGTCGTTACGTTGATATCCTGCCCTTTTCTGTTTATATATATATGTACCGTGAGAACTTGTATCTTTAATTCTCTGAGTATAGGAAATCACAAGTAAGACAGAAAAATTATTATTAAGACACTCTATGGTTAATGTAAGAACATAACTAGCAAATGTGTCAGGAGGTTTTCTAATGTTTCTGGCATGTGGTCACTGATCAAAACTTATTATTGCTACTCGAGCATATGAGTATAAGCAAAAGAGGAATATGTATTTTCTTTCGTTCAGCCTCTAGTACCTATTACATACATTGGTTGAACTGTGTATCTTTTTATGTTACGAGAAATAATCGGGTTTCAAAATTGGTGTTTCTTTGTCAATTGCAGACACCAAAGTTTTTCAAAAATGAACCAAATATAATCAAATTTTAACCAACATGTATCAATATAGATAATATATTCAATAGAGTACTATAAAAATCGTTCTGACTCACCATTACTATAACTGGATTCAGTGCACTGCTTCCTTGTAGAGTAGATGATGGTAAATCTGATGATGTGAATTTATATAGCTGATAGGTTACTCCCTCCGACGTTGTGTCGTGGAGTGTCGGTGAAAATAAATAAAAATTTGGGTTGATTCTTATTATTCATTAGGTCTGAGTGAAGAGTTAATCTTAACACTCTCGTTGCCCCGAGGATGTGCTAGATGGGAATGAACTTGAAATGTCCGGGTAGATCTCTTGCGTGATCTGAATTATGAGTCAGTGGTCTATGACCGGATTGATCTGCCTGGAAGGTGGTAAGTATGTTAAGTGGTAAGTAATGTTAGTTATTATTTCATTTATTACGTATCTTATATATTATTTAATCTATTGTTCATATAGCTATTCATACGGTAAAATATATATATATATATATATATACAATAAAATAACTTGTCTTATGACTAAAACTTGCGGTTCAAACTGGAGAAAAATCCTTGAAATCGTATTAATGTATATTCCAGAAGGTGTTTATAGTTGGTACCACGATGTGTAGAGACGCACTATACACAAAGTGTCGCTTTTTATATTTCTGCTTTTCTTTCTTTGTTTCGATGATGGTTATGGCACGATGTTCGTATACGTACGCTTTTATGCACGTACTTATTGGTTGGATAGAATATGGCATGCGGTATTACAACCGCATGTGGTTTTTCTTGTAATACCCTACTGCATGCGTCTGTTACGATGATAGCCTGGGGAGCAAAGATTACGGTGTTCCTTAGAAACACCCCATCAAACTCGTAGCGATGCAAAGAAATTATTGCACGTGTGTCGAACGAAGTATTGTTTTATATTTTATTTAAATGCCTTTATTGTGTCCCACGCCGAAAGAAAAAATACATACAAACACGTTATGGAGTGACGTGGACCGAGAGATAGCATGCTACTGATAATGCACTGCTGATTGTCTCACGCTCCATGGTCACTCAAAAAAAGTAATGTATCTTCGATCCTTCGTCTTCGATGATCTCAATAAGATGTGAGGTATGCTGATGTGCTGAATGTTCTGTCGTGGTGGTATACCTGGCCTAGTGTAATTCCTTCCAGCGACGGGATATGTGATTAAATACGTACGCCTGCTTGCCACAATTTAAGTACCTGAGCCTTGGATTTGCATGCCAAGAGGAAGGAACACAAGTTTTTTCTTCTATTAGGTTCCAGATATGGCTTGGCTTAATGTAATTAAGACGTAGTTTATCTACTCAGTAGACCACATGTTAAAATGTATGTGCTTGTACTCACCTTCTTATTTTTCTTTGTTGTAAAAAAAATTCTTTTTCTGTTTCTTCCTTCCAGTTTAGGATTTTACACACCGTGGAATATGTTTTTAATTTGATTTACTTTTCCTTTAAATATTTATCCTTTGTTTTTAGTTCTTATTATACTTTTCTTATCACTTGTCGTTGACTAAAAATTTATTTTATTTGTAGGATAATCTTTATTACTGGGCTGACACAATCCAAATGGAAGATTCTGGTAGGTATGAATCGCTATGTTGCCCAATTTCCTGTCTGGGGATATTATATTTTTCCCTTTTCCGGCATTTTTACTGAAAGTTTTCCATAACATTCATCCATGTCAGATGATTAAAGTCCATTTTGGGATCAATTTGTTCGCTTTGTGTTTAGCTCATAGATGTAGCCTCAAGCTAAATACAAGTATTTTGACTCAAAAATGTCTCGCATTTGTTTATTGAATGTCAGGATGGACGTTATTTGGGTTTGTAAATGTTTTTATGTCACGGACAGTTTATATTTTGACGTTAGGTCAATTACTGTGACATTGGAAAATGTTCGCTTCTCTGCCTGAGCACTTCATTCTGTGGCAGCACTCTCGTGTAGTTCGATGAAGGGAATTTAAAATCGTAGGAAATTTTATATTTCCTACGATGTTGAATGTAGGTAGAGTAGACAAAGATGTCTAGTAATATTTTTGAGAGATGATAGGTGGCGCCGATAAATTGATGTCAATTTATTCATGACACTTATGACGTCATATGTGTTAGGTGTTCGCCTTAAAATGTTTTCCCTACACAGCTTGTACGTTTGGGTTAAGTCATCACTGACACAAACGTGTAAGAAAAGGAAAAATGACAACCGCCTTCAAATACCTATATACACTAATGTCAATGAATAACAATACACTATTTACATAAATACAAAAAAGGAGAATACTTATTTATAAGGATTCATATCTATTTATAAAAAAAGGGTCTCATGCACAGCTGAGTTAGCCGGGCATACGGAAATACCTAAATATTTAAATTATATTCAGTTTCGATAATTGACTACTACCAGATGTTTAAACTATTATCTTTTTAGGTCCTTAGTATGACATCTCGTTATGCGGCCTCTGTTGTCTACAACCTCATACAAATTCTTACCCACGACCTTACAAATTCTAACTTTAATAAACTTCGGACTAAGTTTGCATTAAAAGGGTTAGATGTATTGCTCAGAACAAAATTTTTCCTATAGACTTCATCATCCACTTTAAAGTTTACTTTTCGACTGCGCAAATTGTACTTCTTTTCATATTCGTCGTGCGCCTTCTCTAGAGTGGATTTGAGAAACGAATGGAGAATATTCATTTTAGCGGTTTTGGGAAGCCAGTTGTTTCTGAGTTGTTGAGCCCATTCAGTTCTCTAAGCAACCGATAATCTGCCCCGTGTTCTATCATTCGTTGACCATAGAGGGCCTCATATGGGGACATAGAGAGAGCTGAATGTACAGACGTGCGTAAAGCACTGCTTATAGCCGACAAATGGCTATCCCAATTTGTCCGCTTTCGATTGACATATGAGCGGATGGCCGCTAAAATGGAACGATTCACCCTTTCGCTCGCATTTGAAGGAGGAGAATACACCGCTGTTTTATAATGTTTTACACCGTATAAATTTAATAATTTCTGAAAGTCGTGACTAATGAATTGTGTGCCATTGTCGGAAAGAATACACTCCGGCACACCGTAAACTAGAAATATTTTGTCTTTTAAAAACCTGATAACATTTGCAGATGTGGCTTTACGCAATGGCTTGATTATGACGAACTTAGTCAGTTGGTCCAGCACGATGATGATATAAGAGTTCCCGTTTCTTGACCGAGGATATGGCCCTAAGAAGTCAACGTATAAGTGTTGAAACGGCCTCTCCACTTAAAAACTCTTACCCATTTCGTGTCATAATCGCTGCTTTACTTGTTTTACAGGTCTCGCACCTGTCCACGTAATTTTTCACCTGGGTGAACATGTTTGGCCAATAAAACCGTTGTCTCAACCTGTACAACGTCTTTGCCACACCACCATGAGAAGCTCTCGGAGGTATATGAGCTAAGGAGATTAGCGAGTCCGTCAACTGGGATGGAATCCACAATTTCCAAGTCAGATCGTCCGCTAAGGGAGTTCCTTGGGCGTGCTTCGTGCGTTTATACACGAAACCCTTGGAAAACCTTAGGTCAGGTAATCGTTCTTGCTCATTCTTGATGTGGTTGATGATCTCCAAGTATCCTTCCGATTTGAATGATGGGTCATCCCAGTCCAAATGGAGCACCTCCTCGGATTCGACCTGAGATAAACACGATAATACTGCTTCGACGGTTAATTCGTCGTCTTCATAAATGCGCGAAAGCGCGTCAGGAACAACATTTAAAGTACCTTTTCGATGCTCTATCTCAAAATCGAATCCTTGGAGTCACATACTCCACCTGGCCAATCTACCAGTAGGATCCTTGAGGGTCATCAGCCACTTCAAGCTGGAATGGTCCGTGATGACACGGAAACGATACCCTTCCACGTACGATGTGAACTTCTGTATACCAAGAAACGCGGCGAGGCATTCGCGTTCGGAAACGGAGTAATTCCTTTGCGCAGCGTTAAGCTTTTGTGAGAATTATTTTGTGTTTTAGTCTCCATGTTGTGTTTAGGATGTATATGATCAATAAATTAAAAAACAATTTTATTTAGTTTATTTAAGTTTATTTAAAAGAAATTTAATAATTTCACAACATTAATTTAATTTTATTTAAAAACAAGCGACGCGTTTCGGTTTTTTATAAAACCATCTTCGGGCTTAACTGGTTGACATTTAGTGTTGTTAGTGTTGTGCCAATTGTCAAGTGCTCCATTTCCTTTTAATTTGTTTTTCTTCGTTCTATTGTTGTTTTTGGTACTGATGACCTTGTATTAAATTTGTAATATGTTTATCTCGTTCTATTGTTTTGTTTGATATGGTAATCGATCGCTGTATTGAATAAACTATTATTTTTGAAGGTTAGTTTGTCGTTAAGTATTTTGTCTTGTTCAGTTTTGTGTGCTTTGTAAATCTCGTAATCTTCTAGTGCGTGAAGTCTTGTCCCTTTTTTACATATATGTAATGGATCAACGTTTGTCTCGAAGTCAGTGTAGTTATGGTTGTTGTCGATTAAGTGATGTGCATATGTGGATTTAGTATTTTGTTTTGGTCTATGTTCTAAAAATCTGTCGTAAAACGTCCTTCCCGTCTGTCCTATATAGTAGTTGTCACAGTCGTTGCATTTTATTTTATAAACGCCGGATAAAGATTTGGTTTCTATATTTTGTTTGTTTTGTAGAATTTTTTGTATATTGTTTGTTGTTTTAAATGAGATGTTTATATTAATTTTATGAAATTGGTTTTGTAATACATGTGGTAATAAATTAGTGTAGTTTATTGAAATATATTTATTGTTGTTATTTGTGATGGTGTTGTTGTTGTTGTTTTTATACCCTATTCCATAGAATGGGTATATTGTATTTGGTGTGGAGTTTGTAACATAGAGAAATAATACCGTTAGGCAGCGCCGGATCTAGGGGGGGGGGGGGGGGAAAGGGGGGCACTTGCCCCGGGCGCCTGGCCTTGGGGGCGCCAAATGGAAGATGAAGAAATATAGGAGAGCAAAAAAAAAGGTATTCAACATTTGAACAGGGCGCCAAAGTAATGCAATGTTTATTTATGTCTTGTTCCAAATATGAAAGAAATATGTAATGAACTACTTTGGTCGTCCTTTAAACAAATTCGTCGCCCCTCAATTGGAAGATGAAGAAAGAAACGAGAGTAAAAAAAAAAGTCTTCAAGTATATACTTTACAAGTAAGATTCCACTTCCAATATCTTATTTGCTGAAACAAGTTTCAAATATGAGGAAGCTTTCTTAAAATAATAATTTATTTCTGCATTACTTACTATGCTATTAAAGCATTGAATAATGGATAAATCATTTCCGCACTTTTTTACATTATCAAAACGATTTCTCTTTTACAACATATTTACAGAATTTTTAAAAACAGAATCTTGAAAGCAGAATTTTGAAATGCAGAATTTTGTAATACAGAATTTTCGACATCCAGAATTTTGTACAAACAGAATTATGCAAAACAGAATTTTGGCATGCAGAATTTTGAAAGCAGAATTATGACCCATACCGAATTTCGACCCCAACCCGTTATGATTTTATACCTATATCGGTGAGTAAAAGTTAAATGTGCAATCAAAATATCGGACAGAATCACAAATAAGCATACAGCCTTTTAACTTTTTATGAACAACATTAGCAGGTTATCTGCTGTCTTTTATTGAAATAGAAAAATTATCAAATCAATCTGGATTATGGCACATACCCCAGAGTAATCAGTAACATGAGAACCCTTAGCAATACCTTATTTTCTTAGGTTGGGTCACACAGACTTTTATGACATGTATCGTACATAAGCTATTGTCAACAGCATCAAGCATTAGAGCATAAAGATAAAAACAGGTTAACGATACGAGTTCAAGTTTTGTACGTAAACTTAAAAAAGAAAAAAAAAAATTGCTGGGAGGGGGGGCGCCAAATTCAACTTTTGGCCCCCCCCTGAACAAATCCTATACCCGGCGCTGCCGTTAGGTATAGAAAAATATATATATTCTGACTCAGAATCAAAAGCCTAGTCGATTTAGCCATGTCCGTCCGTCCGTCCGTCCGTATGTATACTCTCTAGAGGTCGCAATTTTTGAGCTAGAAAGCTGAAATTTGGTATATATCGTCGTCGTTCTATTAAAACTCCCTAAGTCCATTTTTAGTAAAAATGAGATAAATACGCCAAGATTATTCAAATGACAAGATCTATGTTCTATCAAAACTCCCTAAGCTCTACGTTCCTCTATTATCAAACTATATAGTATTAAAACTCCCGAAATCCAAAAAATTCTTCGATTTTTTATATTGATTACTAGCTTTAAATGCAAATATCTCAAAACACAAATAATGGACTTAGGGAGTTTTAATAGAACGACGACGATATAATCTTTGGTTCAAGAGTAAGGCTAAGTTCTTGAACCAGTAAAATCCGCCCACAAACACGCCCACAATCGCCATTTTTTTATAACAACCTCAATTTGGTCAAATTAAATTATGTTTTTTTTACAGTTACGATAAAAGCATAACGCTAAAATTTTGCACACGCAAGCTTTAGGTAAACCTTCTTCCAATTATATAAAAATATTTCAGTTTGGGCGTGGCGGACGCCCATTTTTCATACAAAACCATCAATATTGTTTTTATAAAATAACAAATGTTATATTAAAGAGAAAAACATTAAATTTTGTGGGCATTACTTGCACATAAACATCTTGTGTATTAAATCAATAAATTTGATTTTGGGCGTGGCTGACGCCCACTTTTCAATAGAAACTATTAAAAAATTGTTTTTGTAAATAAACGGTATTTATAATGAATCTGCAAGCCAAAATTTTGCGTCTCTTAGTAGAAACTAAATGGTTTGTGTATGAAAAGAAATTTTTTAATTTTGGGCGTGGCTTTCGCCCACTTTTCATGAAAGAACGAAAAACGTAGTTTTAAAAATTTAAGGTACTACCAATATTCAATTTAAACCTTTTTCCCTTCCGTTCGTTTTATGAAAAATATATCTCTTCATTTTCTTGTGTACATTTTTTCAAAACGCCCACTTTTGAAGGCGTGATTTCGATAAAATACCCTTTTTCATGTAAGATTGTTTAAAAACTACTCGATTCAGCTGTAGTTTTACACATATGCCTAAATTTTGATCAAAGCTCAGTTAGTGCTTCAAATTTTTAAGACACGCCCACTTTTAAGGGCGTTTCCGTCAAAAGTTGTATAAGGCTTTAATTTTTTAACGTTTTTTAACTATCGGTCGCAGTTTTGAAGTAAAAAGATGAACACTTAGATTTATATTCCTTGGTTACGTAGCAGAGTGTGGTCCATGAATTGTTAAAAACACCCATAACCGCTATTTCCATTCAAAATCTAATTTTTAAAAATTTAAGTTTTGCAGACGCATACACATATAAAAATATAGGGAATAGGGTATCCAACAGTTCGTTCCAAACGTACTGTAGCTCTCGCTTATGTTTTAATTTCTTTTTCTTTTTTTGGATTATTTTATCTATCATGTCGGCTGTGTATCCATTTGTTATTGCAATTTGTTTTATGATATTAATTTCTTCTTGGTAATGTTTTTTTGTCATTGGGATGTTTAGGAGGCGGTTAATAAATGCATGATATGCTGCCATTTTTTGTGAGTGGGGATGGTGTGAATCTTTGTGTATTGTTATATCAGTTGTTGTTGGTTTTCTATATATTTTATAATTTAGTTTATTGTTGTTTTTGTAAATGTTGAGATCTAGAAAGTTTATAGAATTGTTTGTTTCTATTTCTGTGGTGAATTGGAAATTAATATTTATGTTGTTTATGTACTTTTTTAAAATATCGATTTGTCTTTGCGTTCCGTCGAAGATGACAAACGTATCGTCAACATATCTTGAATAGTGTATTATTCTATTATTTTGGGGATTTAAATTTGATAGTACCTATATGTTTGTTTTCAAAGTGGTTTAAATATATTTCTGCCATAAGTCCGCTTAATGGTGATCCCATTGCAAGTCCTTCGTTTTGTGAGTAAAATTTTTGGTTGAAAGTGAAATAGTTCTGTTTAAGTGTTATTTGTAAAAGTGTTAAAATTTCATCTATTTGTTGTTGGTTTAATTTTGCTGTAGTTATTAAGTTATTTTTTAATATTTTAATAGTATCGTCGATGGGTATGTTTGTATACATGTTTGTGACGTCAAATGAAATACATTTGTATTGAGGGAGTATGTTGATATTTTTTGTTTTGTTTATGAAGTCTGTGAAATTTTTAATGCTTTTATTGTTTATTATCGTAATGTTGTTTTTTATTATTTTTTGAAGTTCTTTGGCTATTTTATAACATGGTGCAGTTTTATAATTTATAAGTGGTCTTATTGGTATTTTGTGAGAAGTAACAGATGGGGCGTTCCGCTCCATCTTCATCACGTTGGCAAAGAACGCACCCGATCCCGGACGCGGATGCATCGCATAAAATCACAAACTCTTTCGTGAAGTCGGGATTGACTAGGACAGGGGCTGAGGTCAACGCCTGTTTGATGTTCGAGAATGCTTCTAGAGCTTCCTGGCTAAGCTCGAACGCTTTGCCCTTCTTCAATAAATCGGTTAAGGGGGAGACAAGTGTTGAAAAATCTTTCACAAATCTCCGATACCAGCCGGCCATGCCTAAGAATCGCCTAACTTGGCGTGTTGTGGTTGGCTCCGGAAATCTTGTGATTGCCGCAATTTTGTCACGATCGGCTTTCAAACAGCCTTGTCCGACCCGATAACCTAAGTATTGAAGTTCATCGAAACAGAACTTGGATTTCTCCACGTTGATTGTCAGTCCTGCTTCAGCCAATTTCGACTCACTAGAATCAGAATTCGTAGGTGCTCGTCGAATGTCCTTGACACGACCAAGAGGTCATCGAGATAAACAAACACCTGGTCGCGCAGTTCTGATGGCACTACCTTACTCATAAGATAGCTCAGACTCTGCGCCGCATTACATAGTCCGAATGGCATAACCTCGAAATGGTATAAAGGTCGCCCTGGTGCCGTAAACGCCGTTTTTTCCCGAGACGTCATCTCCAGAGGTATCTGCCAGAATGCGTCTTTAAGATCTACACTAGAAATATAGTGTGTATCCGAAAGGCGGGCTAGGAGTCCTTCTATATGATCAATTGGTCTCGCATCCTTTTTCGTTACCCCGTTCACCTTCCGAAAGTCCAGACACAATCGGTTCTTACCAGGTTTGCGAACTAACACAACTGGGGAACTCCATGCGCTGGTACTTCCTTCGATGAAACCCAACGAAAGCATACGATCCAATTCCTCATACATCAAGGATTGTATCGCTGGAGAGACGGGGTAGTACCTTTGTTTGATTGGCACTGCATCACCCGTATCTATGTAATGCTCAACTAAGTTTGTTCTCCCGAGCCCCTTGCTCGTGAAAGAGGGAAAACTACGAACAACCTCTCGAAGTCTGTAGGATTCGTCGTCACTTAGTTTACATTGGTTACTGGGAATTCCATCTGGTGAAATTCCCGAAATGCTCGAAATTATATTTGGTGCTATCTTGAACTTCCGCCAGAAGTCAACGCCAAGATTTAGCCGTTGAGCTAATGACGGTACTATATAGAATTGCATATCATGACTTAAATTGTTGTAGATGACTTTGGTTGTAACCAATCCGACTATCGCCTGTCGTTGTTCGTCTGCAGTGGACACAGTAGTCTCTACTTTTTGTACCGCGATGCGCTTCTCCTGTAAGTATGGTAAAATGTCTGTACCCAGACAACTAACTGAGGCTCCAGAGTCCAAGAGACCGAGGAACTTTTCCCCGAAAATCTCTACCGTCACGTACGGACGAGGATCGTTTGACTCCTTTCCAATAATTGCAGATGCGATATTGCGATATGCAGTCCTCTTCTGTTGAAAACGTTGCCGTGTTCGGCGAATGCGATTCGATAGTTCCGGAAAGGTTACAATTCTTTTTCTAACTTCATAGTAGTTCTGTAGCCTTTCATGGAACGGTTTCTTAAAAAATTCATACTTCATATTTGTTTTATCTAAATTCATACTATTTTCATTACTAATATTTTTATTGGTTTCTTTATCTAAGTTTATTTTCAAATTCGTATGTTCATTGTTTAAGTTTGTATTGTCGCGGTCTTGTTTTTAGAATAGATATGGGAGTGGTCGGTTGAAAGTCTTTATTGGGGCCTACAATTCCGGGTTCTGTTCTACGGAACGAATCCCCCCGGATGGGTAATTGTTCCTCATGGAGTTTCCCGCACACCTTGGACAGTCTGGGCTATAAGCACCTGCTTTGCCACACCGGAAACAGAAAATGTGTAATGGTGGCCTATAGCTTTACAGTTCCAGCATACGATGGGTTTGGCTTCTCTGTGGAACGCTTCCACAGCACCTGGCACTGCGACAATCATCTTCTCCTCTTGTGTCTCTTCAATCTCATTGACGTAACGACCTGGTGGCTGATTTCTCTGTGGGTTTGGTGTTTAGTTATTAGTACGCGTGCCGTCTGGTTTATATTCATAGTATCGTTCGATGTTGCGACAAGTATATGCCAGACGACGCAGGCTATTGCTGTTGAACGTAATTAAATGAGGACCTAGTCGTCTATTAACATTGAGCTTAAGAATTTCTATGAGCTCTCGCTCAGGCTTAGGGACACGCATCCGTGAGTTTAGGCTCATCACGGAGTCATAAAAATCATTGAAGGGTTCGCCAAGCTGTTGCTTGCGGTCATTAATTTTGAGAGACAATTCCGAGTCCGTCTCTAGACTGCGGTATTGCTCGACGAGAGAAGTTTGGAATGAGGTCCAAGAAGTATGGTTGTTGTTCTTTATGTGCGTCCAGTACCACGACTCAGCGGATCCGGACACAAATTGATGGAAGTTCGCAAGGATTTCATCCCACACTACTCCATAGCTGGCTCTGACTCGATCGAGTCGAAAAAGAAAATCATCGACGGGGCAATTTTTGCCGTCGAATTTCACTCCCCACTTGTGGAATAGAGGACACTTTATGATCGTGGTTGAGTTTGATGGAGCACGCCTTTGCGGAGATGAAGATCCATGCGAAGCATCAAGGTTGAAACCATTCATTCTAGTTAAGAACTCATCCACGTTGGATCCCTGAGCCATGTCTACTGGATGAACAGTAGACACGTATTGCTGGCTTGAAGGTCCAACGACAGGTGTAGGCAGTGATGCTAGATCACCAGGGTTCTGACCTGTGTTAAAACGTATTTGGTTTCCGATTATTGTTTCGATGTGTGGTGTTGTATTTGACCGTGAAGGTCCTGCTCTTACGGATCTGTTTACGTTGCTCGGTTGGGTAGCAGATGTCTGTGTTGGAGGTGGGCAGTTGGAAGATGAAGGGTTAACGTTGGAAGGAAGGTTAGCACTGGAAGTAGGATTATGTAATCCTCTAATTAGATTCGTGACTTGCTCCAGGAGTTCGGTTTGACTGCGAGCTAACGCGTCACTGAAAAATCTCCTATCATTGAGCCTGCTTAAATTCACAGAAGCTGGCACCATTTCTTGAATTGCAGCGGAACAGTTTAAGGCATCTTGTACTTCATGATTCCTTTGTCCCTGTTCGGTTGTATTGTTGCTACTCATTTCAAGTGGTGCGCTCATGTTGCCATCGGTGATGTTGCCTATTCCATTGGGCTGGTTGTTAGCCAAAGCCTCTTCTTCTTCTGCGATAACCTGTGGCATATCTGGTGGTGAATCGATTATTACGTCTCTGTATGCCGGGTTGTACGGGCTCTTTGCGACGTTCATTCTCCCTCTTCCTGACATGGAAGTCGAGTCGTTAAAACTGGTAAAGGCTATACGGTAGTACAGCTCGAAATGATTATAAAGCGGCCGGAATTACTGGAAAACAAACGCGATCTAAGTGTAACGGTACAACACTTAGTCAGACTAGGGTCAAAATTAAAAATTCAAAAAAAAATTATATATCTTTTTTTTTTTTTAAAACTTATTCAAAAAGAAAACTTATAATACTATTTCAAAAGAACAGTGTTGAATAGGTCCGTAAGGAAGTTCTTCTTAGGACTCTTCAACAATTTTTTTTTTTAAAGGGTAAATTCAAATCAATACAAAAAAACTAATAAAAAAAGGTCGAGTTTTGCAAACAGGTTATATATTTTGCAAACACAATTTTAAATCTTTTAAAAATTTTGTAAAGGTTAAGTAAAATTTACAAAAATTCTATTGGGTTCTGCTTATATTCATATATTTGCAGAAATGATTATAGATTTAAATCAGTAAGTTAGCTCAAGTGTAATCATAACACCTGAATATAGTTCAAAATCTAATTGATAACTTACAATGTTAAAAGTCTTGATTCTAAAAATCCTTAATAATAAAAATCCTTAATAGTAGAAATAATTGAAATCCTTAATAATAGTAATCCTTAGTCCTAGCAATTCTTCAATCAAATATACTTATCGAAATACTTAATAATTCTGCATCACTATAATACTCAAAAAGGTTCCAACAAAAAAGTCTCAATCAAAAATCTAAAGTTCCCACAACCCGACAGACACCGTCGATCTGCCAGCCAGACATGTAACTGAACAAAATCTCAAAAATCTCTACAAAATAACTAAAGACTCCCACGACTCGTCAGATACCGTCGATCTGGCAGCCAATCGTGTAGTGAAAAATACTGTAATACTCAAAAAAAATCTAAAAAATGCTCAAAGTTCAAAAATCTCAAAAATACTTAATACTTGAATCAATCAATCTTTAAATTTCACTCAAAAATATAATTACTTAGAAAAACTGTGTCATACAAAATACGGTTCGGGAGTTGGAAAGATCCCCTCCTATCGGTGGAAAATTTTCGGAGCTTCGCCCCTAGCGACAACTTCTGTTCAATAAAAAAAAAAAGATAAAAATCTTAGCGGATGTGGTCTTCACTACGGGTTCAATAAGAATAATTAAATTCAATCAAAAGCACAAATGATGGACGAGATTCAAGTAGGGTCGGGAACATCATTGCGTTGCTGCAGACGTGCGTCGAGAACCTGTTCATCAACCGCCGGTCAACGCTCCATAATGCTTCCTCACCTACAGGAATTCGGACAACATTATCTAAAGAAAAACAAATAATCATCTAAAGGTTTAAGTTTGGATTTTTTTCATCGTAAACACGATGTTTTAAGGGATGAAAATTCCAAGTGGAGTAAAGGACTCTAGAGTTCAGGATACAGCTTCTGCAACAGACGTGCGTAGGGAACCTGTTCACCCACCACCGGTCAAAAGTCATGCGTTCTGAAACCCTGAGAAAACTTTATTTTGTTAACACCTTAAAAATCTAATTTGGCCTCATCGCAACTGACGATTGAACACACATTCAATCCGGACAATGAAACTAAAGAAAAGATCTGCCATAGTGAGAGGAAAGAATTCGGCAATGAAGCTAACGCAACAGTCAAGAGTGAGGAACCTGTTCACTCACTCTCTGGACGAAATAGACTTCACCAACCAAACCTGGTGTGGAATCGGCTAAGGTGATTTGTGATATGTGATAGTCACAATCTACAAATTTCGTCTGGCTAAGGTGATTGTCACATGTGATAATCACATTTTTGTGACTTTTTCTTGTGACAGCTATTTAGGTGTCACTTGCATACAAAAATAATAATAAATAAATAATAAACCTCTGACGCTGACTTATAAAACAAAATAATTTGCTTTTGCTGTCAAAGATTTGTCAAAGATCTACACTAATGTTGTTTTCGATTGGGAGAAATTAGTTTCTCCTCATGATTAAAGTAAAAATAAAAACATTGCAAAAAAACAGAAATGAACATTTTTTTAATTGAGATACTTTTCTGAAACGCGTATATGTTGTGAGCAATCACGTGAAGTGACAACTAAATTAATCTTTTCTAAATAAATACATAATTGTCACGTCCCTTAAAGATATATTTTATTAAAATGCTTTTTGGCTAGAATATAAACAAAATATTAAAAGTTTTGTTTGAAAGCGGACTGAAACGCCATAATCCAAATATTAATTATTATTAAGATTTGCCTGTTGCATCTGGGGCAAAATGTCAAAAAGTTGAAAAACAAAATAAATTATTTTGTATGTAGATATGTTTTTATATGAAATTGAAGACTATCTACTTTTAAGAGTATCAATTTTCAATATAACCAAAAATGTAAATTATATATTAAAATTGTTCGAATTGTTTAATTTGAAATACAAAATATATACAGGGTGATTCACCAGCGTTGTGCCAAAAAGCTTGAGCGTGTAGGTTGAGTTGAGACAAGAAAAAAATCGTATGGGGGGGGGTCTATTCCCCCCCGTTTAGCCGGGAGGGGCAATTTTCTGAAAAATTGACTTATTTTGTAAAAAAAAATATTAAAAATCAACGGCTTCGTTTACAACACCGTGTTATACTTTTTTGGAAAGCCAAAAACTTTTTCTTTCATTTTGTTTTTAAGTTAAATTGTTTTAACGAATTGTTTAAAAGATATAAATTTTCAAACTCAAAATTTTCAAAAAAAAAGAAAAAAATCATTTTTGAACTAATTTTTTTCAAAATGTTATGTAATTAAGTACCAATTTTGTTTTAAAAATTCAATGCCATTGTTAATTTTTAGTCGAAAACAGAAAACCGGATGCAAAAATGACTTTTCGTTTTTGAGAAATAAAAAAAAAACCAGAACCACTTTTTTCTAAGAAAATCTTTGTTTTTATTTTTACCTATCTCGACTTTTAGTTTTATTAATTTTTGAAACATTAACCTTTCTTTTAATATTTGTTCTGTAATAGGAGTTTTATGAGGACTTTTATTATGCCTGGGGGCCGGCCGCGGCCACCTGCCGGGAAGGGTTCTACCTGCTAGGAGCTTAAGATGATTAAACCACAATTTTTCTTGAATTTCTTGAAATTATAAGAAATTTTCAATATGATCCCCATTTCTTAGAAGGCATAGATTATATCTCCTTCTAATGCCTGCGCATAAATTTATATTTGATAAATTTTCCTGCAATTTTACTCCAGCGACTTCAATTCGTTCTTTAAGCTGTTCCAAAGAAACGATTTCCACTTCGTACACATAATTCTTCATGAATCCCCATGCGTAAAAATCTAAGGGTGTTAAATCTGGTGATCTAGGAGGCCATTCTGTTGGGCCTCTTCTCCCAATCCATCGGTCACTAAAATGATCATCCAGCCAGTTTCTCACCTGTAAGCTATAGTGTGCTTGAGCACCATCTTGTTGATAGATTAAACTATCGGTTATAGCCAATGGAACGTTGTCTAACAAATCGGGCAAAAGGTCTCGTAGGAACTGTAGATATGATTCTCCATTAATAACGGAATTCAGAAATCGGGGTCCGATCACGGTGTGTCCAACAATACCAAGCCAGACGTTACAGCTAAAGCGGTGTTGTGATTTGTTCTGCTTTTTGTTGTGTGGATTATTTTCACTCCAGTGATGTAAATTGTGAAAGTTAGTGACGCCATCCCTGGTAAACTGTGCCTCATCCGTCCAATAAATCCTTGAAAAATAGTTGCGTTCAGTTTCATCTCTAAGCAGCAATGATCGACAAAATTCTGCTCTCAATAACCTGTCGTTTGCTGTGAGTTCCTGAACTGGCGTGAAGTGGTAAGGGTGTAAATGTTCCGTACCAAGCACTCTCCATGCTCTAGATTGGGACACTCCGAGCATTGTAGCTATCCTCCTTGTACTAATGGAGGGATTACGTCGGACCGTATCTAAAATTCTTTCCTCTATGATTGGGGGTCCTGCAATTGAGCTTTCACTTCTTCTAATCTCTGGCTGTCCGTGCTCTCTTAGACGTCGGTGGATTCTTGAAAACATGCTACGACTCGGGCACCTTCTATTGGGATATCTTTCAGCGTAAAGTCTTTCAGCTTCCCGATCTCCACCATTAGCTAAACCGTACCAGAAGTGCATGTCCGCTAACTCTTCTCGAGAGTATGAGTTTGACATTGTTATGTGTTGATGAGTCAATATTCCAATTGGAAATGGTTGTTTACTAAATATGCGATGCCTTTTATTTACCTTTAGGTTGATAGTTGTTTATTCATTCAAGAAAAATTGTGGTTTAATCATCTTAAGCTCCTAGCAGGTAGAACCCTTCCCGGCAGGTGGCCGCGGCCGGCCCCCAGGCATAATAAGAAAAAATTGCAGGTCAATTTTCAAACGTTATCAATGAACAAAATGATTAATCCAGGGAAAATCCAATACTTTTCTACTTTATTGAGTCCTCATAAAACTCCTATTACAGAACAAATATTAAAAGAAAGGTTAATGTTTCAAAAATTAATAAAACTAAAAGTCGAGATAGGTACAAATAAAAACAAAGATTTTCTTAGAAAAAAGTGGTTCTGGTTTTTTTTTATTTCTCAAAAACGAAGTCATTTTTGCATCCGGTTTTCTGTTTTCGACTAAAAGTTAACAATAGCATTGAATTTTTAAAACAAAATTGGTACTTAATTACATACAATTTTGAAAAAAATTAGTTCAAAAATGATTTTTTTCTTTTTTTTTTTGAAAATTTTGAGTTTGAAAATTTATATTTTTTAAACAATTCGTGAAAACAATTTAACTTAAAAACAAAATGAAAGAAAAAGTTTTTGGCTTTCCAAGAAAGTATAACACGGTGTTGTAAACGAAGCCGTTGATTTTTAATATATTTTTTTACAAAATAAGTCAATTTTTCAGAAAATTGCCCCTCCCGGCTAAACGAGGGGGAATAGACCCCCTCCTCCCATACGATTTTTTTCTTGTCTCAACTCAACCTACACGCTCAAGCTTTTTGGCACAACGCTGGTGAATCACCCTGTAGAATCTGTGAAAAAGCAGAAGTAAGACTCGCAAAACACAACTCCGAAGAGAAACGATTTGTCTTCGGAGTTCTCTCCGATTGCCCAACGGAAAATGACATAATGAAAATAAACAAAATTCCGGTGATCACATTATGCAGACGCACAAAATTATTTTATCACATGTGATTGTCAGAAATGTGACAATCACATATCACATTAGCCGATTCCACCCCTGGATGTTGTCCCTCCTAACAAAATGTCCAACACTGAAAAATCTTCCTCAAAAAAAATCATGAGCAAAAAAAAAATGTTTGCCCAAACACCTGAATAAATTTTAGATTTATAAAATAATAAAACTAAGAAACATACACATATCTTATAAAACCAACAACAACACACAAAAAATCTTAAGACCTAAATCAAACAAACAAATAGAACTATGCTCAGGTGTGTACAAAATCAAGTGCAGTGACTGCGATAAATTCTATATTGGACAGACGGGGAGAACATTCCAGGAAAGGTTCAAAGAACATAAAAAATTTTTGCCCAAACACCTGAATAAATTTTAGATTTATAAAATAATAAAACTAAGAAACATACACATATCTTATAAAACCAACAACAAGACACAAAAAATCTTAAGACCTAAATCAAACAAACAAATAGAACTATGCTCAGGTGTGTACAAAATCAAGTGCAGTGACTGCGATAAATTCTATATTGGACAGACGGGGAGAACATTCCAGGAAAGGTTCAAAGAACATAAACCGAAAATAAACACAAAGTCAAATTTCGCGCTGCATTTGATGGAGGAGAGCCACAATTGCACCGACTTTATAACAAATTTAACTCCAATCCATATATGCCAAAAGGGAAAACACTGGACGCATTGGAGGAATTTGCTATTTACCAAGCATGCAAAACAGACCAAGACAAAATACTCAACGACGAATTAACAGTTAAAAACAACACACTATATGACACAGCAATCAACTACAATACAATCAACGGCAGATAGAAGGAGAAAACATGATGAAAAGCTTCCAACCCAAACACTTACATCAAAACAAACAACAAGCAATAACAAAGAAAGTGAGAGACATATTTGTCATGACATTGTCAGTAGAAATTCGAGCCCGATGATGGACAAAGTCCGAAACGCGCGTCGCTCTTTTTAAATTAATGTTGTGATATTTTCTTTAAGTTTTTAAACAAATAAAATAAAGATATACTAAATAAATAGATTCATCTTAGTTTTATTATTTTATAATCCTAACACAACATGGAGACTAAAATACTTCAGAATTTTAGATTGTTTAACGGTTCAAAAATAATACTAACTACACCTAAGGTCGACGAAATTCGAGCCCCACGTTGGGCGCCATCTGTAACGAAAACTAATAAAAACGTTTTCGAATCATCTATCCATCCTTGGCCAAAAATAGATAAATGACCGAAACCAAGATATGATTGAGAACCGAGTATGGGAATCTACCTCTTGCCTATACCGCCATCTATGATAAACACGGTAGTTAATAAATGAATAAGTGTGACGAATGAGTTGCTAAATATCAACAACGTAGATGCAACGATTGACCGAACGAGTTGACCATGTACCGCAGATGAGTCTCCATCCTCTGCGTTATCAGCCACTGGTAACATTATTAACCCCCCAAACAGCATACGTACCTTAAATACACACTTTGTATTTTCGTATCCGAAGGCAGTCATTGTCATCTAAACAACAAACCCCCTGGGATATCATCCAAGAGATTAGTTGATATGGCACACACAATACCACCACATTCTATGACTTGTGACTAGCCGCCCTCCTCTATGTGTCCGTGTGCCCACTCGCAAAGAATATCTCATCCCCAACTACGCCTTCATCCCCAGTTCCCACACCACTTATTGTTATTTGTCGCACAGAAATGTGAATTTGATACTCCTGTATCACGGGATGGCAGATGTTGATAGAATATCTGCCTGTTTCTCAACACGTTTCATTCTTGTTCTCAGGGTAGTCTCAGTCGTTTCCTATCCTTCTTTTACTTCTCACTGCATCTCCATGTATCTTCCTCTCGCCATTGAAACGTAAGCTAATCATATCCTAAAATCTACGAGACATTTCACAAACCGCGGAAGAAAAGTAAATGGACTGAAACACTTCAACCTACTTAACCCCCCCATCTGAACAAGAAACTACACTACGTGTCAGAATCTGTAACGACAGTAGCCTACGTAAACAACCCCTGCTATACACCTTCTCATATTCCAGTTGACTTTCCTCTAAGGTGTGCTATTCCAGCATATCCTACACTCGGAGTTACATCTACGCAATCCACTACACGTTGACAGTCCCCTCCTCGTCTGTGCGGTCCCTCAAAGAATGAACCATCCTCTTTCTTCAGTTGTTAGGAAAACCCCCTACCAATGACAAAAGACTAGGTAAATGCTTCAAGGTTGCTGCTCGCCAGTGCTGCGTCGGTCTGCAGCTCGTGGCCCTGGTTCACCCAGGAGCATATAACGGTGGAATCCTTGCAGTCCTGCGGCAGCCGTGTTACCTCTTATTTTTCCTTCTCTGCAGACCTCGAGACTAGATGTTGTTGCTCGTAATGTTCATTAAGTTGGGGGCCCGAATTTACTAGCCACCTTAGGCGACCTGACGGTCAGTTGTACCAAAGAATGATACAACTCGTAGCTCCTGTATTCTTGTTCTATAAAGCGCACCGACAATAGAAAGTACCTAAATATCAAACATCTAGTAATTATTCCTCAAATCCTATGAAACCACGTAGTATTATAAAAGAGTAGACGTAGATGATAGCGTCTACTTTGAACGACTAAAAATTTGTCACCATGAAGTTCCCTTGTTATGATGATCAGCTTCGGTGTCTCACAAAAAGACAGGGGATACCTAAAGATGGAACTGGTAACCCGTGCTCGTAACCCTCCCATGAAGCAACAGGACAGTCCCTGTGCTTTCCTTGGCTCCACTCAGCACTGAAAATATTTATGTGTAGCCCCTTAATATGAATCCCGTTCCGTGTAGGATGGGATGCAAAAACTTTCAATCTACTTAATCATGTTAAACTCATTCACACTTCAACGACTTGTTCATATCAAATTCACTACATTCAAACCTCAACGAACGAACCACTCCACCGATGTTTCCAACCCCCTTCGAACCTGTAATAATCTTAACACACATACTTAATAAGATAGGTATGCCCCGATTAGATTCCATCTGAAATACTATATACGTCATTTAAAGAAATAATAAATCCGTATGTATTCGTTATAAAATTCAATCGTTATATGATATTTTATTCAATTTATAATAGCAAAAGCAAAATATTAAATCTAAATCCTTAAATTCTATAAGTAAGTTAATCTAAAAAAAAGTAAATATACTAGAAGCTAATCTTAAACTCAAGTTATTAACTAACCTCAATCTTATTTTCAAAAAGTAATTATTAGTTAACTAATTTCAGAAAATCCCTAATCACTAAAATTACACAATAGACAATATTCAATAACATTTATATAGAGCAATTGCTTGACCACTGAATCCTAAACTCAGGTTTTGTTCGCATATGAACGTTATTCTATTTACACTTCCTATAATTCTAACTCGACTGTATGCTTTAATCATGTACAGTATGGCCTTCCAGAAAGCTAATCACGGAATGTGAAATGAAAATCTTTGAGTTATCAAGTTATAGGTATGACTGACACTGATGCTCTTTATTGTTACCTTTAAGACAAAACACACAAAAAAAACTAAGACAACAGAATCTTCGAAGTTGTGTCGTTACGTTGATAAAATGCCCTTTTCTGTATATATATATAGAACCGTGAGAAATTGTATCTCTAATTCTCTGAGTATAGGAAATCACAAGTAAGAAAGAAAAATTATTATTATGGTTAATGTAAGAACATAACTAGCAAATGTTTCAGGAGGTATGCTAATGTTTCTGGCATGTGGTCACTGATCAAAACTTATTATTGCTACTCGAGCATATGAGTATAAGCAAAAGAGGAATATGTATTTTCTTTCGTTTGGCCTCTAGTACCTATTACATACATTGGTTGAACTGTGTATATTTTTATGTTACGAGAAATACTCGCGTTTCAAAGTTGGTGTTTCTTTGTCAATTCCAGACACCAAAGTTTTTCAAAAATGAACCAAATATAATCAAATTTTAACCAACATGTATCAATATAGATAATATATTCAATAGAGTACTACAAAAATCGTTATGACTCACTATAACTGGATTCAGTGCACTGCTTCCTTGTAGAGTAGATGATGGTATATCTGATGATGTGAATTTATATAGCTGATAGGTTACTCCCTCCGACGTTGTGTTGTGGAGTGTCGTTGAAAATAAATGCTGTTCCTTGAATGAATTTTATTATATACATTGAAATGGTGGAAATTTGGGTTGGTTCTTATTATTCATTAGGTCTGAGTGAAGCGTTAATCTTAACACCCCTCGTTGCCCCCGAGGATGTGCTAGATGGGAATGAATTTGAAATGTCCGGGTAGATCTCTTGCGTGATCTGAATTATGAGTCAGTGGTCTATGACCGGATTGATCTGCCTGGAAGGTGGTAAGTATCTAATGTTAGGTCTTATTTCATTTATTACGTTTCTTATACATTATTTAATCTATTGTTCATATAGCTATTCATACGGTAAAATATATATATATATATACAATAAAATAACTTGTCTTATGACAAAAACTTGCGGTTCAAACTGGAGAAAAATCCTTGAAATCGTATTAATGTATATTCCAGAAGGTGTTTATAGTTGGTACCACGATGTGTAGAGACGCACTCTACACAAAGTGTCGCTTTTTATATCTCTGCTTTTCTTTCTTTGTTTCGATGATGGTTATGGCACGATGTTCGTATACGTACGCTTTTATGTACGTACTTATTGGTTGGATAGAATATGGCATGCGGTATTACAACCGCATGTGGTTTTTCTTGTAATACCCTACTGCATGCGTCTGTTACGATGATAGCCTGGGGAGCGAAGATTACGGTGTTCCTTAGAAACACCCCATCAAACTCGTAGCGATGAAAAGAAATTATTGCACGTGTGTCGAACGAAGTATTGTTTTATATTTTATTTAAATGCTTTTATTGTGTCCCACGCCGAAAGAAAAAATACATACAAACACGTTATAGAGTGACGTGGACCGAGAGATAACATGCTACTGATAATGCACTGCTGATTGTCTCACGCTCCATGGGCACTCAAAAAAAATCATGTATCTTGGATCCTTCCTCTTCGATGATCTCAATAAGATGTGAGATATGCTGATGTGCTGAATGTTCTGTCGTGGTGGTATACAAGTTTATTATAATGCTTATTACAAGCTTGCTTAAATCTAAGAAAATATTACAATTACAATTAAAAAAATGGATAACAAACTTAATTTTAAGAATATAAATATACATAACTACGCACGAAAACATAAAAAGTATAAGAACAACAGTAATAAATATTAAAAACAATTATAAAATTATCTTATTGCTAACAATAATAAGGGCAAGGGTGGGTGACATGTTAATGTGAAAGATTAGAGAGGAGGATGTTTCGGAGGGCTGATTTAGAGGAGTTAAAGTCAAAGTTGTTAGACAAATTATTGGTGGTGCGAAGCATACGAGACATGGGATTGCGTAAAAGCTATAATTAGTTCGGTGATAGGGGATGTGGAAAAGGGGAACTGACCTAAGGCTGCGAGGATTAGTGTTAAGGGAAATAATGCGTAATAATTGGGGGCAGTCAATGTTACCGGTTAAAAGATCGTGAATAAAAAGTACATCTGACGTTTCTCTACGTTTTTCGAGGGACTGAAGACTAATCAACTGTAAACGATCACGATATGGGGGAAGATGATAATTGTCATTCCAAGGAAGACTACGCAGCGCAAAGCGAATGAACCTTCGCTGGACAGCTTCGATCCTTTTTATATAGGTAATTTGGTATGGGGATCAGACTTGAGATGCATATTCAAGGATGGGTCGTACAAAGGTTATAAAAAGAGATTTAACGATATATGGGTCGGAGAACTCTTTTGACCAGCGTTTAATAAAACCAAGTGTCGAGTTGGCTTTATTGATAATGTTGTCAATGTGCGAGCGAAAGTTGAGTTCCTTATCACAAATTACACCCAAATCACGGCAAGAGTTGACCACGGACACTGATTCTCCATTTATACAGGGTGATTCACCAGCGTTGTGCCAAAAAGCTTGAGCGTGTAGGTTGAGTTGACAAGAAAAAAATCGTATGGGAGGGGGGGTCTATTCCCCCCCGTTTAGCCGGGAGGGGCAATTTTCTCAAAAATTGACTTATTTTGTAAAAAAAAATATTAAAAATCAACGGCTTCGTTTACAACACCGTGTTATACTTTTTTGGAAAGCCAAAAACTTTTTCTTTCATTTTGTTTTTAAGTTAAATTGTTTTAACGAATTGTTTAAAAAATATAAATTTTCAAAAAAAAAAGAAAAAAATCATTTTTGAACAAATTTTTTTCAAAATTTTATGTAATTAAGTACCAATTTTGTTTTAAAAATTCAATGCCATTGTTAATTTTTAGTCGAAAACAGAAAACCGGATGCAAAAATGACTTTTCGTTTTTGAGAAATAAAAAAAAACCAGAACCACTTTTTTCTAAGAAAATCTTTGTTTTTATTTTTACCTATCTCGACTTTTAGTTTTATTAATTTTTGAAACATTAACCTTTCTTTTAATATTTGTTCTGTAATAGGAGTTTTATGAGGACTCAATAAAGTGGAAAAGTATTGGATTTTCCCTGGATTAATCATTTTGTTCATTGATAACGTCTGAAAATTGACCTGCAATTTTTTCTTATTATGCCTGGGGGCCGGCCGCGGCCACCTGCCGGGAAGGGTTCTACCTGCTAGGAGCTTAAGATGATTAAACCACAATTTTTCTTGAATGTATAAACAACTATCAACCTAAAGGTAAATAAAAGGCATCGCATATTTAGTAAACAACCATTTCCAATTGGAATATTGACTCATCAACACATAACAATGTCAAACTCATACTCTCGAGAAGAGTTAGCGGACATGCACTTCTGCTACGGTTTAGCTAATGGTGGAGATCGGGAAGCTGAAAGACTTTACGCTGAAAGATATCCCAATAGAAGGTGCCCGAGTCGTAGCATGTTTTCAAGAATCCACCGACGTCTAAGAGAGCACGGACAGCTAGAGATTAGAAGAAGTGAAAGGTCAATTGCAGGACCCCCAATCATAGAGGAAAGAATTTTAGATACGGTCCGACGTAATCCCTCCATTAGTACAAGGAGGATAGCTACAATGCTCGGAGTGTCCCAATCTAGAGCATGGAGAGTGCTTGGTACGGAACATTTACACCCTTACCACTTCACGCCAGTTCAGGAACTCACAGCAAACGACAGGTTATTGAGAGCAGAATTTTGTCGATCATTGCTGCTTAGAGATGAAACGGAACGCAACTATTTTTCAAGGATTTATTGGACGGATGAGGCACAGTTTACCAGGGATGGCGTCACTAACTTTCACAATTTACATCACTGGAGTGAAAATAATCCACACAACAAAAAGCAGAACAAATCACAACACCGCTTTAGCTGTAACGTCTGGCTTGGTATTGTTGGACACACCGTGATCGGACCCCGATTTCTGAATTCCGTTATTAATGGAGAATCATATCTACAGTTCCCACGAGACCTTTTGCCCGATTTGTTATACAACGTTCCATTGGCTATAACCGATAGTTTAATCTATCAACAAGATGGTGCTCCAGCACACTATAGCTTACAGGTGAGAAACTGGCTGGATGATCATTTTAGTGACCGATGGATTGGGAGAAGAGGCCCAACAGAATGGCCTCCTAGATCACCAGATTTAACACCCTTAGATTTTTACGCATGGGGATTCATGAAGAATTATGTGTACGAAGTGGAAATCGTTTCTTTGGAACAGCTTAAAGAACGAATTGAAGTCGCTGGAGTAAAATTGCAGGAAAATTTATCAAATATAAATTTATGCGCAGGCATTAGAAGGAGATATAATCTATGCCTTCTAAGAAATGGGGATCATATTGAAAATTTCTTATATTTTCAAGAAATTCAAGAAAAATTGTGGTTTAATCATCTTAAGCTCCTAGCAGGTAGAACCCTTCCCGGCAGGTGGCCGCGGCCGGCCCCCAGGCATAATAAAAGTCCTCATAAAACTCCTATTACAGAACAAATATTAAAAGAAAGGTTAATGTTTCAAAAATTAATAAAACTAAAAGTCGAGATAGGTAAAAACAAAAACAAAGATTTTCTTAGAAAAAAGTGGTTCTGGTTTTTTTTTTATTTCTCAAAAACGAAAAGTCATTTTTGCATCCGGTTTTCTGTTTTCGACTAAAAATTAACAATGGCATTGAATTTTTAAAACAAAATTGGTACTTAATTACATAAAATTTTGAAAAAAATTAGTTCAAAAATGATTTTTTTCTTTTTTTTTGAAAATTTTGAGTTTGAAAATTTATATCTTTTAAACAATTCGTTAAAACAATTTAACTTAAAAACAAAATGAAAGAAAAAGTTCTTGGCTTTCCAAAAAAGTATAACACGGTGTTGTAGACAAAGCCGTTGATTTTTAATATTTTTTTTTACAAAATAAGTCAATTTTTCAGAAAATTGCCCCTCCCGGCTAAACGGGGGGGAATAGACCCCCCTCCCATACGATTTTTTTCTTGTCTCAACTCAACCTACACGCTCAAGCTTTTTGGCACAACGCTGGTGAATCACCCTGTATAGTATGTTCGGGGGGGTGGAGGAAGACTGTGGGAAACGACCTAATAGGAGAAATAACAATAATAATAATAATAATAACAATACCAATAGCAATAACAATAACAATAACAATAACAATAACAATAACAATAACAATAACAATAACAATAACAATAACAATAACAATAACAATAACAATAACAATAACAATAACAATAACAATAACAATAACAATAACAATAACAATAACAATAACAATAACAATAACAATAACAATAACAATAACAATAACAATAACAATAACAATAACAATAACAATAACAATAACAATAACAATAACAATAACAATAACAATAACAATAACAATAACAATAACAATAACAATAACAATAACAATAACAATAACAATAACAATAACAATAACAATAACAATAACAATAACAATAACAATAACAATAACAATAACAATAACAATAACAATAACAATAACAATAACAATAACAATAACAATAACAATAACAATAACAATAACAATAACAATAACAATAACAATAACAATAACAATAACAATAACAATAACAATAACAATAACAATAACAATAACAATAACAATAACAATAACAATAACAATAACAATAACAATAACAATAACAATAACAATAACAATAACAATAACAATAACAATAACAATAACAATAACAATAACAATAACAATAACAATAACAATAACAATAACAATAACAATAACAATAACAATAACAATAACAATAACAATAACAATAACAATAACAATAACAATAACAATAACAATAACAATAACAATAACAATAACAATAACAATAACAATAACAATAACAATAACAATAACAATAACAATAACAATAACAATAACAATAACAATAACAATAACAATAACAATAACAATAACAATAACAATAACAATAACAATAACAATAACAATAACAATAACAATAACAATAACAATAACAATAACAATAACAATAACAATAACAATAACAATAACAATAACAATAACAATAACAATAACAATAACAATAACAATAACAATAACAATAACAATAACAATAACAATAACAATAACAATAACAATAACAATAACAATAACAATAACAATAACAATAACAATAACAATAACAATAACAATAACAATAACAATAACAATAACAATAACAATAACAATAACAATAACAATAACAATAACAATAACAATAACAATAACAATAACAATAACAATAACAATAACAATAACAATAACAATAACAATAACAATAACAATAACAATAACAATAACAATAACAATAACAATAACAATAACAATAACAATAACAATAACAATAACAATAACAATAACAATAACAATAACAATAACAATAACAATAACAATAACAATAACAATAACAATAACAATAACAATAACAATAACAATAACAATAACAATAACAATAACAATAACAATAACAATAACAATAACAATAACAATAACAATAACAATAACAATAACAATAACAATAACAATAACAATAACAATAACAATAACAATAACAATAACAATAACAATAACAATAACAATAACAATAACAATAACAATAACAATAACAATAACAATAACAATAACAATAACAATAACAATAACAATAACAATAACAATAACAATAACAATAACAATAACAATAACAATAACAATAACAATAACAATAACAATAACAATAACAATAACAATAACAATAACAATAACAATAACAATAACAATAACAATAACAATAACAATAACAATAACAATAACAATAACAATAACAATAACAATAACAATAACAATAACAATAACAATAACAATAACAATAACAATAACAATAACAATAACAATAACAATAACAATAACAATAACAATAACAATAACAATAACAATAACAATAACAATAACAATAACAATAACAATAACAATAACAATAACAATAACAATAACAATAACAATAACAATAACAATAACAATAACAATAACAATAACAATAACAATAATAATAATAATAATAACAATAATAATAATAACAAGAATAAGAATAATAACCATAACCTTAACCAAGAAAAAAAAAATTAACATGTCAACCGATGGCACTAACACCCTACCTATTTTAAATTATACCTACTCAAATTGCAAGAAAAAAAAAAATGAACAACCCAAAATGCAATTTACATTTTATCTATAGGTACCTACTCCTACGAAAAAAAAATATTATTGTTGTAGGCGATTCTGCTTCGGCCTACATATGTTATGTACCATGACCTCGAATTCGAACAACAGCGGGGTCCGCTAATCGATGGCAAGATAACACAGCAAGACCTTGATTCTACTTTGCATACATACTGGCCGCACCGCTAGCTAGTGGTTCGATAATTCAGCTAGCTATGTTTTTGATACATAATGAGTGGACCGCTAGCTGGTGGTGCGATTGTGCAGCTAGCTGTGTATGCAAAGGAATCGAAACGGGCACCGGTTGCTGTTCGTGGGTAGCTGAGGTTATCATGGGCATTAAGTGGATATCATTGACAGCGCGCGGATCTTGGTTGAAAAGATTTTATTGGACAGAAGAATACGGGACGACAAGTGCCTGACTTTTTTGTGTGGCAAAAAGTGCGGTTGTTTCTAAGACCCAGAATATTGGGCAGAGCCAAAAGAAATAATATTTATCCTGCGTCAAACAATAATTAACATAAAAAAAGGGTGTTCGGGTGCTATCATAATAATATACATGCGTGGTGATTATTAAAGTGATCAAGGTGTAGATTTTTTTGCTCCGGGTTGCACATTGCCCCCTCCTCCCCCAAAAATACTTACCTAATTCTACCAACCACCATACAACTCGATAACCTGCTACTACTCGACGTACCTAAATTCTACATATTATTTGGTTACAACTTACCTACCTGGATTCGACATTTATATAACTTACCTGGATTATACCAATAAAACTTAACTGCTGCTACCAACCATCATAAAATACGATAATCTGCTGCTACCTGACATAACTACATTCTACAAATTATTTATACAACTTACCTGGATTCGACATTTATATAACTTACCTGGATTATACCAATAAAACTTAACTGCTGCTACCAACCATCATAAAATACGATAATCTGCTGCTACCTGACATAACTACATTCTACAAATTATTTATACAACTTACCTGGATTCGACATTTATATAACTTACCTGGATTATACCAATAAAACTTAACTGCTTCTACCAACCATCATAAAATACGATAATCTGCTGCTACCTGACGTAACTACATTCTACAAATTATTTATACAACTTACCTGGATTCGACATTTATACAACTTACCTGGATTCGACATTTATACAACTTACCTGGATTCGACATTTATATAACTTACCTGGATTCGACATTTATTCAACTTACCTGGATTCGACATTTATTCAACTTACCTGGATTACCTGAATATACATTTTGTTCAACTTACCTAAATTCTGTATCTTGCCTGAGTTTGTTCATATTACCTGAAAAAAAAGAGAAAAAAAAAATTAATAATATTTTACCTACCTACCCCAGTTTTAATTTTGTCCCTCCTCCCCCGCCTAAAATTTTCCCTCAATTTCTCCTACGTTAACCCTTATAAATTCTGTGTCTTAAGTTTGTAATGTGTTGCTGTGTTGCTACTAGAATATAAAAAAAAATGGATTACAAAAAAAATATACATATATTTATATGGTAATATTTATATGGTAATAATTATAATTATATTTATATGGTAATAATTGAAAAGTATAAAAAAAGAAAAATCAAATAAAAAAAAAAGAGTGAATTTAAAAAAAAAAAAAAAGTTAATCGTTATGAAGTTCATATCCCTTAAATCGTAAAAAGAAAAAAAAAAGAAAATAAAATAAAATACCATTAACCCTATCTACAGAAAATCAGATTTCTACGTCGTCCAATGTGGTGCACTGCAGTGGAGCGGAATCCAATAATATATCAAGTAAGTTCCTATTTTGTTTTGGAATATTGTTTCTTTTTATGATTTTTAGAATATTACTTCTACTGAACATACATACATATACTAGAATTAATTATAGTCTATAAAAGATAGAAAAAAAATACTAGGCTAATAATTTATTTGATTTCTTTTTTTTATATGTCCTCAAGAATTTTTTTTTTGTTTCTCCTGAACACTTATGTACTTTTTTTAGTTGTTAAATTTTTTTTTGTGAATTCAAACCCTGCGTTGGTCTTCTAATAAAATAGTATTACAATCCTCAATTATATTTCTGGCGTCTTTTTTTTTATTGGTGGCCATGAGAGGAATGGTATGAATACCATATGGGAAGTTTTGGTTCCGCTTTTTTTTTTATTATTTTTTTTTAGGTTTTAGCATGGCAGCCTAAGATCGAAGGTCCTAGGTGGAGATAATTCCCGGAGCGAGACGGGATCCTGAGGTGGAGACTGGGGTAAGCAATTAAAAATGCTGCTTTCGGGGTTACTGTAAACCAAGATAGGAGGAAGCAGTAGCCAAGGTGATATCTTCGGATACATGGGTGGGTTAATTCCTCCGGAGGGCCATCAACATCTTGTCCCTCCCCCTCTATAGAAATCATAGCTCCTCCGCTACAAGGACGAGATCGGGTTTCATATTTTTTTGAAAACCGACTACTTTTTTTTCGCATCATATGGCATGAGTGCGTAACACTGTCCAGCGCCAATATAGCAAGAACCCCCACCCCCGACGAGCTAGGTCGTGCGATCACAAGCATGCCGCGCTATAGTGGACTGGACACCCTCTCCTTTTTATACAGCAACACATACACATACACATACATATACTCATACACATACACATACACATACACATACTCATACACATACACATACACATACACATACACATACACATACACATACACATACACATACACATACACATACACATACATATACATATACATACACATACTCATACACATACACATACACATACACATACACATACACATACACATACACATACACATACACATACACATACACATACACATACATACACATACACATACACATACACATACACGTACACATACACATACACATGCACATACACATACACATACACATACACATACACATACACATACACATACACATACACATACACATACACATACACATACACATACACATACACATACACATACACATACACATACACATACACATACACATACACATACACATACACATACACATACACATACACATACACATACACATACACATACACATACACATACACATACACATACACATACACATACACATACACATACACATACACATACACATACACATACACATACACATACACATACACATACACATACACATACACATACACATACACATACACATACACATACACATACACATACACATACACATACACATACACATACACATACACATACACATACACATACACATACACATACACATACACATACATATACACATACACATACACATACACATACACATACACATACACATACACATACACATACACATACACATACACATACACATACACATACACATACACATACACATACACATACACATACACATACACATACACATACACATACACATACACATACACATACACATACACATACACATACACATACACATACACATACACATACACATACACATACACATACACATACACTTCCTATTGCCAGGATCAGCCTCAGGTACCTGTAGACATGGGGTTGTAATGGTGATATAAGGAGAGGTTTGAGGATTCCCTGACTTGGACCGATTTTCTTGGTAAAATTACCTAACCGTTGTAAGCCAATCCGGCAATCCTTTCCGATAACACCTCGGTTTCGTTACAGGTGGCGCCCAACGTGGGGCCCGATCGTCCTTGTTTTTTCTTTTTTTTTCATCTTCCGGAAGGGGGCAGTTGGTTCTAGGACTCCCAAAGCCAACACTGCTGGTGCAGGTGTTATTTTGGATTATTTTTTTTTTGGTTGATAAAATTTCTTTTTATATAACAATTTTCTTTAGTGGCAAACGTCCAGTAAAAGGGTTAGAAAACCTGGTGTTACGCTGTTGCGATGCTGCGGAAAGCAAAATTTGCCTAAATAATGATTTTTGCAAAATTTTGTTTAAAGCCTAAGTTTTGGAAAGTACTTGTTTCGAGCTTCAGTTGTTTAAATTTAAAATTTTGGTATAAATTCTCTTTTGCCAAGAGGGCTATGGGTTTCGACGCTTGTCTGTCAATCGGCTGAAAAGCCTGTCAAATATTGCAAGCTCAAACTCTGCTCACAATAAACGTCCAAAATACCACATTGTTAAAGTAGTGTGGGTGCTGGTGTCCTGGTCAAGCTTTCGTGATTTCATAGGGGGTTGCCAGTCTTCACCTCCGTCAATCTCCGAGCTTCGGGTTGTTATTTCCACCGAGACCGTATGAATTCTTCTGTTATTTATATTTTCTTTTTGAATTTCTTGATTTTATACTTATTTTTTTTAATTACCTGAATTTTCTTTATTTTTTTTACACATCCCATTTTTTTTTTTTTTTGCTTTTTCAAATTTTTTTATAGAAACTCGAAAAAAAAAAAAAACAAAATTTGTTGGTCTTGTAACCATACTTTTTTGAGTTTATATAATTTTTTTTCTCTTCAACTTCTTTGATTTTGATTTCATAATTATTTTTCTTATTTTTTTTTCTTTTTTCTTTCTTCTTTATTTCACATTTTGAATTTTTTTTATCTCATAACTAATAGTACGTTAATTCAAACTTTTTATTTCACCTTTTCTTAACCGCGTTTCGACATTCGCTTTTTTACATATTATATAATTCTCTATTTTTTTTTCTCTTTCTCATTCACTTCAGTAATACGTTTTTTTTTCTCTCTTTTTTTTTATTTTGTTTGTGCAATCGCGTTGATTTTTACTTTCTTTCTTCCTCTTCAAACTTTTTTTAAATTTTTGTTTTCTCTTATTAATTGACCATGTCAAAGAGACGAGGGGGCACGGTAGTGCAAAAGCCTAGAGGTAGTCTTCGGGGTCGTGTCTTGAGGTCACAATTGACCGACTCTTTTGCGGATCTAGCTTCATCCCAAGGTTCATCTCCTCGACGCTCGGCAGCTAGTAAAAATCAAGGAGCTGCCTCTCTTTTAACACAAGCCGAAGATGAAGTCTCACCCAAGGGAGCCCCTAGCGTTCGTGATTCTTTTGGCGGAAATGAGGATCAATTGAAGGACTACATCCGCGACGTAGTTACTGCAGCTGTGGGAGCAAGTCGATCGGAGGATTTTCGGTTCTTTTCTGGGGAGATGGAAAGAACTAGAACGGCTCTACGAGACGACGTAGCAGGGATTGTTCGAGAGACCCTTTTAGCACCAACCCCCGAAGTCAACCGTCCTGATCCTCCAATGAGACCAAGCCAACAGAAGGACCTCCTCTGCCTTACGCCGCCTCATCGTTCTCCGGCTCGTAGGCGCTCCCTATCTAGGAACCGAACTCCTCCTCGACAACGTTCACCACCACGTGGAAATAATGCGGCAGAAACCTCCAACTTGGAAGAGTTTTATCAGCAACTTGATAGGATGAATTTCAGTGATCCCAACAACAACACTTCGGCGCCCAACACTCAGTCTCAGCCAGGGCCTCGATACTCCGGGTTTAGGGCCCACCAGTTCCATTTCCATAAGTGGGGGTTGAAGTTTGACAATCGATCTATGTCTGTCGACGATTTCCTGTTCCGGTTGGAACGCCTGAGGACGAGCTACGGTGCCCCATGGGATGACGTGGTTCTTAACTTCCACCATTTTGTTGCTGGCCCGGTAGAGACCTGGTTCTGGGTCTACTTGAAAGCGAACCCCGACATCACCTGGTTGGTACTCCAAGATGCCCTGATAGAGCAATTCAGGAGTCTAGAAACGGATTCGGAGCTATCGAGGAAATTATATGACAGATTTCAAGGACCAACGGAGAAGTTCGATGATTTTTTCTCTGACATCCAAAAACTCAACGGAAGGATGATGAATCCGAAACCAGATACCGAAATTATCGACCTTTTGCGGAGCAATGTTCGACGTCAGTTGGGGATGGTCCTTATTACATTCAAGGCAAATTCATTGATCGATATGGTTCATGCCTGTCGGAAAGTAGAAAAATATATCCTCGACCGCGAGATCCCTAGAATGCGACCTGGACAAATACCACCTCCACGTAGAAGTGCTATCTCAGAACTCATTGCTGAGGAGACTGAAAGAGGAGCTGCTTCAAGCCCCGAGATCGAGGCTTTTCACCATCAAAAGGATAGAGATACGCGCAACTACACTTGTTGGAATTGCAAGGCTAAGGGCCATTCGTTTAATGAATGCCGTGAACCCCAAGAAGTATTTTTCTGTTTTAAATGTGGCTGGAAAGACACCACCTACCCGCACTGTCCTCGATGTCAGGGAAACGAGTCGAAGAGCAGTCTGAAACCCCGGGGGAACTGCTCTCAGGAGAAGAACCCGGAGTCCAAGTAATATCACTGCCTCTCGCCCCCCTCAGCAATTCCGAATCTTTACAAGACCCTGAACAACCACTACACAACACACCGGTTCCTGCTATCCGAATCTTAAACCGGCCGCGTAAGTCCCCAGAAGCCGCAGCACCACTACCAACTGGCTCTCCGAGGAAACCACTAAAACCTCTCCATGAAAGACTCCAAAACTATCTGGACGTGCGAAAAAGAATTTTTGGAACCCAGCACACCATCCTATCAGACAAAGTGGCGAAGCTAAGAAAAAAATTTCGAGACAAGAAGGCGGCATACAAGGCTATCGAAGCAACAACTTTGTGTAGCTCAGATGATCCCCGACCATATGCTACCGTTCACCTTTTTGGAGAGCCTCTTCTAGGCTTGCTCGACAGTGGCGCAAGCATCAGCTGCCTGGGAGCTGATGGTTTGGGATTCCTCCAAAAACACGGCCAAACAGCTTCGAAACTTTCTTCTGAAGTAAAGACTGCCGATGGGAAACATCAAGCCATAGTAGGCAAAGTATATGCTGACGTTTCCTACAAAGGGATGACGAAAAAACTTCCCCTCTACTTGGTTCCGTCGTTACAGCAGAAACTATACCTAGGCATTGACTTCTGGAGGGAGTTCGATATCGCTCCTCAGCTGATCTCCGAAATCTCTTCACATCCATGCCCGCAAGAGACAGAACCGAACGCCCACATACTTACCGATCAGGACTCCAAACGGTTAAAAGATGCCATTAGCCGGTTCCCTTCCTCCGCTGTAGAAGGCCTAGGAAAAACCACGTTAGAGGAACATATCATTGACACAGGAGATGCAGAGCCCATTAAACAGCGTCATTACCCGATTTCTCCGGCGGTGCAGAAACTGCTATATGAGGAACTGGAACGTATGCTCAAACTCGGAGTTATTGAGGAAAGTACCAGTGCGTGGAGTTCTCCGGTAGTCCTAGTGCGCAAGCCCGGCAAAAATCACTTATGCCTCGATTACAGGAAGGTCAACGCCAAGACAAGGAAAGATGCGTATCCACTTCCTCATATAGAAGGTTTGCTATCGCGTCTTCCAGGTACACATTTCATTTCGAGTGTGGACCTGAAAGACGCGTTCTGGCAGATCCCGTTGGAGAAGTCCTCTCGGGAAAAGACGGCATTTACTGTGCCCGGTATGCCCCTGCTACAGTTTACGGTCATGCCATTTGGCCTCTGCAATGCGCCACAACGCATGGTCAGATTGATGGACAAAGTGGTACCCCACCAACTGAGAGAACAAATCTTTCCGTACTTGGACGACTTGTTGGTAGTATCGAGCACGTTCGAGGAGCATGTACACCTGTTGGAGATCTTGGCGGGTCGACTGAAGGAAGCGGGACTAACGATCAACGTCCAGAAGTCCAAATTCTGCTTCAAGGAGCTGAAGTACCTCGGGTACATCGTTGGCGACGGATGTCTCAAGACGGATCAGGAAAAAGTGACGGCCATTTCTGAGTTTCCAACACCTAACTCAGCGAAGCAGGTGAGACGGTTTCTGGGACTAGCAGGTTGGTACCGGCGTTTTGTGAAGGACTTCTCGACCTTGGCGGGTCCAGTTACCGACACGTTGAAAAAGGGAAAGAAGTTCCATTTTACAGACGAGGCTGAGGAAGCCTTCAAGCAGATTAAATTGGCTCTTACCACCGCACCAGTCCTGGTGAATCCGGACTTTGCAAGGGAATTCCTGATCCTCTGCGATGCATCGAACACCGGCATCGGATGTGTGTTGTGCCAGCTGGACGAAAGTGGTAGTGAACGACCAATCTACTACCACTCTCAGAAACTCAACTCGGCCCAGCGCAACTACAATGTGACCGAGCGTGAATGCCTGGCTGCTGTCATAGGAGTGCAGAAGTTTCGAGCATATGTAGAAGGACACCCGTTCAGAATAGTGACAGACCATGCAAGTTTGAAGTGGTTGATGGGTCAGAAAGATCTCAGTGGTCGGTTAGCGAGATGGAGTCTAAAACTTCAGGGATTTGACTTCACCATCGAGCATCGCAAAGGAACCCAGAATGTGGTGCCTGATGCACTTTCTCGAGTGTATGAGGTAGACGCTATTCGTTTTGATGTTTCGATGATGAAAGATCCCTGTGATGTGTTGCACATTGATCTTGCGGACCCTAGTTTTAAATCTATGGATTACCGCAAGCTCATAGACAGCATCAAAGATCAAAAAGATGAGCTACCTGATCTTCAAGTGTCGGAAAATTTCGTTTACAAGAAGGTTAAATGTTGCACAGGGAATCCTGCAGAGGATGACCTTACTTGGAAGCTTTGGGTTCCAGAACCGCTGACTGAACGTCTGATTGCTCTCGCTCATCAGCCACCTCGAGCTTCGCATGGTGGAATTGCTAAAACGTTGTTTCGTCTGCAGCAACAATTCTTCTGGCCTAACATGGCGGCACAGGTTAAGACGTTTATCGGGAGTTGCGACATCTGCAAGGCCTCGAAAGCCCCAAATGCAACCCTAAGACCTCCCATGGGCAAAGCATTTTTGGCCGAGAGACCCTTCCAGATGTTGTATATCGATTTCCTGGGGCCATACCCACGCTCGAGAGACGGAAACACTCACATTGTGATTGCGTTGGACCAGCTGACGAAGTTCGTTGTCGTCAAGGCTCTCCGAAAGGCCACGACTGATACTGTACTCCGATTCCTGCATGAGCAAGTCTTTTGCGTTTTCGGAGTACCGGAAACCATTCTCTCGGACAACGGCAAGCAGTTCATCAGCCGAGACTTTGAGAAGCGCATGACGACGTACGGCATAACACACGTCAAGACAGCTTTTTACTCCCCGCAAGCAAATGCTAGCGAGAGGGTAAACAGATCAATACTCGCCGCCATCAGATCCTACATAGACCCGGATCAGAAAAATTGGGACAGCTATTTGCAGTCCATAGCGAGTGCCCTTCGCACAACAGTTCATTCAGCGATCCACATGTCGCCGTATGAAGCCCTGTTCGGACAGAGATGCGTGGAGCATGGACTGGACTATAAATTACTCCGTAAGCTACAGGGTCTGAACAATGCAAATGTAGACGTAGTTTCTAAGGCATCGCAAATGAATATAATGCACTCATATATAAAGAATTCGCTTGCAAAGGCCCATTTGGAATACGAAAACCGATATAACCTACGAAGTAAGGAGGTAAAATTTGCGGTGGGAGACATTGTCTTCCGAAGGAACTTTACGTTGAGTGACGCATCCAAAAGATTTTGTGCAAAACTGGGTCCAAAGTTCACTAAAATGAGAGTGTCAAAAGTAATCGGGAGCAACCTGTATGAACTCGAAGATTTTAATGGTAAAAAAATGGGTAGATTCCATTGCAAAGACCTAAAAAAATAATATCGTCTGGCCCGGCATCCAGTCTGAGCATGAGACCCACACCAGGAATATGCTGTTTCTTCTCTTGCCCGTTCAAGTCGATAGATCTCGTTGAAAGGACAAGATTTGTGGGAAACGACCTAATAGGAGAAATAACAATAATAATAATAATAATAACAATACCAATAACAATAACAATAACAATAACAATAACAATAACAATAACAATAACAATAACAATAACAATAACAATAACAATAACAATAACAATAACAATAACAATAACAATAACAATAACAATAACAATAACAATAACAATAACAATAACAATAACAATAACAATAACAATAACAATAACAATAACAATAACAATAACAATAACAATAACAATAACAATAACAATAACAATAACAATAACAATAACAATAACAATAACAATAACAATAACAATAACAATAACAATAACAATAACAATAACAATAACAATAACAATAACAATAACAATAACAATAACAATAACAATAACAATAACAATAACAATAACAATAACAATAACAATAACAATAACAATAACAATAACAATAACAATAACAATAACAATAACAATAACAATAACAATAACAATAACAATAACAATAACAATAACAATAACAATAACAATAACAATAACAATAACAATAACAATAACAATAACAATAACAATAACAATAACAATAACAATAACAATAACAATAACAATAACAATAACAATAACAATAACAATAACAATAACAATAACAATAACAATAACAATAACAATAACAATAACAATAACAATAACAATAACAATAACAATAACAATAACAATAACAATAACAATAACAATAACAATAACAATAACAATAACAATAACAATAACAATAACAATAACAATAACAATAACAATAACAATAACAATAACAATAACAATAACAATAACAATAACAATAACAATAACAATAACAATAACAATAACAATAACAATAACAATAACAATAACAATAACAATAACAATAACAATAACAATAACAATAACAATAACAATAACAATAACAATAACAATAACAATAACAATAACAATAACAATAACAATAACAATAACAATAACAATAACAATAACAATAACAATAACAATAACAATAACAATAACAATAACAATAACAATAACAATAACAATAACAATAACAATAACAATAACAATAACAATAACAATAACAATAACAATAACAATAACAATAACAATAACAATAACAATAACAATAACAATAACAATAACAATAACAATAACAATAACAATAACAATAACAATAACAATAACAATAACAATAACAATAACAATAACAATAACAATAACAATAACAATAACAATAACAATAACAATAACAATAACAATAACAATAACAATAACAATAACAATAACAATAACAATAACAATAACAATAACAATAACAATAACAATAACAATAACAATAACAATAACAATAACAATAACAATAACAATAACAATAACAATAACAATAACAATAACAATAACAATAACAATAACAATAACAATAACAATAACAATAACAATAACAATAACAATAACAATAACAATAACAATAACAATAACAATAACAATAACAATAACAATAACAATAACAATAACAATAACAATAACAATAACAATAACAATAACAATAACAATAACAATAACAATAACAATAACAATAACAATAACAATAACAATAACAATAACAATAACAATAACAATAACAATAACAATAACAATAACAATAACAATAACAATAACAATAACAATAACAATAACAATAACAATAACAATAACAATAACAATAACAATAACAATAACAATAACAATAACAATAACAATAACAATAACAATAACAATAACAATAACAATAACAATAACAATAACAATAACAATAACAATAACAATAACAATAACAATAACAATAACAATAACAATAACAATAACAATAACAATAACAATAACAATAACAATAACAATAACAATAACAATAACAATAACAATAACAATAACAATAACAATAATAATAATAATAATAACAATAATAATAATAACAAGAATAAGAATAATAACCATAACCTTAACCAAGAAAAAAAAAATTAACATGTCAACCGATGGCACTAACACCCTACCTATTTTAAATTATACCTACTCAAATTGCAAGAAAAAAAAAATGAACAACCCAAAATGCAATTTACATTTTATCTATAGGTACCTACTCCTACGAAAAAAAAATATTATTGTTGTAGGCGATTCTGCTTCGGCCTACATATGTTATGTACCATGACCTCGAATTCGAACAACAGCGGGGTCCGCTAATCGATGGCAAGATAACACAGCAAGACCTTGATTCTACTTTGCATACATACTGGCCGCACCGCTAGCTAGTGGTTCGATAATTCAGCTAGCTATGTTTTTGATACATAATGAGTGGACCGCTAGCTGGTGGTGCGATTGTGCAGCTAGCTGTGTATGCAAAGGAATCGAAACGGGCACCGGTTGCTGTTCGTGGGTAGCTGAGGTTATCATGGGCATTAAGTGGATATCATTGACAGCGCGCGGATCTCGGTTGAAAAGATTTTATTGGACAGAAGAATACGGGACGACAAGTGCCTGACTTTTTTGTGTGGCAAAAAGTGCGGTTGTTTCTAAGACCCAGAATATTGGGCAGAGCCAAAAGAAATAATATTTATCCTGCGTCAAACAATAATTAACATAAAAAAAGGGTGTTCGGGTGCTATCATAATAATATACATGCGTGGTGATTATTAAAGTGATCAAGGTGTAGATTTTTTTGCTCCGGGTTGCACATTGCCCCCTCCTCCCCCAAAAATACTTACCTAATTCTACCAACCACCATACAACTCGATAACTTACCTACCTGGATTCGACATTTATATAACTTACCTGGATTATACCAATAAAACTTAACTGCTGCTACCAACCATCATAAAATACGATAATCTGCTGCTACCTGACATAACTACATTCTACAAATTATTTATACAACTTACCTGGATTCGACATTTATATAACTTACCTGGATTATACCAATAAAACTTAACTGCTGCTACCAACCATCATAAAATACGATAATCTGCTGCTACCTGACATAACTACATTCTACAAATTATTTATACAACTTACCTGGATTCGACATTTATATAACATACCTGGATTATACCAATAAAACTTAACTGCTTCTACCAACCATCATAAAATACGATAATCTGCTGCTACCTGACGTAACTACATTCTACAAATTATTTATACAACTTACCTGGATTCGACATTTATACAACTTACCTGGATTCGACATTTATACAACTTACCTGGATTCGACATTTATATAACTTACCTGGATTCGACATTTATTCAACTTACCTGGATTCGACATTTATTCAACTTACCTGGATTACCTGAATATACATTTTGTTCAACTTACCTAAATTCTGTATCTTGCCTGAGTTTGTTCATATTACCTGAAAAAAAAGAGAAAAAAAAAATTAATAATATTTTACCTACCTACCCCAGTTTTAATTTTGTCCCTCCTCCCCCGCCTAAAATTTTCCCTCAATTTCTCCTACGTTAACCCTTATAAATTCTGTGTCTTAAGTTTGTAATGTGTTGCTGTGTTGCTACTAGAATATAAAAAAAAATGGATTACAAAAAAAATATACATATATTTAGATGGTAATATTTATATGGTAATAATTATAATTATATTTATATGGTAATAATTGAAAAGTATAAAAAAAGAAAAATCAAATAAAAAAAAAAAGAGTGAATTTAAAAAAAAAAAAAAAAGTTAATCGTTATGAAGTTCATATCCCTTAAATCGTAAAAAGAAAAAAAAAAAGAAAATAAAATAAAATACCATTAACCCTATCTACAGAAAATCAGATTTCTACGTCGTCCAATGTGGTGCACTGCAGTGGAGCGGAATCCAATAATATATCAAGTAAGTTCCTATTTTGTTTTGGAATATTGTTTCTTTTTATGATTTTTAGAATATTACTTCTACTGAACATACATACATATACTAGAATTAATTATAGTCTATAAAAGATAGAAAAAAAATACTAGGCTAATAATTTATTTGATTTCTTTTTTTTATATGTCCTCAAGAATTTTTTTTTTGTTTCTCCTGAACACTTATGTACTTTTTTTAGTTGTTAAATTTTTTTTTGTGAATTCAAACCCTGCGTTGGTCTTCTAATAAAATAGTATTACAATCCTCAATTATATTTCTGGCGTCTTTTTTTTTATTGGTGGCCATGAGAGGAATGGTATGAATACCATATGGGAAGTTTTGGTTCCGCTTTTTTTTTTATTATTTTTTTTTAGGTTTTAGCATGGCAGCCTAAGATCGAAGGTCCTAGGTGGAGATAATTCCCGGAGCGAGACGGGATCCTGAGGTGGAGACTGGGGTAAGCAATTAAAAATGCTGCTTTCGGGGTTACTGTAAACCAAGATAGGAGGAAGCAGTAGCCAAGGTATATCTTCGGATACATGGGTGGGTTAATTCCTCCGGAGGGCCATCAACATCTTGTCCCTCCCCCTCTATAGAAATCATAGCTCCTCCGCTACAAGGACGAGATCGGGTTTCATATTTTTTTGAAAACCGACTACTTTTTTTTTTCGCATCATATGGCATGAGTGCGTAACACTGTCCAGCGCCAATATAGCAAGAACCCCCACCCCCGACGAGCTAGGTCGTGCGATCACAAGCATGCCGCGCTATAGTGGACTGGACACCCTCTCCTTTTTATACAGCAACACATACACATACACATACATATACTCATACACATACACATACACATACACATACTCATACACATACACATACACATACACATACACATACACATACACATACACATACACATACACATACACATACACATACACATACACATACACATACACATACATATACTCATATACATACACATACTCATACACATACACATACACATACACATACACATACACATACACATACACATACACATACACATACACATACACATACACATACATACACATACACATACACATACACATACACGTACACATACACATACACATGCACATACACATACACATACACATACACATACACATACACATACACATACACATACACATACACATACACATACACATACACATACACATACACATACACATACACATACACATACACATACACATACACATACACATACACATACACATACACATACACATACACATACACATACACATACACATACACATACACATACACATACACATACACATACACATACACATACACATACACATACACATACACATACACATACACATACACATACACATACACATACACATACACATACACATACACATACACATACACATACACATACACATACACATACACATACACATACACATACACATACACATACACATACACATACACATACACATACACATACACATACACATACACATACACATACACATACACATACACATACACATACACATACACATACACATACACTTCCTATTGCCAGGATCAGCCTCAGGTACCTGTAGACATGGGGTTGTAATGGTGATATAAGGAGAGGTTTGAGGATTCCCTGACTTGGACCGATTTTCTTGGTAAAATTACCTAACCGTTGTAAGCCAATCCGGCAATCCTTTCCGATAACACCTCGGTTTCGTTACAAGACGTTTACGTGAAAAAGTTATAGTGTGGCATTTGCTGACGTTGAGCTCATGTAGATTTTTTTGGCACCAAAGAGAAAAAGTATCTAAATTATGTTGTAGGGCACTAGAATCATCAGCCGATGTTATACGCTTATAAATTTTCATATCGTCTGCATAAATTAAAAGGCCACAATCAAGAATATGAGCAACATCGTTGATTGCTAGAATGAACAACATTGGACCTGGCCTCGTGTAATTCTTTCCAGCGACGGGACATGTGATTGAATACGTACGCCTGCTTGCCACAATTTAAGTACCTGAGCCTTGGATTTGCATGCCAAGAGGAAGGAACACAAGTTTTTTCTTTTATTAGGTTCCAGATATGGCTTGGCTTAATGTAATTAAGACGTAGTTTATCTACTCAGTAGACAACATGTTAAAATGTATGTGCTTGTACTTACCTTCTTATTTTTCTTTGTTGTAAAAAAAATTCTTTTTCTGTTTCTTCCTTCCAGTTTAGGGTTTTACACACCGTGGAATATGTTTTTAATTTGATTTACTTTTTCTTTAAATATTTATCCTTTGTTTTTAGTTCTTATTATACTTTTCTTATCACTCTGTTGTAGACTAAACATTTATTTTATTTGTAGGATAATCTTTATTACTGGGCTGACACAATCCAAATGGAAGATTCTGGTAGGTATGAATCGCTATGTTGCCCAATTTCCTGTCTGGGGATATTTTATTTTTCCCTTTTCCGGCATTTTTACTGAAAGTTTTCCATAACATTCATCTATGTCAGATGATTAAAGTCCATTCTGGGATCAATTTGTTCGCTTTGTGTTTAGCTCATAGATGGAGCCTCAAGCTAAATACAAGTATTTTGACACAAAAATGTCTCGCATTTGTTTATTGAATGTCAGGATGGACGTTATTTGGGTTTGTAAATGTTTTTATGCCACGGACAGTTTATATTTTGACGTTAGGTCAATTACTGTGACATTGGAAAATTATCGCTTCTCTGCCTGAGCACTTCATTATGTGGCAGCGCTCTCGTGTAGTTCGATGAAGGGAATTAAAAATGGGAAAGGAAATTTTATATGTATTTCCTACGATGTTGAATGTAGGTAGAGTAGACAAAGATGTCTAGTAATATTTTTGAGAGATGATAGGTGGCGCCGATAAATTGATGTCAATTTATTCATGACACGTATGACGTCATATGTGTTAGGTGTTCGCCTTAAAATATTTTCCCTACATTATCTCATCTAAGTTTCTACCTTACAAAACTTTCTTTGCCATTCGAGAAATGTCAGTGCTTTAAGAACGTAATAACGGTGTTTATATTTATATCTTGAGATTGCAGTATCTAGTTTTAAAAGTAAAAGTTTTTCAGGTTTTACATTTTGTATGGTAACTTATATTGATCACCAACACTTGGCAGTCCTCATAAATTCTAAGCGTTTAGCTTTATAGACCCTCCATAATTACTTTAATTTGCACATAATTTCTACGTGCAGGCAATATCACAATTATTATACAAATAATTTAAACTATTAGCCAAAAACAAACTTTAAAATAATCAGATTATAACACCAACATATTTAAATAGAAATTGTTTGGTCCCTCTTTTTGTAAAAAAAAAATCGCTAAGAACTGCAAAAAAATGGCTTTAACTTTGCTGAAATATAGGCATCACGATATTTTGCAAAACAAGTGGACGAATCAATAGACGTGGCCTCTTGCGCTCAGCTGCTTGTTTACGCAAGATATATAAATTCTGGAAATATCAAAGAAGAGTTTCTGTTTTGTGAACCGTTGGAAACTACAACCAAAGGTGCTGATATTTTTGATTTGATCCAAGGATTTTTTTAGCGAGAAGGATTAGAGTGGCTCAAGCTTTGTGGTGTTTGCACTGATGGTGCTCCTGCTATGCTTGGTTCAAAATCAGGATTCCAAGCAAAAATAAAAGAAGTTTCTCCTCAAGTAATTGGGACCCACTGTTTCATTCACAGGTATGCAAATACTCTGCCGGTCCCTCAGAAGGAAGTCCTTGATGACATTGAACATATAATTAACAACATTATATCGAGTGCTCTTAACAGCCAAACAGTTCAAAGAACTGTTTGCAGACATGGATGCCGTTTATCAAAATCTTTTATTTTATTCAGGAGGTTTATGCAGGAGGTCACTACATAATTTGATGATTTGTGCAATGTTCAGCTCACACCAATCAGAAATCCTTTCGCTGTATATGAAATTCCGGGTACCCTTCAAGATGAATTCATTGATTTAAAAAACAACTCATTTGCCAAAGATGATTTCGGAGAAAAGTCATTGTCTGAGTTTTGGTGCAGTGTAAGAGACACTTACCCTCACTTAGCGAATATGGCTTTAAAATTATTAATACTATTCGTTTCAACATACCTTTGTGAGGCTGGATTTTCTACTGTAGTAAACATTAAAACAAAATCAAGGAATACGCTGGACGTACAGAACGATATGACCCTGGCTTTGACAAAAACACTCCCAAGTATAAGTGAACTGGTATCGAAATGTCAATATCAAGTTTCTCACTAGGAAACTAAATAAGAAATAAAGAAATTAAGATAAATAAAATAATATGTACATACATAACTTTTATAAAAAAAAAAATGCATGGGTCTCGGAATCTCAGCTAAAAGTTAGTTTGGGTCGCCAGGTAGAAAAGGTTGGGAACCACTGCTATAAGACATCGGATTTAATGACCTCCGTATAACCTTTTGATCGAAAAATCTGTACATAGCGTTTGAAAATTTTTCCAACTCAGATTCTGTTTTTAAAAAACACAGCCAAGACATATACTATACACGCGACCAAAATCACATTCGTTTCCTGTGAGGTGTCTAGTCTTGACAAGCCTTCGAGAAACTACAAAAGGTTCAATAACTGTTTTTCCTTACGTCTTACTGCAAAAACATAACATATTTTTGGAGAACGTTAAGTTTCCTAAAACTTTGAAGTGTTGTATGTCGATTCATGACCGAGATATGGCGTTTCGAAGAACAGGTAATTTTGTAAATTCGGTAAGAAAATGCAGAATTTCACATTCTTCTTTTGATTTTGTTGTTGTTATTATGGTTCCAGGTTGAAATCACCCACTTTCGACACTCCCCTCGAATCTCCATCCACTGTACAAATTTTCTTTCCTATGTTTCTATTCATTCTTTCTTTGTTCGCACATGTGTTGCGGTGTTTGTTATGTCTTAACTCCATAGGATACTATGAGCATTCATATCACACATTTTAATATTGTAATGTAAGCAAAATATCGCTAATTGAATGAAATTATTTTGCATAAATAGAGTTAAGTCTTGGAAAATAAAGCAGAATAGTTTAAACCTAAATCAAAACGACTTCTCATTGTTCGATACGATCCCCCACCAGTGGTGAGACGTATCAAACTCAAACATTTGGGGGCTCAACTAAAAGAACAATTTAGCAAGCGTTCTTATTACACTAAGACACTAAGAAATTTAGAAAATTTTACGAGCGTTCTTAGGGCTTACACTAAGAGCTTAAGAAAATTCTACAAGCGTTCTTAGGGCTTACACTAAGAAGACAACGTAAATAATTCAGCAGTAGAAAATAATTAAAAATCTATTAAAGAATTTTAAAAAATCACCAAAATTGCGATTAACCCCGGAGTATCTTACAAGGCAACGTCAATCCTTGAAAGAACAATGCGACAAATTTGTGTTAAACGACACTGTTATACACGAAGTCTACAAGGAGGAAGAACAATCATACCTGGACCAAGGATCTTTCGAGAAGATTAACGCTGTATACGAAGAAATGCTCAAACTGATTGAAGAAGCTCGTGAAGCAACAAAAGAAGCTAAAAAAAAAACGGAAGAAGAAAAAAAGAAGGAAGAAGAAAACAATAAACAAGATGAAATTAATCCACAACAGCAACGCGACAAACGGCAGAAACATAAAATTGCTGTGTTTGTACGCTTATACAACAAGCTCAAAGAAGGTTTAACTCAGTCACTTTCAAATCTCCTATACGAACAATACTAGAGAACACTAGATCAATATTGGAGATATAATTGTAGAGACACACGATGACATCATCTCAAACGCCACCTTTTTAGACAAATCAGAATACCTAAAACAAGATGAATATAATGAGATAGAAAATATGTACCAGGAGATCTCAATTGAGATAAGAGAAAAACAATGAAGAAGGATCAGAAATAGAATAGAGAAATAGCAATAACGAGCTGAGACTGGAGCGGATTAATATACCAACATACGATGGACGGTATGATGCTTGGCCATCGTTCCACGACCTCTTTAAAACTTTGGTACATAACAACCAATCATTAAACTCGATTCAAAAAATGCAGTATCTGAAGACACATTTAATGGAAGAACCAGGAAAAATAATTAAACATCTTCAAGTCACAGAAGACAACTACACAACAGCATGGCAGCTAATAGAACAACGGTATAACAACAAGCGACTCATCTTCACTACGTACATACCAAAACTGATGAATCAACCCTGCGTTACAACAGAGTCAGCGAATTCATTGAAGAAACTACTGGACATTGCATACGTAATAAACCAAAAATTGGATAAGAAATCACAACGATTGAACAAGCATTAACAAAACCCCGAGAAATTCAAGAGATGGAACCACTTTTGGCGTTCATTGAGAAAAGGTTCCAATCTATGGAAGCAATGAATAACAACCCTTTTCGGAAGACAACAAAGGATTTGGCATATCAACCAAGGACATACTATACAACAGTACATCCCACCAGATGCGAGCTATGCAAAGGTGTCAATCAATTAAACATATGCAAAATATTTTTGCAAAAGGGTGTACAGCAGCGATATGAAGTGGCTAAAGAAAAAAGTTGTGCATGAACTGTTTAAAACCAGGACACTTAACGTCCAATTGCTCATCGCCAGCACGTTGTCAAAAATGTCAAAGAAAACATCATACATGGATACCTCGTGAACAATTGACCTTCGAGAGCAAATCACACCTTCAAACTGGGAGGATACAATCCCACAATTGCACAACAGATAACAATGTCCTACTTGCAACCGCCCTAATCAAAATCTTTGGACATAACAATAACATTCAATGTGTCAGAGCATTAATAGACCAAGGTTCGCAAGCGTCATTTATCACCGAAGACATAGCGAACAAACTTCAACTAAGGAAAACCAAAATAGATGCAACCGTTTCTGGACTTGGATCACATGAAGTATCAACAATAAAATACAAGGTGCACATCACCTTAAGTAATTGCCCAAACATCAACAACAGCATATGTTCTGAAAAATGTCACGAAAACACTCCCATCCACTCGAATTAACAAAACAGAATGGGATAACTTACAAAACTGAATACTAGCCGACCCTACTTACAACATCCCAAGTAAAGTCGACATGATTCTGATTGCAGAAGTAATTGCCGAAATACTCCAGGAGGGAATCATCAAAGGAAAACCAGGTTCACCCATAGCACAACAGACCATTTTTGGATGGATCATATCTGGAAACACAACTATTAATAGTAAAAATCACCTCTCGTTATCATGCCACATAACTCTGACTGATTTAGACAACCAAGTACGTCAGTTCTGGGAGTCTGAAGAACTTAGAGCACCCTTCTTGTCAACTGGAAGACTTTCCAGACGAACAGTTTTGGATACAATTGCACTTCATTCTGTGGCAGCACTCTCGTGTAGTTCGATGAAGGGAATTAAAAATGGGAAAGGAAATTTTATATGTATTTCCTACGATGTTGAATGTAGGTAAAGTAGAAAAAGATGTCTAGTAATATTTTTGAGAGATGATAGGTGGCGCCGATAAATTGATGTCAATTTATTCATGACACTTATGACGTCATTACTGTTAGGTGTTTGCCTTAAAATATTTTCCCTACATTATCTCATCTAAGTTTCTACCTTACAAAACTTTCTTTGCCATTCGAGAAATGTCAGTGCTTTAAGAACGTAATAACGGTGTTTATATTTATATCTTGAGATTGCAGTATCTAGTTTTAAAAGTAAAAGTTTTTCAGGTTTTACATTTTGTATGGTAACTTATATTGATCACCAACACTTGGCAGTCCTCATAAATTCTAAGCGTTTAGCTTTATAGACCCTCCATAATTACTTTAATTTGCACATAATTTCTACGTGCAGGCAATATCACAATTATTATACAAATAATTTAAACTATTAGCCAAAAACAAACTTTAAAATAATCAGATTATAACACCAACATATTTAAATAGAAATTGTTTGGTCCCTCTTTTTGTAAAAAAAAAATCGCTAAGAAAAAAATGGCTTTAACTTTGCTGAAATATAGGCATCACGATATTTTGCAAAACAAGTGGACGAATCAATAGACGTGGCCTCTTGCGCTCAGCTGCTTGTTTACGCAAGATATATAAATTCTGGAAATATCAAAGAAGAGTTTCTGTTTTGTGAACCGTTGGAAACTACAACCAAAGGTGCTGATATTTTTGATTTGATCCAAGGATTTTTTTAGCGAGAAGGATTAGAGTGGCTCAAGCTTTGTGGTGTTTGCATTGATGGTGCTCCTGCTATGCTTGGTTCAAAATCAGGATTCCAAGCAAAAATAAAAGAAGTTTCTCCTCAAGTAATTGGGACCCACTGTTTCATTCACAGGTATGCAAATACTCTGCCGGTCCCTCAGAAGGAAGTCCTTGATGACATTGAACATATAATTAACAACATTATATCGAGTGCTCTTAACAGCCAAACAGTTCAAAGAACTGTTTGCAGACATGGATGCCGTTTATCAAAATCTTTTATTTTATTCAGGAGGTTTATGCAGGAGGTCACTACATAATTTGATGATTTGTGCAATGTTCAGCTCACACCAATCAGAAATCCTTTCGCTGTATATGAAATTCCGGGTACCCTTCAAGATGAATTCATTGATTTAAAAAACAACTCATTTGCCAAAGATGATTTCGGAGAAAAGTCATTGTCTGAGTTTTGGTGCAGTGTAAGAGACACTTACCCTCACTTAGCGAATATGGCTTTAAAATTATTAATACTATTCGTTTCAACATACCTTTGTGAGGCTGGATTTTCTACTGTAGTAAACATTAAAACAAAATCAAGGAATACGCTGGACGTACAGAACGATATGACCCTGGCTTTGACAAAAACACTCCCAAGTATAAGTGAACTGGTATCGAAATGTCAATATCAAGTTTCTCACTAGGAAACTAAATAAGAAATAAAGAAATTAAGACAAATAAAATAATATGTACATACATAACTTTTATAAAAAAAAAAATGCATGGGTCTCGGAATCTCAGCTAAAAGTTAGTTTGGGTCGCCAGGTAGAAAAGGTTGGGAACCACTGCTATAAGACATCGGATTTAATGACCTCCGTATAACCTTTTGATCGAAAAATCTGTACATAGCGTTTGAAAATTTTTCCAACTCAGATTCTGTTTTTAAAAAACACAGCCAAGACATATACTATACACGCGACCAAAATCACATTCGTTTCCTGTGAGGTGTCTAGTCTTGACAAGCCTTCGAGAAACTACAAAAGGTTCAATAACTGTTTTTCCTTACGTCTTACTGCAAAAACATAACATATTTTTGGAGAACGTTAAGTTTCCTAAAACTTTGAAGTGTTGTATGTCGATTCATGACCGAGATATGGCGTTTCGAAGAACAGGTAATTTTGTAAATTCGGTAAGAAAATGCAGAATTTCACATTCTTCTTTTGATTTTGTTGTTGTTATTATGGTTCCAGGTTGAAATCACCCACTTTCGACACTCCCCTCGAATCTCCATCCACTGTACAAATTTTCTTTCCTATGTTTCTATTCATTCTTTCTTTGTTCGCACATGTGTTGGGGTGTTTGTTATGTCTTAACTCCATAGGATACTATGAGCATTCATATCACACATTTTAATATTGTAATGTAAGCAAAATATCGCTAATTGAATGAAATTATTTTGCATAAATAGAGTTAAGTCTTGGAAAATAAAGCAGAATAGTTTAAACCTAAATCAAAACGACTTCTCATTGTTCGATACGATCCCCCACCAGTGGTGAGACGTATCAAACTCAAACATTTGGGGGCTCAACTAAAAGAACAATTTAGCAAGCGTTCTTATTACACTAAGAAACTAAGAAATTTAGAAAATTTTACGAGCGTTCTTAGGGCTTACACTAAGAGCTTAAGAAAATTCTACAAGCGTTCTTAGGGCTTACACTAAGAAGACAACGTAAATAATTCAGCAGTAGAAAATAATTAAAAATCTATTAAAGAATTTTAAAAAATCACCAAAATTGCGATTAACCCCGGAGTATCTTACAAGGCAACGTCAATCCTTGAAAGAACAATGCGACAAATTTGTGTTAAACGACACTGTTGTACACGAAGTCTACAAGGAGGAAGAACAATCATACCTGGACCAAGGATCTTTCGAGAAGATTAACGCTGTATACGAAGAAATGCTCAAACTGATTGAAGAAGCTCGTGAAGCAACAAAAGAAGCTAAAAAAAAAAACGGAAGAAGAAAAAAAGAAGGAAGAAGAAAACAATAAACAAGATGAAATTAATCCACAACAGCAACGCGACAAACGGCAGAAACATAAAATTGCTGTGTTTGTACGCTTATACAACAAGCTCAAAGAAGGTTTAACTCAGTCACTTTCAAATATCCTATACGAACAATACTAGAGAACACTAGATCAATATTGGAGATATATTGTAGAGACACACGATGACATCATCTCAAACGCCACCTTTTTAGACAAATCAGAATACCTAAAACAAGATGAATATAATGAGATAGAAAATATGTACCAGGAGATCTCAATTGAGATAAGAGAAAAAACAATGAAGAAGGATCAGAAATAGAATAGATAAATAGCAATAACGAGCTGAGACTGGAGCGGATTAATATACCAACATACGATGGACGGTATGATGCTTGGCCATCGTTCCACGACCTCTTTAAAACTTTGGTACATAACAACCAATCATTAAACTCGATTCAAAAAATGCAGTATCTGAAGACACATTTAATGGAAGAACCAGGAAAAATAATTAAACATCTTCAAGTCACAGAAGACAACTACACAACAGCATGGCAGCTAATAGAACAACGGTATAACAACAAGCGACTCATCTTCACTACGTACATACGAAAACTGATGAATCAACCCTGCGTTACAACAGAGTCAGCGAATTCATTGAAGAAACTACTGGACATTGCATACGTAATAAACCGAAAATTGGATAAGAAATCACAACGATTGAACAAGCATTAACAAAACCCCGAGAAATTCAAGAGATGGAACCACTTTTGGCGTTCATTGAGAAAAGGTTCCAATCTATGGAAGCAATGAATAACAACCCTTTTCGGAAGACAACAAAGGATTTGGCATATCAACCAAGGACATACTATACAACAGTACATCCCACCAGATGCGAGCTATGCAAAGGTGTCAATCAATTAAACATATGCAAAATATTTTTGCAAAAGGGTGTACAGCAGCGATATGAAGTGGCTAAAGAAAAAAAGTTGTGCATGAACTGTTTAAAACCAGGACACTTAACGTCCAATTGCTCATCGCCAGCACGTTGTCAAAAATGTCAAAGAAAACATCATACATGGATACCTCGTGAACAATTGACCTTCGAGAGCAAATCACACCTTCAAACTGGGAGGATACAATCCCACAATTGCACAACAGATAACAATGTCCTACTTGCAACCGCCCTAATCAAAATCTTTGGACATAACAATAACATTCAATGTGTCAGAGCATTAATAGACCAAGGTTCGCAAGCGTCATTTATCACCGAAGACATAGCGAACAAACTTCAACTAAGGAAAACCAAAATAGATGCAACCGTTTCTGGACTTGGATCACATGAAGTATCAACAATAAAATACAAGGTGCACATCACCTTAAGTAATTGCCCAAACATCAACAACAGCATATGTTCTGAAAAATGTCACGAAAACACTCCCATCCACTCGAATTAACAAAACAGAATGGGATAACTTACAAAACTGAATACTAGCCGACCCTACTTACAACATCCCAAGTAAAGTCGACATGATTCTGATTGCAGAAGTAATTGCCGAAATACTCCAGGAGGGAATCATCAAAGGAAAACCAGGTTCACCCATAGCACAACAGACCATTTTTGGATGGATCATATCTGGAAACACAACTAATAATAGTAAAAATCACCTCTCGTTATCATGCCACATAACTCTGTTTGATTTAGACAACCAAGTACGTCAGTTCTGGGAGTCTGAAGAACTTAGAGCACCCTTCTTGTCAACTGGAAGACTTTCCAGACGAACAGTTTTGGATACAATTGCACTTCATTCTGTGGCAGCACTCTCGTGTAGTTCGATGAAGGGAATTAAAAATGGGAAAGGAAATTTTATATGTATTTCCTACGATGTTGAATGTAGGTAAAGTAGACAAAGATGTCTAGTAATATTTTTGAGAGATGATAGGTGGCGCCGATAAATTGATGTCAATTTATTCATGACACTTATGACGTCATATGTGTTAGGTGTTTGCCTTAAAATATTTTCCCTACATTATCTCATCTAAGTTTCTACCTTACAAAACTTTCTTTGCCATTCGAGAAATGTCAGTGCTTTAAGAACGTAATAACGGTGTTTATATTTATATCTTGAGATTGCAGTATCTAGTTTTAAAAGTAAAAGTTTTTCAGGTTTTACATTTTGTATGGTAACTTATATTGATCACCAACACTTGGCAGTCCTCATAAATTCTAAGCGTTTAGCTTTATAGACCCTCCATAATTACTTTAATTTGCACATAATTTCTACGTGCAGGCAATATCACAATTATTATACAAATAATTTAAACTATTAGCCAAAAACAAACTTTAAAATAATCAGATTATAACACCAACATATTTAAATAGAAATTGTTTGGTCCCTCTTTTTGTAAAAAAAAAATCGCTAAGAACTGCAAAAAAATGGCTTTAACTTTGCTGAAATATAGGCATCACGATATTTTGCAAAACAAGTGGACGAATCAATAGACGTGGCCTCTTGCGCTCAGCTGCTTGTTTACGCAAGATATATAAATTCTGGAAATATCAAAGAAGAGTTTCTGTTTTGTGAACCGTTGGAAACTACAACCAAAGGTGCTGATATTTTTGATTTGATCCAAGGATTTTTTTAGCGAGAAGGATTAGAGTGGCTCAAGCTTTGTGGTGTTTGCATTGATGGTGCTCCTGCTATGCTTGGTTCAAAATCAGGATTCCAAGCAAAAATAAAAGAAGTTTCTCCTCAAGTAATTGGGACCTACTGTTTCATTCACAGGTATGCAAATACTCTGCCGGTCCCTCAGAAGGAAGTCCTTGATGACATTGAACATATAATTAACAACATTATATCGAGTGCTCTTAACAGCCAAACAGTTCAAAGAACTGTTTGCAGACATGGATGCCGTTTATCAAAATCTTTTATTTTATTCAGGAGGTTTATGCAGGAGGTCACTACATAATTTGATGATTTGTGCAATGTTCAGCTCACACCAATCAGAAATCCTTTCGCTGTATATGAAATTCCGGGTACCCTTCAAGATGAATTCATTGATTCAAAAAACAACTCATTTGCCAAAGATGATTTCGGAGAAAAGTCATTGTCTGAGTTTTGGTGCAGTGTAAGAGACACTTACCCTCACTTAGCGAATATGGCTTTAAAATTATTAATACTATTCGTTTCAACATACCTTTGTGAGGCTGGATTTTCTACTGTAGTAAACATTAAAAAAAAATCAAGGAATACGCTGGACGTACAGAACGATATGACCCTGGCTTTGACAAAAACACTCCCAAGTATAAGTGAACTGGTATCGAAATGTCAATATCAAGTTTCTCACTAGGAAACTAAATAAGAAATAAAGAAATTAAGACAAATAAAATAATATGTACATACATAACTTTTATAAAAAAAAAAAATGCATGGGTCTCGGAATCTCAGCTAAAAGTTAGTTTGGGTCGCCAGGTAGAAAAGGTTGGGAACCACTGCTATAAGACATCGGATTTAATGACCTCCGTATAACCTTTTGATCGAAAAATCTGCACATAGCGTTTGAAAATTTTTCCAACTCAGATTCTGTTTTTAAAAAACACAGCCAAGACATATACTATACACGCGACCAAAATCACATTCGTTTCCTGTGAGGTGTCTAGTCTTGACAAGCCTTCGAGAAACTACAAAAGGTTCAATAACTGTTTTTCCTTACGTCTTACTGCAAAAACATAACATATTTTTGGAGAACGTTAAGTTTCCTAAAACTTTGAAGTGTTGTATGTCGATTCATGACCGAGATATGGCGTTTCGAAGAACAGTTAATTTTGTAAATTCGGTAAGAAAATGCAGAATTTCACATTCTTCTTCTTGATTTTGTTGTTGTTATTATGGTTCCAGGTTGAAATCACCCACTTTCGACACTCCCCTCGAATCTCCATCCACTGTACAAATTTTCTTTCCTATGTTTCTATTCATTCTTTCTTTGTTCGCACATGTGTTGCGGTGTTTGTTATGTCTTAACTCCATAGGATACTATGAGCATTCATATCACACATTTTAATATTGTAATGTAAGCAAAATATCGCTAATTGAATGAAATTATTTTGCATAAATAGAGCTAAGTCTTGGAAAATAAAGCAGAATAGTTTAAACCTAAATCAAAACGACTTCTCATTGTTCGATACGATCCCCCACCAGTGGTGAGACGTATCAAACTCAAACATTTGGGGGCTCAACTAAAAGAACAATTTAGCAAGCGTTCTTATTACACTAAGACACTAAAAAATTTAGAAAATTTTACGAGCGTTCTTAGGGCTTACACTAAGAGATTAAGAAAATTCTACAAGCGTTCTTAGGGCTTACACTAAGAAGACAACGTAAATAATTCAGCAGTAGAAAATAATTAAAAATCTATTAAAGAATTTTAAAAAATCACCAAAATTGCGATTAACCCCGGAGTATCTTACAAGGCAACGTCAATCCTTGAAAGAACAATGCGACAAATTTGTGTTAAACGACACTGTTATACACGAAGTCTACAAGGAGGAAGAACAATCATACCTGGACCAAGGATCTTTCGAGAAGATTATCGCTGTATACGAAGAAATGCTCAAACTGATTGAAGAAGCTCGTGAAGCAACAAAAGAAGCTAAAAAAAAAACGGAAGAAGAAAAAAAGAAGGAAGAAGAAAACAATAAACAAGATGAAATTAATCCACAACAGCAACGCTACAAACGGCAGAAACATAAAATTGCTGTGTTTGTACGCTTATACAACAAGTTTAAAGAAGATTTAACTCAGTCACTTTCAAATCTCCTATACGAACAATACTAGAGAACACTAGATCAATATTGGAGATATATTGTAGAGACACACGATGACATCATCTCAAACGCCACCTTTTTAGACAAATCAGAATACCTAAAACAAGATGAATATAATGAGATAGAAAATATGTACCAGGAGATCTCAATTGAGATAAGAGAAAAACAATGAAGAAGGATCAGAAATAGAATAGAGAAATAGCAATAACGAGCTGAGACTGGAGCGGATTAATATACCAACATACGATGGACGGTATGATGCTTGGCCATCGTTCCACGACCTCTTTAAAACTTTGGTACATAACAACCAATCATTAAACTCGATTCAAAAAATGCAGTATTTGAAGACACATTTAATGGAAGAACCAGGAAAAATAATTAAACATCTTCAAGTCACAGGAGACAACTACACAACAGCATGGCAGCTAATAGAACAACGGTATAATAACAAGCGACTCATCTTCACTACGTACATACAAAAACTGATGAATCAACCCTGCGTTATAACAGAGTCAGCGAATTCATTGAAGAAACTACTGGACATTGCATACGTAATAAACCAAAAATTGGATAAGAAATCACAACGATTGAACAAGCATTAACAAAACCCCGAGAAATTCAAGAGATGGAACCACTTTTGGCGTTCATTGAGAAAAGGTTCCAATCTATGGAAGCAATGAATAACAACCCTTTTCGGAAGACAACAAAGGATTTGGCATATCAACCAAGGACATACTATACAACAGTACATCCCACCAGATGCGAGCTATGCAAAGGTGTCCATCAATTAAACATATGCAAAATATTTTTGCAAAAGGGTGTACAGCAGCGATATGAAGTGGCTAAAGAAAAAAAGTTGTGCATGAACTGTTTAAAACCAGGACACTTAACGTCCAATTGCTCATCGCCAGCACGTTGTCAAAAATGTCAAAGAAAACATCATACATGGATACATCGTGAACAATTGACCTTCGAGAGCAAATCACACCTTCAAACTGGGAGGTTACAATAACACAATTGCACAACAGATAACAATGTCCTACTTGCAACCGCCCTAATCAAAATCTTTGGACATAACAATAACATTCAATGTGTCAGAGCATTAATAGACCAAGGTTCGCAAGCGTCATTTATCACCGAAGACATAGCGAACAAACTTCAACTAAGGAAAACCAAAATAGATGCAACCGTTTCTGGACTTGGATCACATGAAGTATCAACAATAAAATACAAGGTGCACATCACCTTAAGTAATTGCCAAACATCAACAACAGCATATGTTCTGAAAAATGTCACGAAAACACTCCCATTCACTCGAATTAACACAACAGAATGGGATAACTTACAAAACTGAATACTAGCCGACCCTACTTACAACATCCCAAGTAAAGTCGACATGATTCTGATTGCAGAAGTAATTGCCGAAATAATCCAGGAGGGAATCATCAAAGGAAAACCAGGTTCACCCATAGCACAACAGACCATTTTTGGATGGATCATATCTGGAAACACAACTATTAATAGTAAAAATCACCTCTCGTTATCATGCCACATAACTCTGACTGATTAAGACAACCAAGTACGTCAGTTCTGGGAGTCTGAAGAACTTAGAGCACCCTTCTTGTCAACTGGAAGACTTTCCAGACGAACAGTTTTGGATACAATTGCACCAGTCAAATCACTGGGTATATTCGCTTCGACATCAAACCTCTATCAATAGCGTCTGCAAAGGAAACCTTAATCAACTCCGGCTAAGCAACTCAGGCGTTCTAACAGTTAAAGCGGGTTGTATTCTTAAACAAGACCAGTTCACCATACAGGGACGCAGCGCTCTCACAAGCACAATGCGAGCCCATGTTGTGGTTTTTGTCTCCAGCAGTGAGAGTTTAATCAATGTTGATTAAAAATATATATACAAAAAACACAAAGACTGATATTTAAATTTTAAAATTTTTTGTATTTATTTTCTTTATTATTTTTATTAAATTAAATTAATTAATATCACTAGCTAAATTTTAGGCGCAGGGACATAAGTCCCAGGGACATAAGTCCCAAATTTTATTTTTGGGACTTAAGTTCTACTCAAGTGGGACATAAGTCCCAAATTTGTGTTGGGACTTATGTCCCATTTTAGTGGGACATAAGTCCCAACATTTTTGGTGAAGATGGGACATAAGTCCCAAATTTTCAAAATGATTTACAAAATTAAACAAAATTCGATAGAATAATACAACAATAATCATTTATTATTTTATATAACAAAAATGAAAAAGAAACAACAGTTCAATATGATATAACCAAAAAAAAAAGTAACAAACGGCAACAATTTGGAAGTTGAAAAATGAAACAATTTCAAGACAAAATCGCGCGATTTTTTTATTTGGTTTTCTCAAATTCTCAAATACTAAATTTTCTGAAATTTCTGACTCATCAGCAAGTGATGACGAAGAAAATGATTCGAACGACCCTGGACAACAACAAAATAACTAAACCATAACCTGCGGTATTTGTTTCGAAAATCCAAGGAACGTATTACTTCAACCCTGCAACCATTGCAAGATGTGTAGTAGCGGTTTTGCGAAGATAAACTATTGAAAAGTGTTCTAAAACTATGTGAAACATTATAATTTCAAGAACTTAGTGAGGAAATTCTCTAAGCTTATACACAAGAAATTTATTCGGTGGGACATAAGTCCCAACTTTTATTTTTGGGACCCAAAAATTAAATTTGGGACTTTTGTCCCAGGGACTTATGTCCCTGCGCCAAATTTTAATGAGTGAGCGACGCGTTTCGGAGCTGTTTACTCCATCATCGGGCTGGTACTGGCTGGTATAATAAACAAAATAAATAAAAAAAAATTTTAAATTTAAATATCAAAGTCTTTGTGTTTTTTGTATATTTATTTTTAATCAACAATGTTTTTTACAATGCGAGCATCTTTCATTCCAGCAAGCAACTTATTAGACTTCATTAATGTCCACAAAAACCATACAAAAATCATGCATCATGCCATACAATTGCGGAAACTTTCAAATGGGTTAGAAACATTGCAAACAGGCATAACTCAACAGCAACTGGACGAAACACTGGTGCAAATCAAAACCACTGACACCCATCCATTCATTGTAAGTTACCACGCCAGCTTTTGTACAATACTAATCTTAATATATGTACATCATTTGGAGATCAATACGTGGTCGCAGCAATAGTCCGAAGAAACCCCCGACACCAGCCCCACGGCACCAAGTCGACCGCTAAATAGCCAGTCGGGGAAATGTTGATATGTGCATATACAACAGAAGCTCAAACAACAAGCGCCAATTATACTGACTTATAACAATTTGCTATGACCCAATAAAATCGGTGCATTACTAAATTTGCTGACACTGCTTAGTATTATTATTATTATTGTTTATCATATTATTAGGTCAATAAGAAGTTATGAAATATAAGAAAATTGAATTGTAAGCAAAATCATAAGGAAATAAAATTATTTAAATACTAGGTCAGTATTGTAAGCACAATATCGCTAATTGAATGAAGTAAGAAATGATGTAATCTAATATAAGCAAAATATCGCTAATTGAATGAAATTATTTCGTATAAATAGAGTTAAGTCTTGACAAATAAAGCAGAATAGTTCAAACCTAAATCAAAACGACTTATCATTGTTTGATACGATCCCCCACCAGTGGTAAGACGTATCAAACAAATATGATGGAAATTGTCGTTTACGGTAGGAATACTATTTATGCAGTCGAGACTAATTTGTACATCCGGTTCCCTGTATGCATTTGTAATTTTAATAGGTTTACTGCCAGGTATACCAATTGTTTAGTGTAGTAAACTGCTATCAGAGGTAGTATGAGAGCTTATTGGTATATGATTTTTAACAAGGATGCCTATACCTGCTTTCGAATATTCAAAAGCTTTGTTAAAGGGAAATGATTTGTAATTTTTTATTTTAAATTTATTCTTATTTTTTTCAATTATATGTTTCTTGCAAAGCAATTATATCTGGTTTTTGTTTCGCTTTTAAACGTTCGAGAGCACGTTCGTTGTTAAAAAAGCCTTGGATGTTCCATTGGAGGATTATAAAATCCATTCCCAACGGCGCCATTATTGTTGGTCGGTGTTTGTTTTTTGTAGAAGTGTGTTAGGCGTGTTTTCATTTAGTTTTGTGTCATATGATTTGTTTGTGAAGATAGGACGAAAGAGACTGAGATGAGGTCTCAGTACTAGTATTCATCTCCACATCTTCTGATAAAGATTCATCAGAGAGATCTTCGATCATATTTTCATTTGTATTGATTTTTTTGAGTTCGGAGGATGATGCGTTGTGTGTTGATGCTTGAGTTGTTTGGTTAGCTGAGATAAATTGGAGTTTTGGTTGTTGATGAGTTTTGAATATATCTGTAATTGAGTCAATATTACTTTCTTGCATATTAGTTTGTGTTTGTAATGAGTGAATATTTTGCACAGATTTCGACGTATCTGTGGTGACTACTGGTGTGGTGGAGGTGGTGCCTGGTGGGCTGGTGGTAGCTGGTGGTGTGGTGGATTTGGAGGATGCTGGTGTGGCGTGGGTGTTGGCTGCTGATGGTAAAGGGCTATTCTCTTGCTGTTCTCTTATTTGAGAACTCTCTAGACGAGATTAAATTAACTCTGCCATTGTCGGCTTACCTTCATTGCACTTTCTCGCTCTACGATCGGCTTTGATTTTGTTTACAGATTTATAGCGAAAGAAATCGGGGCAAGGAGGATCGTATGGCGTGTGACTCTCTTCATTACAGTTCACGCAATATACGCTTGAATGAGGTGGAGGGAGACAGCATTCCTTACATGGAGAGGCTTTAGTGCAGCGGTTCTTGTTCTTGTGTGATTTTTTTGACACGTAATACAGCGCATAGGATTTTGAATGTATTCTTGGACTTTGCAATTTACCCAACCTATGTTCACTTCGCTTGGCCTTCCAATTAAGTCGAAGGTTAGTAAAACGGCACCTGTTGGGACATCAGCACCTTTTTCTTTTTTCGTTAATTTTCGGGCAGTGATAACTTCGAATCGGATGAATACAGGCTGGGGTGCTTTGTGATAAAGATTCTTCGGGTGATATTCGGGCCTGTATGTATCAATGGAGTATGGAGGAGAAGATTCAATGACGAACTGTGCGGGCTATACAGCGACATTGACTTGGTTAAGAAGCTGAAAATTCAGCGGCTTAGTTGGCTGGGTCATGTGGAGCGTATTGACGAAAACGCTCCTGCCCGACGAGCCTTCAATTCCAACCCGGAGGGCCGACGCAGTTCTGGAAGACCCCATCTAAGGTGGCGCGATCAAGTGGTAAACGACCTCGACCAACTTGGTGTGCGCAACTGGAGGCCACTGGCTAGGGACCGGCCTAGCTGGCGAGGATTGTTGGTTGAGGCCGTGGTCCACATAGACTGTCTGCGCCACCTTAACTAACTTGATAACTTCGAATCTATTGAGTTCTGCAGCTAACTCTTCTTCAGTTATATCAATTATGTGTTTCGAGAAATTTCTTCCTTGAATTGAGTTGAGACCTATGTGGTTAGAAACTTTAACTGGGATTGAGTCAATTCGTTTTGACATGAGGAATTTTTCTGCTGTTTTAACATTCATAAATCACCGGACCTCATTGCTTTGACTTCCAGTATGTCTTTGGATATATGCTCTAGACCAGGATTTATCTGTAAGAAATTTAATTTTTAATAAAGAATTGAAACTTAAGTAACCTCACAGAGTGTCGAATAAAATAAAATTCGTGCAGTGTTGGGAAAATTATTTTTGTAGAAAATCGCATACCAAACAATTTAAAGAGAACAAAAATTATATGAAAAATAAATGCGCACGGGCGCTTGACGCGTGGCGGGGGGCACATTTTTTTCAATATAATTTTTGTTCTCTTTAAATTGTTTGGTATGCGATTTTCTACAAAAATAATTTTCCCAACACTGTACGAATTTTATTTTATTCGTCACTCTGTGAGGTTACTTTAGTTTCAATTCTTTATTAAAAATTAAATTTCTTACAGATTTATCCTATTTTACCTACAAACATTTAGCACGAAAACAGAGCCCTTCTTTTAATTTTTGTTTTATTTTCTTACTCCCAGTTCATTTGGGAAAAACCAACAATATACTCCACTCTTGGGATTTAATTCATATTTATGGGACTATGGTCATTCTATAGTTAGGACATAGTTCCGTAAAAATATGGGAATTAGTTCACAGGAACCAAGTCCCATATTCGGTGGGAATTAGTTCATTGGGAGTTAATTGATTTAGGAGCTAGTTCGTAGGGCCTTTATTCCCATCTACCATCATTTAAAATAAACCATCTTCTACCATCTACCATTTTCTACCATCTACTATCTACCGTCTTCTACTATCTTCTACCATCTACCATCTTCCACCATTTACCACCTTCTTCCATCAACCATCTTTTCCCATCAACCATCTTCTATCATCTACCATATCCTGCAATATGTCACCCACCATCTTCTACCATTCACCATATACCACTTTCTATCATCTACCATCTCCTGTCATCTTCCATCTACCATCTTCTACCGTCTACCATCTACCATGCTTCATCTTCCAGCATCTACCATCTTCTAACATCTTCTCCTATCAAAAAGTGTTTCTTTGGAAAAGCTTTTCGAAGTAAATATTTCTGGAATACCTACATATACGTATGTACGTATGTATAGTACTTCATATAAATGAAATCTATAACGTTCACAAAATTTAAAATACTAAACGATTAAACAAAATCGACATATACACATATTTTGTTTTTGTATTTAACGTTTATTTGACTTGAAATCAAAAGTCAAAAAATTAATATACATATATAAAATTATGACTGCTTTATATTTCAAATAAATGACTTTTCAGATTTACTAAGTGAGCTCTTAGTGTATTTTTTCGCACGCATAATACATTCATACGTTTTCCGAGAACTGGATAAAAAGTATCCTATGTCCGTCACGTGGTTCTAAGCTACCTCCATACCAGTTTTCAGCCAAGTTGGTTCAGCCGTTCTTGAGTTATGAATGGTGTAACTAACACCTTACTTTATATTTAACAATATTGTATTGTATTGTATTGTATTATTTATTTGTATTTAATGATAAAGGTTTACATAATGTTTAAAATAATAAAGTTTACAAAGCATGGCCTATACGCCGTCTGCCGCTCGATATTCAATATATTAATAATCATTTACAAGAGAGAATTTAAATATTATTTATATGTACACATATGTATAACGCATATAAGGATTTTTTATAAGTATATGACAAAAACTATTATAAGCAGAAAAATTATTTAATAAATCGTATTAAGAACAAAAAAGAAAATCCAGTTTTAAAATTATATTAAGAACAAATTTAAAAGTTTAAAAGAAATCATTTAACATAAAAAATGGTCTAACATGATAGCTATACAAATCATATATATATATATATTTTTTTTTCTTAAAGAAGAAGAAACAGCTTTTAGTTTAGCAAAAACAAAACAAAAAAACAAAAGGAAGGAAAGGAAGTTACAAAAGAATTACATGAATTACAAGATTATGGTTCATGCGGAGGGCTTTTAGTTTAGCTTAAACAAAATCACTATTAGTTATTTCTAAATTATACTCAAAAAAAAAATTCAAATACGAACTGCGGAAACTACTAGCGTGGGAAACATAGCGTATAAGTGGTCTCCAACCATGATCTCCATTAAGAAATCTTACACAATCTTCCAATGAAAGAAAACTTGAACAAAAATAAAGTCTTCTTATTTCCTGTAAGATAGGACACAGCGCCAAAAAAGGGAACACATCCTCATTTTGATTCAAATTGCAGAGAGAACACACAGGATTTAAATCTGTTCTATGTGGCCTGTAGTTCAGTTCAATCATTTCTGTTCGAATCTTGAAAATTAAACTCATGTCAGAGACGGAGAGCTTGCTACTAAAATAATTACTTTGGCCAAGACTCAGATTAAGTTGTCTATATACACCCCGAGAAGTCGATTGCCTCCCTCGTCTCAGGCACTGCTGATACATACTTTCGTCGATTACAGCGATGCAATCGTAGAGCGTATTTTTCAACACTTCTACATCGTCCACTGAAAAGGACAATGGAAGATTATGTGTAACGGCAAAGTCATACCAATTTTTAATAGGAGTGTATCCACACCTAAAAGCTATTAATAGGATTCGTTTTTGCAAGTTTTGGTCCGATCGTTTCATTACCTTGACAATATAATCAGCGTTAGCTTTCAAATTTCGAAGGAATATTTGTGGGAGACCTGATTCCACGTGGATAGCGTAACTGGGGGTATTAAGAGGCAATTTAAAGATTCGTTTAAAGAAGTATCTCTGTATATCTTCCAATTCATCTAATTGTTGATACCCATACACTTCGTTCCCATAGCAGAAACAAGTATTCACAGTAGCGTTGAAAACTCTAAATTTTGACTTAACATCTACAAATTTGTTACTGAAAAACTGCGACCACATGGTGTTCAAAGCAACTTTTGCTGCAGTTGATTTTTCTTTTATATGTGCTCGAATATTCAAGTTATATGTAAGAACATATCCGAGATACTTGTATTCATTTACCACCTCGACAATCTCACCATCCAGAGTCCAGTTACGGTTATAGCCAATTGATCGATTTGTGGATCTGAACACCATGATTTTCGATTTTGCAGTATTAATTTTAAGAGCCCAGAAATCACAATACTGTTTTAATTTATTGATCTGAAGCTGTAGAGATAAGGGATTATCAGACAAGATTACTAAATCGTCGGCGTATAACAAAATCTTTATGGTTAGATCCCCAAAGAGTACGCCACCAGAAATTTGGGTTTCTATATCGTTAATATACAATGCAAATATTATTGGACTAAGAACGCACCCTTGTGGGACACCTGTTTCGCACATAAAGACCTTAGATACTTTTTTAGCATTCTGTACAGCTGCGGTCATGCTTTGAAGAAGCTTTTCGTAGACTTTTATAAATTTTGTCGATAGACCAATAGCTGCAAGCTTAAAAAGTAATGAATTCCTGTTTATAGTGTCGAAGGCCGCTTTGAAATCTATGAAACAAGCATATAGACATTTTTTCTTATCGATGAAACGTCTTGCGGTAGCAGTGAGAGCAAAAATTTGATCAACTGTTGATAGGTTAGCTCGAAAGCCAGCCTGGAAGCAACTGATGACATTATTTTGTTCCACCCAGTTGACAAGTCTTCTATAAAGAATTTGTGTAAAAACTTTTCTTAATGAATTCAACACTGCAATACCGCTATAGTTTTCTGGTGATTCTCGGTTACCTTTCTTAAAAATTGCGGAAACTCTGGACGAACGAAAATTTTCTGGTATTATCTCTTCGGTAAATATAATATTAAGAAGGTCTAAAATATATTCTAAGAACTCGGGTGTTGCATTTTTGTAGAATTCTACTGGGATCCCGTCAGAACCCGATGCTTTATTATTTTTCATTGCTTTTAAGGCTGATAATAATTCCGTCATGGTAAAAGAGGAATCCAAATCATCAATAACTACATTCGGGAGAGCAAAACTTATTGTATTTTGATTTGGGTCAGGAAGTAAGAGTTTTTCAAAATAGGAGGCGAGCAGGTCAACATCAATAGTGAGCGACAAGGTTTTACTTCGCCCACTAAGGAGACGCACATTACTCCAAAATGCCTTGGAGTCTCTACAAAGAATGAGTTTAGATGCTGAATTCTTTAAGTATAGCTCTTTCTTCCTACCACACAATTCTTTGTACTCTTTGTTAGCCTGCAGGTATAACAATTTAAAAGCTCCGTTGTTTGTATTCCTGAAGAGTTTTAAAAACGCAAAAGACCTTTTCCTACTTTCTTTACACTCATAATCATACCATTTAGATTGTACTAACGACAAACAGTTGTTAAATGGCGTAACCGCAGATCGTCTCACCGCTTCGAAAACTGAAAGCGTAGCTTCTTTAACGTTGTTTAATGTAAGTCGGGGCATGCAAACCATTTGCTGGCTTAGGTTGCGTTTGTATGTATTTGATTTTTTATCATCCCATTTAAGTTTTGTTACATTGTTATCAATTAATTGTGGACTTGTAAAGTGGTTTTGGAACTGACAAGAAACTGTTATGGGAAGATGCGACGAAAAAATTGCAGGACAAACTGCAAAGTCTTTAACTATGTTAAGCCATTCACCTTTAATGAAGCAATAGTCAATGACTGAGGAGCCTTGAGCAGAAATAAACGTGTAGTTGCCTACGGAGTCGCTTTTCGAAACTCCATTCAAAACAAAGAATCCAAAGTCTTCAACCATATCTAAAAGTGTTTTTCCATTTGCGTTGAGGCAACCATCTAAAGTATTTCTTTCATAGGCGAAGTGACAATTGTGCAAGAGAGCTGAGTTTTGATAACCACTAATACGACCATTTAAATCCCCAATAATCATCATATTTTCATTATTGCTATGTAATAAAAAGTTATTTAGTTCATTAAATTTTGTACCTTAGTCACCGAAGTTAAGGTAAATAAATAAATAAATGTTTCGAGTCATGAGTTATATCTATAATAATATAGTTTCGATTATTTTTAAAATTAATGTGGCTATGTTTGTTGTCATTTTTTAATCCACACATTATTCCACCACTAGCTCTCCCTATTCTTGTATTTCTAACAGCTGGTATGCATTTAATTTCAAAGTTTTCAAAATATTTCAAATACTGTAATTCCTTTCCCTCTTCCAAAAAAGTTTCTAAAAGTATAAAAATATCATATTTCATAATAAGATTAAAAAATTCTGGCATTATTAATTTGTTTTTAAAACCAGTAATATTGTAGCATAAAATGTTAAGTTTAAAGGTATAATTAGAAAAGTTATTTATTTGGCAGACGGCAACAATATAATAACATATAAAATCCTGACTGATTGATATTTCAAATAAATGATTTCTCATTTTCGCTAAGTTAGTTTTAAGGGTATTTTTTATTTTCTTTTTATTTTATTTTTTCGTCAATTTTTTAATGTTTTTAATAGCCTATAGCGTATAGCCTATTCGGGACGGAGACTAATACAACAAATCAAAAACCATGAAAATCGGTCCTACCGTTCACGAGTTATAAGTGTTGGAACAAACCCGACTTTGTTTTATATATATAGATTAATTCTCTTATGATGTAATTAGGATATTGATTTAATTCGAGAATGTTTTTAATTTTGATTATGTTGTCTTTGTGAAATTGTTTGTCGCTGATGTAAATTACTTTGTTAATGAAGTTCATTGCTGTGTTAATTTTTTGACTAATTGGTTGAGTCGAAAAGAAGTTAATCATTCTTCCTGATGACGATGACATAGTCTTGGAATACCAATCAAAAATTAGTTTGTTGTTATTTCGGTGAATTTTTGTGTCTAAATACGAAAGGCAGTTGTTAGATTCCATTTCAATGGTGAATTGAAATTTCTTGTGGTAATTATTTAGTATTTCTAGTATAAATGTCTTTTTCTCTTTTCTTGATGATTGCGAAGACAACATCCACGTATTTAACAACAAATTTAATATGTTTGTTCATTTTCTTCAAATCGTCCAAGGTGTTGTCAAGAATGTCAAGTACAATGTTAGCAATTGTAGGAGACAGGGATTCGCAGATATGTTTTGTCCTGGTTACTGAAATAATTGTTGTCCTTCAAACAGAATTCTAATTTTTTAAAGAATTGTGGTTTTGGTATTTGTGTTATAATTTTCATCTGATCCCATTCTTTCATAATGTTTTTTATTGCTAGATAAGTTGGTATATTAGTGAAGAGATATAACATCAAACCAAACAAGGATGTCGTCTTCCTCCATGTTGATTTCTGTTAATTTTTCCTTTAGTTGAAAAGCATTTTTAATGTTGAAGTCTGGTGATATTATTGTTTTAAGGATTTCACCGATGTATTTGGAAAGTTGATAGCATGGAAAATTAAATGATGATATCGGCCGTAGAGGGAGTTCTGGTTTGTGGATTTTTGGCAAACCAAGGTGCTAACGCTGCTGAACAGAAAAGTCTTGATTTGAGTTTGTAATCAATGCGTTTTTGTTTAAAAAGTTCATTTACTATGTTGTTCTTTTTAGTAAATCTGCTGTGGGGTCAGTTCTAGTTGTCTTAAAAGTGTTCTTGTCGTCTAATTACTCGTTCATTTTGTTTGAATAATCTGATTTGTATATGACAACTGTTTTGTTTCCCTTATCAGCATTTGTTATTAATATTTCGTTTTTGTGTTTTCTTATGAATTTCTGTGTTGTATCAAATATTTTCAAAGTGAATTTTCCTCTTATATTGTTTGATAATTTTTTCTGAAAAATGGTTATATTGTTTGCAAATTTTAGTCTGGCAATATCTTTCTCTTTTTTTCTGCTATTTTTTGTATGCATTGTTCGACGTCAGCTATGACATGTATGCACTGGTATTGCAAATTTTTTTTCCCAAAGAAAGTAACCAATGGCTTTCTACTGGTAATTCGATTTTTGTTTTGTTAACAGACCAACTTTCGTTGAAAGCGAATCCCAATTTTCTTATTTGTTCATTTTTTAAATTGTGTCAATTTTGTTTGAGAAGCTATGTAATTGTACATATGGTTTTGCTTGAGTACGAATAGGTTGTATTCTCCGTCATTAAGTGTGGATTTCGTTTTAATTTCTGCGTTGAAAATGTTATTAGCTATTGTCCTGATATTTATGTGCGTTTGTTTTATTTCAATTTTAATATCTTTTCCATGAAAGTGTTTGCTATTTTACTAAATTTGATTTTAGCCGTGTCTGAAGTAAATAATTCTATTGTTTTTGATGTTGTGTTTGATCAAAATTATACACATTCTCGAATAAAATAAATACCCTAATTGCATGATAATAGAATTAATATGTAATAAAATCAATAAAAACAACAACACCCAAAATAATAACAATAATAATATAAAAATAAAAACAAACGAAGCTGGCAATACCCTAACATACTGCAACATTCAAGCACGAATCTCTGCAATATAAAGGACCAACAATTAGACAACAACAACAAGATGAAGTTTGTATACAAAGCCAACTACACCCTGAGGAACCTGTTGCCCAATATAAAAACGAAAACAAAATTACAACAACAACACAACGTAGTTTACCAAATTGGATGTAAAGGTGATGGAGCACAAAACTGTGATCTTGTGTAAATAGGGACAACGAAAAGGAGGAGTGAGGATGGCTGAACATCAAGCTAACATAAGAAAACATATGACAACAACGGGCTTATCGCAACACATCGAAGAGACAAAACACACAGCTGATTTTGACAACGTAAAAATACTAGACAAAGAGAGAAAATACAAGATGAAAGCTTGAGAATACAAGAAAAAATAAAGAAAGCAATGAACACAAAAGAAAACACAGACAACACAAAATCAAGTTACAGTGTGATATTAGCTTTTAAGTTTTTGTCTTGGTTTTTAGTGTTTATCGTTTTTATTTATTTTTTTAAATGTTGTTTTTTTGTTCATTTTACACTTCAAAACTTAAAAACAAAATAAGATTACCCATATAAATAATTTGCAATGTGATAAGGTAAGAAAAATTGTTATATTCAAAGAACCTGTTAATCTGTAAGCCTGTCATAAAACAAAAAATCATATCGCTCTAGTTCTAGTTTATTGTATATGTGTCCACAAAATCACAGATAAAATACAGATAATGCAAAACGAAGGTATTAGTTATTTTAAAATGTAGCAGATATACACCAATAAGATCTATGTTTAATATACTTAAAGGGCTAAATGTAACTATACGTCTTTTCATGTTATGTATGATATTTGTATTTAAAATGAAAAACAATATGTATTCCGGTTACTTATGAGAAAATGTACAAACTAATGTAGTAGTAGAATACAATCTGAGAAACAGTGGAGATTTAAGAATAGAAAGATCAAGAACAACGAGAGTTCAAAGAACCATTTTTCAAATAGGCTTTCAAGGTTTCAATAATCTTCCGAGAGAAATAAAGAATACTAACAACATCAATGCATTTAAAAGAAAACTTATAGAGCATGCTTAATCTACTATATACTAAAACGACTAATATTATTTTAGGTTATACAGTTACAAGCTAAATAATTGAAAATATAAAAACTGTAATTATAAATTATTATTTGACTATATTACTTATAAGACTGATGTAATTACAATTTTATAAGAAAAACTGTAAACTAAACAGCTTTTGTAAACTAAATAAAGGACATTCATTCATTCATTTATTCATTCCTTATAGTACATATAATCGCAAGTAAAAAAACCTAATTAAACCTAATTTACGCTACGACCTTTTGAGCCGAAAAAAAATAAGTTTTGTCAAAAATGTGCTAGCTTTGTTAAATTTCGAGTTTAATTAAAATCGTTAGAACCGTTTTCGAGCAAATCTAAATTGAAAAAAAACAGTACTTGAAAGGTACCAGTTTGAGCCGGGCTAAAACGAAATACAAAAATTTACAACAGTATTCCTTTTAACTGCTTAACATGAAGTTTGAAGAAAATCCGTGCAGCCGTTAAGGATGTAGCATGGTGTGAAAAGCGCACATCCGCACAGACAGACCAAGGGACAGTATAGCGAAATCCACTTTTTTGGGTTTCACTATCATCGTAATTGTCATGTTTCATTAAAACCTCGATTTTTATTCTGCACGAAACCAATAAAATAAATAAATAGGTATTCACGATAACATTTACCGGCGAAAAATCTCATGGTAAGTAGTAAGTAAGTAAGTAAGTAAGTATTAAGTAAGTCATGTTGTTTATTTCAATTTTAACAGCATTAATATACATTTGATTACATTCAATTCAAATAAATTCTTAACATGTTGCTTATGGCTTGACAAATTAATGTGATTAATTTTAACATTAAACAAAATTCCAACAATGACTTTCGTCGTCTGTTGTGATCAAATAAACTGTAAGTATACTACCCTAGACTTTCGTTGCAGATAATTTATACACATTTTTCTTTAAAATATTTCAAAATCAATGATTAAACTCCTCAATAAGTTGTTTTCTGTAGTTCAGCGCACACTTCAAGTATTTTATAAGGGCATTCCAGTCTTTTGCACCATTTAAATATTCGGTTACCATATTAATATCCATCGTAGTAATCCACAAAGTCGCCTGCCGGATACTCCTAAGGATAGGGCAGACTCCCAGAAAATGCGCAAGTGATTCCTCTTCCCTCATATTGCATAGAGAACAATTTACATTTTCATTTGCTGATCTTCTTGTTCCGTTAAGTATTATTACTCCCACTCTAGCCTTAAAAATCCAGCGAATGTGTGCCACACTCCATTCATCCGACATGTAGTTTCTCCCAGTGGTATAATCGAGTGTATGATAAAGACTGAAAGATCTCATGGTATTAACTAAGCAACTTTCTGTCAACAGCTTACTGTTGAAGTAGTCACCCAAAACAATTTTTGCCGACATCACAGCGACTTCTTCTATCAGAGTGACAAGAGTTGAAAGATCCACATGTCTATTGGGTCTGTACGCTGTACCGAGAAAATTTTTATCATCCCCACAACGTTTATCCACAAAAATACATTCAATTTCACTGACCGAACTTCAAATACAATTCAACTTACTTGCCCATCTTGGACAGACATCGCTCCGTCACCTCCTCTATCACCTTGATCACCCCTTAACAGTCTGTAACCATTTAAGCGAAACACATTCCGGGCAAAATGGATGGAAAACCAAGTTCTGCATACGATTTATGGTCCTCTCTGTGTTAACGAAGAAGTTTTTTTGGTTTTTTTTTTTAAATATATATTTACATAAGTACAAATACTTCATCTTATTTTCAGTAAACATTTAAAGAATAAAAATAATGAATCAGCACAAACTCGTTATGGGTTTCATTAAAGTCCAAACTTTAAGAGCGAGCGCATTCTATATCGCTTTTGGATGATATATTATTATAGACAACATAATTGAAATAAGAGAATTTTTAGACTAACAGGTTGGATCTATTTACAACAAGAACACTTGTATTTGACGTATTCCATTGAACTAAGATGAAGTATAGAAAGTATAGTTGCTGCTAGGATTAATATAACCTACCTCTACTATTACAGTTATATTCCGCGCAATACTAAGGTAGACGTATTGTTGAACTTGAAAAACCTGGTTGTTCAGCACAATTGATATGCGCTTTTGTACCGTGAGTTTCAATAATCACAACAAGAGACAACTAGAAACTACTTCGTGCTAGTTCTTGGAAAGTAATGCCGCACTTAAGCTACATATGTATAATGAGCAGAGGAAAGATGGATCCTTTGTTTCAAACGGGTTGATCTTTCTAAATTCCAAATACTCAATAGAAGTATGAACATAAAACCAGATGCGCAGTTTTGTTATATATTTATAAAATATAAAAGAACTGAAAAGTAACAGTACCACAAGTAACTTTGCCCCTGAATCAATTGCACTTACTTTTCTCGTATGAACTGTTGCATACTAGTATTTTGGATTCTGTAAACATTCAAGGAAATAGTTCTCACTGCGATTCTCACCATAGATTCTGGATGATTAAAAAATTTAATAGCCTCAGTATAAAGAGGGAAATCATTCGTGTGCTGAAAGTATAAAAGCATATATGAGGTGTATTAAGCATTTATAATATTGATTTTTATATCTTACTTCGTTATAAAAGAAATGTATTGTATGAGCATTTAGTTTAAAGCTGAGTGTTTTCAAAAACAATATATAATATCCCATAACGTCTTCATCCGAGAAATCAAATTTATGAACAATTATTGAGTTCACGTGATTATTGCTGAGGAGGTAATCTATGAAACAAGGAGAACATGAGCTGTATTTGGTATATTCTTGTAGAAAAACTAGAACGTTTAAGCTAAGAAAAACATAAAGAGGACCACCTTTGTTGAGTAGAAACAATAGAATGAATATTTATTTTCATAGAAACATTAATTGAGCTATAAACAAATAACAAAACATACTAGTATAATAAGAAGCTAAGTTCAATCTTGTAAGGTAGTATAAAGTATTGAATTTATATTTCAACCATTCTTTAATCTGATATGGATTCGATATTAAAATTTAAAATTATTATAAAAACGGTATGTTTTGAAGCGAAGGTAGAGTATATTTACTGGCTGCGTACAATGGTGTAGCTGCAGCAGTAGCACGTAGCAATGTCAAAGTTAATGTCAAAAACAGTAGCGCACTAAGCAGCAAACACGAATACAATGTGAAGCACTGAACTCGAACAAAAATCATGTCTGCCGTATTGGTTTGTTGTTTTTTATCAGCGCAGAACGTTCGTGAAGTTGGAGTCGAGTCGACTTGTACTTCAGCTACTCTCTATGCTGCAGCTGCTTCTTCACATTGTAGCCCAATATGATTTATGTGAATTTAACTTTGACATTGCTACGTGCTACTGCTGCAGCTTCACCATTGTGTGCATCTAGTTATGTAAAAGAAAAGAAGAAAATAGACTGAAAACAGACGACAACATAGAGAAAATCTTTCCTACGTTCCATCCTCCTCTAGAATCGATTTTCGTAGTCTCTTTTGTATTGCATTCATGCCCGATTTACAACCTCGCGTCACGACGAGACGAGAGCGTCGCAAATATCGCTCACTTTTTCTAGTTCTGAATAATCGTTCCCAAATTCACAATGACGCGTTTTTTTGACAACTAGTTTTTTTGACATTTTGTTTCACTGCGTTTTGAGTTAGAGAAGAAAGCGGTTGTGAGATAGAAATTGGCAAACAAACATTTAATTATGAAGAATATGTAAGTGAGAAAAATATTGTTGTTAACTATTGTGGGTATCATAGAATTTAAAAAATCAAAAAAAAAAAGGCAAAAGTGAATAGAAGAAGATGGTTGGTACGACCAAGTTTTCAATCGCGACATCAGATTGGTTTTTACGAAACTTCTTTCGAAAAAATTAAAAATATGGATCCGGAAATATAGCGATAGCAGGTACAACAAGACCAAAAGATGTATTTGCATTTACTTCTGGTTCTGAGCTGGCAATGAACTGCTTTGGTAGAAATTGTTGATCAGGAACTCCATCCGATGAGTACAATGACCGAATGCCTTTGGGAATAATCGCAGTAAGGGCGGTTAAAACCAATAGACTTGCGCCGAGGCCTGTTGCTGTCTTTAGTTTTTCCTTCAACTTACCTGAGACATTACATAACAAGTGGAATGCGTCCGTCCAAATAAAAACCAATTTTCATAGCTATGATCACGGGAATAAGTCCATAGCTAATTAGTTATTTATAACTTTTTAAGGCTATCTGCGTGGAATGATGATTTCCTTATATTTTGTGACAACACGTTCGTTTTCATAAAACTTACACTTTTATTGTATTCTCATATTGCATTTATAATGCTTATATGCTAGGACATTTACAATTGACGGATAAAAAGTTTAACAAAAATACAAAACGAGACAATTTCACCACAGAAAGCGTGAGTGACTTCACCATTGAAACCTCTAACAAAAAAATCGAGTTGGACAGAAATCAAAAGAGACCAGTTTCAAGCGGAAAACGTGCTCTCGAATTGCCTAAATCTAAGTCAAAAGGTCCAGCTGTAGATGTCGTGCACCTAATTTCCGACACAGAACGATCTGAAACAGAAATGGAGATGTCCCAAAAATATTTGCCACCAAGTTCCAATGAGACTGGCTTCGCAGGAACAAGTTTAATAAAATCCACACCCTTCTGCAATCAACACTTTATGCCTAATCCTGCGAGAAAATGCTTGATTACTTTGATAAAGAGAAAACCTATAGAATATAGAAAAATAGCGGCCAAAGCTCGAACCAAATCAGCCACAACACCGCAGGTTCAATCAACTATTCAATTTATCGATCCTCCATCTAAAACCTCATCCAATCGTCCGACTACTCATCCGAAACTCAAGTTCCAGAAGAAGATACACTGACATTCGCACAAGAAACTTCCAAGACTAGTTCTAGAAGATAAATAAAAAATTCTCTTATATTGTCCCACAAATCTTGAATCTCACAAAGAACATTTAAACGGTAATTGCTTCCACTTGACGCGGGAGTATTTCTTTTTGAAGGTCGGCAAGAAAAACTCGGAGATTCATTAGATTGCATTCGACCGCGAATCGACTGTTTACTTAAAAATACCCGCGGAATCAGAAGAGAGCTCATCTAGCGATGAAGAAGTCTTATATATGTTTGGACGGAAAGGTTAACTCATTGTGGAGCCGGCGGCGGCAGGGAATAGCAAATAAGCTCCAGTTACACAGTATTTACAATATATTTTTTATTGTATTTATTTAATAAAAAGTTTTTTTTTTTTTTTGATACAATATGAGATCAGTTATTCCTGCTCCCGCTGTTATGGGTGTTAATTTTGTAATTGCGATGAAGGAGAAGCTATCTGAAGAACTCTACTTTCTCTAGTTAAAAAAAAAACATACAGAACCAAGACGTAGATTTCTATTATTCGATAGTTGAGGCTAAACACTCCTGAATTATCCTTGTGGTTTTGATATTGCTCGACGACTCAGCATACCAGAGTGAATCCAATACCAATTTGGTTGTGTCTTGATTAACCAAAAAAGTGTACTTTGTTCTGACACATTTTCCATAGTTCTTAACTTGCATAAACTTCGGCAGGATGGTTTAATCGAAATGATCCTCTAGGGTGGCTTGAGCAAAGTCACGTTTGAAAACATCGTTCTCTTCGTCCAGATAGAAAGCACTAAGATATTTATAAATATATAATTCTTTTTCCGTTTTTCCACATAAAATTCAAACAATGCTAAAAAAAAACCAAAAAAAATTTGACGCTTGAGAAATGTCAAATTATTGTAGTGTGTGTACAAATGTGTGTTAAATCTCAATTTAAAATGAGATTTCATTTGGAAGGTAAGATTTGATCTAACACCACAAAAAGATAGGATCTATGCCCAAACGAAAAACACTTTTTGATGTTTGATAATATTTCACACCAAAAAGTTTTGATCCAGCGACCCAAAAAAAATCACATCAGGCAGCAGTGTGAAACAAAAACGATGAGGGAGTCTTGTTTGTTTTGACATTTTGTTTCTTTTTGACAACACAATTTTTGTTTTTAGTGACAAGAAGACCACACACAAATTAAACGTATTGAATTTCGATAATTGGCATTTTTATTTTGAAAATAATTTTAATAGAAATTGATTTAATAAACCTTCATTCATAGTTTCTTAATAACAATGGTAAAAAGCAAATCTGAAAAAAAATCATCTTCTTCTTCGAGTGGTTCCGAGTCGCATTCCTCCATCCACATCTTCTGAAATTTAAAGGGGAAACAAAAATAAAAATTTGTTACCGGCGAAGACGACAAACCGACGAACGAATCTTTTATTTTTATAAAATTTGTTTGTTTATAAATAATTAATTTCTAAGACGACGACGAGACAACGAAAGCAAAACTCAAAACTCATGCCTTGGCAACGTTAAATATACATAGATCGTATTTGAGTAATTTTGACGAGTTTTTAGAAGGTGAGGTTTGAAAATGATCTTTCATGAATTAGTCGAATGGTTGTAATCTTGGATATTCAAATTTAAAATTCAAAAACTTTCAATCGAAAAGGTCAATGATCGCTGAAATACATAGTATTATTATTATTATTATTATGTTATTATTTTTATTATGTTATTATTATCATTAAATTTTTTATTAATCAACTTAAATATAATAAGAATGAAAGTTTAACAAAAAGAAAAAAAGTATGGCTCTGTTTTGCCGTCTGCCGATTGATTGATAATACAGAAGATATAACAAAAATACAAATTAATAAATAATAAAACTGAACAATAAGAACAAAAGTTAAAATAAATTATGGATTGCATTTAAAAATAATAATATAATTAAGATGGTTTCATTAATTTCAAAAAACTATTGGGAACCGAATTAACCATTTAAATAAAATGCACGAGTGGGTCGCACGTACTTGCTCTGTGGGTGCAGTACGATAAAAACAAACTCTTAGATCAATAAGAACAAGTCTTTTTTGAAAAATTTGGTAAAACCTAAAAAATGTTGACTAAAACTTGGAAAACCGATATACGGGAGCTAACGTTAAGAAACCTTTAATATTTAAAATTAAGATGTCATCTTTTGGGTGCTATAAATATAAAATTGTGACAATGCGTTCGCTTATGCCACGAAACCCCAAGACTTCTTGCCTAAGCCTTCCTCTTATCACAAATCCGCATCCAAATAGCCGCTGTTTCCTTGTCCTGCAGCACTTGCCGTAGTAGATGTCACAGTTTTTCATCCTCCTTGTGCCTTCACCATCCCATCGCACTTCTTGGATGGCTGTGATGTCGGCTTTGACACCATCTAGGGCTTCCACTAATTGTTCGGCTGCACGTGGTCTGTTAAGGGTCCGGACATTCCACGTGCAGAACCGAAATTCGTTGTCCTTGTTTCGTTTGCTAGGGTCGTCATCAGTAGGGTCATCCATATCCGAGGCAGTTGGTTGTTTCGGAACAAGAGGTTTTTTACGTGGTAGGGAAGTTACCCCGACGCACAACCCCCAACCTGGGGGACCAGGCCCTATGCTGCTCTCCTTGGACAAAAGGAGCTGGAGAAATCCAGAGTCAGTAACCCACTACGGGGATGTGAGAGCTACCGTTGGTCCTATATGGGCTCATCCGCCACCTTCTCTAACTTTTTTTCTTCAAACTACTATATATTAAGTTTGAAGAAAATCCGTCAAGCGGTTTAGGCTGTAGCATGACGTGAAAAAGCGCACAGACGCACATCCGCACACCCGCACAGACAGACCACTTTTTTGGGCTTCTCTATCATCGTACTGTCATGTTTGATTAAGACCTCGATTTATAGTCTTCTAGCTTCATGTGAGATGGGACATTCTGCGAGGAAGTGGAAAATGATTACAGGTCACTGTTAAGTCCTGCCTGTGTGACATACAATGAAGGTAAAGAGTTTCAGTGCTTAGTTTAAATTTAGAACTGCTTTTATAGCTTGTGAAGTTAAGTTCCACATTATGTTCAGAAGCCAGATACAACCAGTCTTTGAATGGTGACAAATTGCATCTAAAAGCGTACGTAAGTAACTGATTTTGGAGATTTGTGCTTGGGCGCTTCATTATATTAATAACTAGCTTTTGCCCGCTACTTCGTACGCGTGGATTTTAGAACAAAGTAGGTATTTAGTATAATTTTGTTTTTGCACAACCGGTTCAAAATGGGGAGGTATGCGTGGTATGAAAGCTACATACCTTACCAGCTCTACAGCCGTAAGATTTTTGGCTTCTGTATAATATTATTTCGAAGTATCATAACGGTTTAAATTGCAAAGTTAGAGGGTTAAGCTCTGAAGCAATATACCTAATTGGAATGCCCACTTTCAAAGCGATGCAACGCGCCAATACTGCTATTTATGGAAGCTCCGCTTCATCAGTTTTGGGCGTAAGTATTGCTCGTTCACCGTTCTTTATGGTAACATTATTTTTCGATTTCAGCTTTCGCTGAATGAGACATTGTCTATATGGTGGTAAACAGCGCCATCTATGATGTTTTTGATGTTACTTCTGTTCAGAACGACTAACTTATTTCTATTCATGTATATGTAGGTAAGTGTGGCGCTAAGACGCTAACTTGCTTAAAATCTTTTAATTTTGCGTTAAGTTCATTGAATAACGTTCGATTTCAGCAATATTAAAAAAACAACCAGAATTATATATTTTCCTGCAATAAAATGTAGCCTATATTTTAAGTTGGCGTACTACCAATAAATCTGTGAAAACCGCATTCAATTCCATGCAGTAGTTTCTGCGTGATGCGCGTACAAACATACAGACAGACAGACAGACAGACAGACAGACAGACAGACAGACAGACAAAAATTCTAAAAACGGTTATTTTGGCTTCTGTGGGTCTAATAGAGACTCTCCATATTAGTTTTGCATCTATATCTTCAATGTACAGACATCGACCTGTTACAATTTTATTATATGTATAGATGAAGTCCGCCTTTGTTTTGAGGTACTTGCACTAAATTTGAAGCATTCCGGCTTCTACATGAATAGCATAGGTGGGGACTGAGGTAGGAAGTTTAAATATGCATTTAAAGAAAAAACATTGCAAGCGCTCGTATTCTTCCACTTTTTTATAGCCAAGCACTTAGTTTGCAAAGCAAAGGCAGGAGTTGATTGATTGCATTGAAGATTTTAAATTTAGATGAGGTGTCCACATTTTGGTTACAACAAAATTTAGGCCACAAAGATTTTACTGACTTTTTTTTCTACGTATAGTCGCAAAACTTAGATTGTAAGAAAACAAGAAACCTAAATATTTGAGTTTCTTCACTACCTCTATAGATTGGCCTGCCAGTTGCCAATTTTCCCTCTGAAGTTTTCTACTTGCCAAGTACTGGCAAACCATGATTTTTGAATTTGAGGTGTTTAGGGTCCCAAATGTCACAATAATTCTCGAGCTTATTAATTTAAAGCTGTAGTGTAAGTGGATTATCTGTTAAGATCACTAAGTCATCAAAATATAGGAGTGTTTTATAGATAGAGTAGGCCTGAGGATGCAACTTTGTGGAACTCAAGTCTCAGTATCGAAAAAGTCAAACATTTCGCTACCGTTCCAAACTGATGCCGAAGTGTTGATAAATAATTGTTTGTAGATGTTAAGAAATTTTGTTGAAACACCTATCGAACTTAACTTGTATATAAGTGAGTTTCTATTGACGGTGTCAAAAGCAGCCTTGAAATCCACAAAGTGTTAGGAGCACTTTACCGCGAATTGAATTTTAATTAATAATGTTAATTATTATTACAAGACGAACTGAAACGAACTAGAAAACCACAAGCTGGGATTTATCGAATCCCAAACAAAGAAATAAGATAGCAAGTATTATTATTATTATTATTATTATTATTTATTACAAATATAAAATAAATTAACATTGTAATATAAAAAAAATCAGCACTAGCTACCAGAGGCTTTCGGCTGGATATGAATAAATTTATTTGTATAGATATTCTAGGGTATAAAAGTACTAACGTATGGGGCTGTCAGCGGCTGGAAAGCCAGTGACTGCGGTACAGTCAGTGGCATTCGAGACCCCAGCAGCCCATCCATTTTTATTTGCATAGATTATTTAAATAATAGAATCAAGTTTGAGTGTAAGTAATAGTTTATATATGTTGTTAATGTTTTCTGTAGAATTTGTTGACAGAAGGTCATTTAATTTTTTGTTGAAAAGTGATGTGCATACGTAATTAATTTTAGAGCATTCAGATGTAAGGTGTTTTATGGATAGGATTTGATTTGCTTGGCAGAGGTGACAGTTTGGTGGGTTTTCCTTTTTGAGAAGGTGACTATGCGTTAATCCTAGGCGAAGGCGTAGAAAGCATTTGTTCATAATAGTTGTCGTTTCTGTCGGATATGCGGCTGGCTCACCCTTTGGGTTTATGGAAGAATAGTGATGAACGTATGATTTCCATTCGTCAATTCTTATTATTCCAGTAGGTGTTAATCACGTTGAGGAAGCCTTTTTTGTGGGACAGACAGAAAGTATATTTGACTGTTCTGCAGCTGTCTTTGAAGCGCTATCTGCTAGCTCATTGCCTAAGATCCCTGAGTGGCCTGGAACCCAAAGCAACATAATTTTGTGTTTGTTCTTAAGTACATTGTTTCGAATATTAGTAATGTTCGGTGATGTGTTTGTTATACCGAAAGTTGAAATCGATAATGATATTCAACTTGAAACGTCAAATAAAAAAAGAGAATTGCATCCTTATTTATGCTGCTACCTCCCGACTGCTCAGCTGGGGTGGGTTCGAAAAGATTTAAACGCGATAAAATCTGTTTTTCTTTTTCGACAAAACGAAAAATAGAACAGTGTATTTCTAGGTTAGCAGAAGGCTAATTCTCGAAATTAGGAATAGGTTTTAGAAAATAAAAAATGACACAAAGGAAGATCACAATGGTAATTGTAGGTAAGAACAAAAAAGGTCACGAGTCCCACAATCTTGGGAGGAAAACGAATATTCAGCGAAGGTCTACTATGATATAAATTGGTTTGCCTCACATAGGGTCACAAACGAAAACGAATCAAACGAAAGTAATTACACACTAGATAAACTTCAAATATTTCTGGACACCACCAGACACAGAAATACTTAGCTTTTCTTAAAAATTCTCCAGCAAAGATATTCTCCTCAGGGCTCTTCCAATTTAAACTCTCGATTTTCTCAATCGAATTTGGTCTTTATTCTATATCTTTTACCTAACAAAGAAGAAAATTGGCTTTCAGATAAGAAAGCGAAGTAAAAAGGATAAAGAGAAGGGTAAACAACACAACCAAATGGAATACACTACAGCACAACACATCTACATCTCAATCGCTCTGGGCGAGAGTTAATGCACATCACACAGCTTTGAAGCTCTCAGTAACTCTTAGCGCAACTAGTCCTTGCTACGCGACTAAGTATCGGAATTTTCGTCGGAATCGTTGTAGTACGGCTTCAGATCTTTGACGTTCCAGCTTCCTCGATCGGTACCTTTTTCGTCCTTGAGCTCGTACGTCCAAGGAGACACGCGTTTCTTAATAAGAAACGGACCTAAAAATGTAGGCGCTAATTTTGCCATGTAGTAGTTTGCTGCATCAGACAAACTGAAATTACGTCGCCAAACCAATTCGTTTGGAAGATATTGTTCATCCCTTCGTCTATGGTTGTACCTTTTCGCCGCCATCTTGGATGCCGACTCTAACTTTTTCCCTATCTCTTCCCTAAGCAACCTAAGCCTTTCCCTTGTGTCATCCGTACTATCACTCTCAACATCCGGGATGGTGGTTAAGGGTTTGCCAAAAGTCACCATCCCTCGACCAAAATTCGCGTAGTAAGGCGACACGCCTAAAACTTCGTGATGTGACGTGCGTATACAACACGCCACCTTTGCTAACTGTGCATCCGAAGACCTATGGTTTTCTGAAACGTACGCCCTAAGAGTATTCTAATCATAATAAATAATTTGATTAATCCTTTCTGAAGGATTAGCCTGTGGGTGGTAATTCGCCGTAAACTTAATTGTGGAACCATAGCTATCACACAAAGCTATCTTAACCCCCATATGTAGTGCTAACGGATGGTCATGATTTTCTTCTAAAATCTTTTTCCTATCATTCTTCGCTACTACTAGTGAGTGAAACTCACTATTACTATCATGAACTACTACATGATTTGCCTTAACAAACTTAAACAATTTTTCCTGTTCTACTCTCCAGGCTGGAAAAGACTGGTTTCTTTTCCACCTCTCGTATCATCTTTTCTATCCAAGGATCTTTTGTAGGCTCTGAAATCCCAGATAAAACTGGTGCGCTCCAGGAGAGCATATCCGGCACTACATGATCCTTCCCTTTGCGGTGAACAATGTTGAAATCGTACTGCTGCATACGTACAGCCCATCGAGCCAGCCGACGTGCTGCGTCTTTCAACTTGCTCAACCATATTAGAGTAGTGATCGGTAATAACCGTGAATTTCACACCATTTAAATATGGCCGTAACTTTTCTATCTCTCTCAGAACAGCCAAGCACTCTTTTTCTGTGGTCGAGTAGTTACGCTCGCAACGATTAAGTGATCGGCTCAAATAGCAAATCACTTTCTCACCATCGTCAAAATTTTGACTAAGGACCGCACCAATCCCAAAGTCCGAAGCATCCGTCTGAACGACAACTGGCTTCGTGAAATCCGGGCACGTTAGAATGGGTGCCGCTACCAAACATTCTTTAGCTTTTCTAGAGCTCTCCTTACATTCACTACTCCAATAAAATTTTCTATTCTTCTTCGTCAATTCAGACAACGGTTTCACCAAACTAGCAAAGTTTGGAATGAATCTCCTATACCAGGATACCATGCCGATGAAGCTCCTATTTTTTCACATTTTTAGGTGCTGGAATTTATTATATACTCTCTAACTTTTCTGGATCCATGTGGAGACCGTTTCTGTCAATAACATAGACCAACAATTTTAGAGAAGGCCTAACAAAATGACATTTTTCCCTACCTACTTTTAAACCTGCCTTTATTAATCTATCAAAAACCTCATTCAAAATTTCCATATGCTTCTGGAAAGTGTCTGTCATGATGATGATGTCATCGAGATAGACGAAGACATATGGTTCTAACTCAGGTCCAAGGACCGTATCTATAAAATGTTGCCAGGTTGCGGGTGCATTATGCAAACCGAACGGCATTCTCAAAAAATGAAAAAGTCCCCGACCTGAAACTGTAAATGCAGTATACTTCTGCGACTCCTTCTCAACTGGAATCTGCCAATAAGCAGACTTAATGTCCAGTGAACTTAAAAACCTTGCATTGTTTAACTTATCTAAGATGGCCGTAATATATGGGAGGTGGTACGCGTCCCTATCTGTTACCTCATTCAATTTCCTATAATCTACGCAAAACCTATACGTGCCATCTTTCTTCTGTCAGATTTTTTAATGACTCCGTCTCGAAGCATCTCTTCTTATTCCCTATCTATCAGCTTTTGAATAGCTGGCGACACCGGATAGTACCGCTGTTAAATCGACTCAGCTTTTGTCCTAATTTTGTGCGACACCATCTGTGTGCACCCTAATCCCTCTTAGATCAAGAGCCGGCAGCAAATTTTGGGAGTGCAGTGATAATCAAAATGTATACACATGTATGTATTATCAAATATCAAAATATCAGAAAAATTACACTGATTGTAAAAATGTATGTCCAAGACGTTTTTCTTTCAGCCTTCCCCTTGCCAGACGCATTTTAACACTTTTTTAAAGCATTTTTCAACTTAAATCCTTAATAACTTTTTTCCTGTTAACCATAACTAAAAGAATCGTCTACCAATATATCTGTGATTGTAAAAATGTGTGTCCGACGTTTTTCTTGCAGTCTTATGCTTGCACGCCCATCATTTAAATATCCGCTTATGCATTTTTTACTGAAAACAAAAACAAAATTATTTTTCAAGTATGTATAACTACATATATGTATGTATATACAGGTGACATACACTGCACGACTTCGTTATAAGTTATTACTTAAAAAAACATCATAAACACTTCCATAGAATTTCAAAATGCTTTTTCAAAGTTCGGACAACTTTCATATATAAGTGAAGAAAACATTTTAACAATAGAGGAATTTGTTTGCAAAATGTATAAAACAACCGCCCTCAAAGTAAATGACGCCAGATACGAATTGTTTTACAAAACTTGTAAACCGACTTCGAAAAAAATTTTCAAAAACATTAAAAATAAGTTAAAAATTTAAAATCTTTCTTTAAAACCTTAAGCAATTATATGCTTAAACATTTTATCTCAAGGTTTTGAAGGTAGTTTATTGCCGCCAAACAGAAGCGTCTTATTGCAACAAATTAATCGTTGCAACTCTATATGCCATATTTGGAAAAGTGCAATATCAAATAGAGGGGTTTTCTGGCAAGCATAAGACTGCAAGAAAAACGTCTTGGACATACATTTCAGTGTAATTTTTCTGATATTTTGGTATATGATTCTTTTAGTTATGGTTAATAGGAACAAAGTTAATAAGGATTTAAATTGAAAAATTCTTTAAAAGTGTAAAAATGCGTCTGGCAAGGGGAAGGCTGAAAAAAACGTCTTGGACATAAATTTTTTTGATGGCTGGGTGCTGTATGAATAGGGTAGACCCTGATTGGTATCAACATGGCGATGCCCAGCGTTGCAACTGTCTCATACGCATCAATTGTGCTTATTTTACCTCCAAGTGGTAGCCATCGGGTACTGGTCTTGTCCACCCGGACTTGACTTGCTGAACTTATAAGCGCGAGTGTTGATCACAGAAAAATAGCAACACTATAATTGCCCTGCCATAAAGCTCCTCTGTGTCTCTTGTTGGGTAGCAGTTTATTCTATACGAACCCCTCAGAAAGCAAGCGAGCGGCGGATGAGCTTCCAATTAAGTGAACCAACGGCAACGCTTACAGACAATATGGTAGGCACCCCATTGAGCTACTTCGACATATTCGGAGCTCAGGTCTTTGGGTCCTTTCACTACTATTAGTCAGGGTAGTGAAGTAGTGAAGGTGGCGGATGAGCCCATATAGGACCAACGGTAGCTCTCACATCCCCGTAGTGGGTTACTGACTCTGGATTTCTCCAGCTCCTTTTGTCCAAGGAGAGCAGCATAGGGCCTGGTCCCCCAGGTTGGGGGTTGTGCGTCGGGGTAACTTCCCTACCACGTAAAAAACCTCTTGTTCCGAAACAACCAACTGCCTCGGATATGGATGACCCTACTGATGACGACCTTAGCAAACGAAACAAGGACAACGAATTTCGGTTCTGCACGTGGAATGTCCGGACCCTTAACAGACCACGTGCAGCCGAACAATTAGTGGAAGCCCTAGATGGTGTCAAAGCCGACATCACAGCCATCCAAGAAGTGCGATGGGATGGTGAAGGCACAAGGGGGAACGGGTCATAATACCGGTTGTCAAAATTCTGTATGACCAAAAGTCGGGTTTTTTTTTTTTTGAAAATACTGTATTACCAAAATTCTGTATTTCAGAATTCTGTATTTCAGAATACTGTATTTCAAAATCCTGTATACCAAATATCTGTTTATACAAAATGCTGTTAGTATAAAATTCTGTTTTTTTACAATACCACAGCTAAGCATGTGCGAGTAAAACCAGCATTTGTTGCAATTAATTATGTAATGGCTCTTTTAATAATGACCTTGGTATGTAAAGAACAAGAAAAACAAAATTTTAAAGAGAAAGAGACGTATAAGTACGCTAACTTCTTGTCGTCTCTAGATACATAAGTGTATGAATCCATACTTAAAAGAGGTTAAAATCTTAATTAATTCGAATATTTAATATATTGAGGTTTAAGTGCAAAAAAAATTGTCTAAACTTGTAGCTGTTGTTTTTGTTGTTGTTGTTGATGTTTTTAATGTTGTTTATATCATTCATTTTGATGTTCTGTATTTCAAACTTCTGTATTTAAACAAAATTTGTTTTGATAATGTACAAAAGTGCGCACTTTTGTACATTATCAAAACAAGTTTTGTTTAAATACAGAATTTTGAAATACAGATTTTTGCCCATACAGAATTTTAAAATACAGAATTTTGAAATACAATATTTTGTGTAAGCAGAATTTTGAATTACAGTATTTTGAAATACAGTATTTTGTAAACAGAATTTTGACCATACAGTATTTCGACCCCAACCCGGCACAAGGAGGATGAAAAACTGTGACATCTACTACGGCAAGTGCTACAGGACAAGGAAACAGCGGCTATTTGGATGCGGATTTGTGATAAGAGGAAGGCTTAGGCAAGAAGTCTTGGGGTTTCGTGGCATAAGCGAACGCATTGTCACAATCCGCATTTAATCCAAATTCAGCAACATCTCGCTGATCTGCGTTCACGCCCCCACGGAGGAAAAAGATGACACGACCAAAGAAGAATTCTACGATCTTCTCGAGAAGACGTATGATGAATGCCTGAAGTACGACACTAAGTTTATTCTTGGTGACTTCAACACCAAAATCGGAAAGGAGGGTAACTTTGGCTCGACAGTCGGAAAGCATAGCCTGCACGACAACACTTCCGGTAACGGACACAGGCTAATCGACTTTGCTGCGGGGCGAAGTGTCATCTTAGCTAGCACATACTTCCCACACCTCAATATTCACAAGGGGACCTGGCGGTCTCCTGATCAAAATACCGTCAACCAAATTGATCACATTGCGATTGATAGCAGACATGCGTCCAGTGTCATGGATGTCCGCACTTTCCGAGGGGCCAACATAGACTCGGACCACTACCTTGTTGTAGCTAAAGTGCGAATGCGGATCTCCACCAGACCGCAGAACCGAACATCCACTGTGAGAAAGTTTGATGTTGCTAAGTTACAATCGCAAGAGACCGCCACAACCTTTGCCAATCATGTCTCCTCTTATCTCTTGACAAGCCCGGCGCCTGCGCCAAACCCAGAGGCCCAGTGGCAACATTGCAAAATGGCCATCAAAACCGCTGCCACGGATGTTTTGGGTTTCATTAGGCGACCACAACGAAACACCTGGTTTGATGATGAGTGCAGGCTCGCACACTTGGCCAAAGACGAAGCCTATCATGCAGTTCTGAATGCCAGAACTAGAGCTGCCAAGAGCGCTTTCCGTGCGGTGTACCAGCAAAAGAGGAAAGAGGAACATCGGCTTTTCAGAAGAAAAAAAAGAGAACTGGAAAAACGAATGGTTGAATCTATTGAGGGGTGCTACGGCAGAAGCAATGTTCGAAAGTTCTACCAAAGGGTAAAGCATTCGTCCAAGGGTTACAAAGCCCGAGCGGAAGTATGTAGAGACGAGGGTGGGAATGTCGTTGTAGATACACAGTCGGTTTTGAGAATTTGGAAAGAACACTTCTGCAGACTGTTAAACGGCGAAGACAACCAACTAATCGCTGTCAGGCAGAATGATCCATTTGATTTGGATGATGATGAACAAAATTTCCGTCCTCCCGACCAAGAAGAAGTTCGGATAGCAATATCTAAACTAAAGTCCAACAAGGCTGCTGGAGCTGATGGCCTTACGGCTGAACTCTTCAAAGCAGCGGGAGATGACTTGGTGAGGAGCATACACCAACTCATCTGTACAATCTCGTCGGATGAAAGTATGCCTGACGAATGGAACCTCAGCATTGTGTGCCCTATCCACAAGAAAGGAGATACTCTAAGCTGCGCCAACTACAGAGGTATAAGTCTCCTAAATGTCGCCTATAAAATCTTGTCGGCCATTCTGTGTGAACGTCTGAACCCTTTCGCACGTGAACTGATTGGCCCCTATCAGTGTGGTTTCAGACCCGGTAAGTCAACCGTCGACCAAATTTTCACACTTCGGCAGATTTTGGAAAAGAAACAAGAATTCCTAATCGATTTTAAAGTCGCCTATGACAGCGTAAACAGGAACGAGCTACACAGAGCCATGTCGCTTCTTGGCATCCCTGCCAAACTCGTTCGATTGTGCAGGATGACTATGGAGAACTCTCGCTGCTCCGTCAAGGTTGGTAAGAACACCACCGACTCATTTAATGTCGAGAAAGGCTTACGACAGGGTGACGCGCTGTCATGTAACCTCTTCAGCATCATTCTTGAGGCAATCGTACGCAACTCGCATGTCAACACCAGCGGTACGATTTTTTTTAGATCCGTTCAATTACTTGGCTATGCTGATGATATTGACATTATTGGAAGAACGAAGCGCGCTGTCAGTGGAGCATTCCCAAGTATTGAAGTGGAAGCGGCTCGAATGGGTCTGGCTGTAAATGAAGATAAAACAAAGTATATGCTGTCCTCGGGTGAAGTAGATCATCACCGTAGGCTCGGACAAAACGTCACAATGGACAGATATAACTTTGAGGTTGTCAAGGACTTTGTCTATTTGGGTTCCACTATAACCTCTCAGAACAACATCAGTGAAGAGATCAGTCGAAGAATCACTCTTGCCAATCGCTGTTTCTTCGGGCTAAGAAGGCATCTTAGTAGTAAAGCCCTCTCTCAAAGGACCAAGGAGACACTATACAAGACCCTTATCATCCCAGTCCTGCTGTATGGGGCAGAAGCGTGGACACTGACACAATCGGATAAATACAGGCTGGGGTGCTTTGAGAGAAAGATTCTTCGGGTGATATTCGGGCCTGTATGTATCAATGGAGTATGGAGGACAAGATTCAATGACGAACTGTACGGGCTATACAGCGACATTGACTTGGTTAAGAAGCTGAAAATTCAGCGGCTTAGATGGCTGGGTCATGTGGAGCGTATGGAGGAAAACGCTACTGCCCGACGAGTCTTCAATTCCAACCCGGAGGGCCGACGCAGTTCTGGAAGACCCCAACTAAGATGGCGCGATCAAGTGGTAAACGACCTCAACCAACTAAAAAATTTTACAATCAGTGTAATTTTTCTGATATTTTGGTATATGATTCTTTTGGTTATGGTTAATAGGAACAAAGTTATAAAGGATTTAAGTTGAAAAGGCTTTAAAAAAGTGTTAAAATGCGTCTGGCAAGGGGAAGGCTGAAAGGAAAACGTCTTGACATACATTTTTACAATCAGGAGAATTTTTCTGATTTTTTGATGTATCACTCATGTGGTTATCATTTCGACCCAAAAAGTTGATTTTCGTGCATTTTAGCGGCCGTCTGGCGGGGGTAAGGCTGAAGGTAAAACGTCTTGGACACACTTTTTTGACATCAGGACACCATCTCCTATTGTTTATATATAAATTTAGGTGGTTATCACTACGACCCCAAAATTGAAAAAATTACCATTTTCGAACGCCGACTCCCGCCCCCGGCTGAAAAAAAAATCTGCCAGACGATTAAATTTGGCATTATGTTGCGTATATCTACACATACATGTGTATACATTTTGGTTATCTCTTCACTCTCAAAATTTGCTGCCGGCTCTTAGACTATCTGGCATTTCTTTAAAAAGCTTTTCTTAACAACTATCTAACTCTTTTTGTTGTGTCCCTGTCAATTCTGTTAAATGTTTGGCCATGGACATCGAAGCCAAAGAGCTTTGGTTCAAAAACGTCCATTCGCTCGATTTTTGATCCGGGACCACACCCGATAGAGCCCAAAAGTCTGCTCCTAAAATCAACCTATGAGGAAGGCGGGGAATGACGAGACACTCTACTAATACTACTTTCTCTTTAACTCTAATTGGAATTGAAATAACTCCCTCTACTCCTATACCTGCACCATCCGCTAATGTAACTCTATCTATGTTGGTCTTCCCTAATTCTAAACCTAAATCTTTCAAAATTTCCCACCCGTCCCTACAAATAATTGTGCGTGAAGCACCTGAATCTAAAAGACCTAGCATTTTTACACCAAAAATCTCAACGCCTAAATATGTCCGTTGATCTCTACCCAGAGTGGTAGAGTGAAACCCAAATGAATTGCCAGTAGGCAACCTAAAAGAATTTAACGACACTCTCGTCCTACTGACCCGAGAGTGCGTCTCACACTGGTTATTCGAAACCATGTTTCGTGAATGGTGATTATGTTGGCCGAAGTTCCTTGAACAATTAGGGCATTTACTTCGAGTAATTCCCTGCCTACCACAACCATAACAACGCCTAGGAGCGGAACACCTATTAGCAAAATGGCCTGATCCATTGCAATTAAAACATCTCATAGTTGGTCTCCCATCACCAACTTGAGAATTTTGAATGGGCGGACTCGATGATTGAGCCTGAAAACGAACCTGACGACTAGTTTCGCTGGTCTCAGAAACAACCGAAACTGTAGGAGTATCAATAACTACGTATGCTAGATCCGGTTCTAGCAACGTCCATTTCTAACACTGGGAGGTGGAACGTACGATTCCACGTTAGCCCTAACTTCCTCTAAATTACGCCCTAACAAAACTAAATCAGAAACACAACTGGAATTCGCCAATCCAAGTTGCGTCTGGTTAAACAAATTCTGCATCGTCGCCACATAGACACCGATGGACTCATCCTTGCCTTGTGTGCGACGTCTAATCTCATATATTAACGAATCGTCGTAATTCTACTATACCAGGATACCATGCCGATGAAGCTCCTATTTTTTCACATTTTTAGGTGCTGGAATTTATTATATACCCTCTATCTTTTCTGGATCCATGTGGAGACCGTTTCTGTCAATAACATAGACCAACATTTTTAGAGAAGGCCTAACAAAATGACATTTTTCCCTACCTACTTTTAAACCTGCCTTTATTAATCTATCAAAAACCTCATTCAAAATTTCCATATGCTTCTGGAAAGTGTCTGTCACGATGATGATGTCATCGAGATAGACGAAGACATATGGTTCTAACTCAGGTCCAAGGACCGTATCTATAAAATGTTGCCAGGTTGCGGGTGCATTATGCAAACCGAACGGCATTCTCAAAAAATGAAAAAGTCCCCGACCTGGAACTGTAAATGCAGTATACTTCTGCGACTCCTTCTCAACTGGAATCTGCCAATAAGCAGACTTAATGTCCAGTGAACTTAAAAACCTTGCATTGTTTAACTTATCTAAGATGGCCGTAGTATATGGGAGGTAGTACGCGTCCCTATCTGTTACCTCATTCAATTTCCTATAATCTACGCAAAACCTATACGTGCCATCTTTCTTCTTAATCATGACAATGGGTGAAGCCCATGGACTGTCAGATTTTTTAATGACTCCGTCTCGAAGCATCTCTTCTAATTCCCTATCTATCAGCTTTTGAATAGCTGGGGACACCGGATAGTACCGCTGTTAAATCGACTCAGCTTTTGTCCTATTTTGTGCGACACCATTTGTGTGCACCCTAATCCCTCTTAGACTAAGAGCCGGCAGCAAATTTTGGGAGTGCAGTGATAATCAAAATGTATACACATGTATGTATTATCAAATATCAAAATATCAGAAAAATTACACTGATTGTAAAAATGTATGTCCAAGACGTTTTTCTTTCAGCCTTCCCCTTGCCAGACGCATTTTAACACTTTTTTGAAGCATTTTTCAACTTAAATCCTTAATAACTTTTTCCTATTAACCATAACTAAAAGAATCGTCTACCAAAATATCAGAAGAATTTCTGTGATTGTAAAAATGTGTGTCCGACGTTTTTCTTGCAGTCTTATGCTTGCAAGCCCATCATTTAAATATCCGCTTATGCATTTTTTACTGAAAACAAAAACAAAATTATTTTTCAAGTATGTATAACTACATATGAAACGTCACACGTACTATGACGCGTGTGTCTTGTTTCCAAATGAAAATTGTCTTCCCTTTTTAAATTAGAGCCAGGTGACCAAAATAAATTGTTCAACCCGTCTACTAAATTATTATCGACAATAGCGGAGCAACGACAAAATAATAAATCAATTCAAATAAATTTAAAGTGAACTCCAACGAAAGTTGTTTGTTTCACTACTTTATTCAATGAACTGACAATAATTTAAATTTTCCTCGCCCTTTTATACAAACAAAATTGGGGAGCATTTTCAAAAAAATAACAAACAATTTAAAAAATGTGTTGATTAAAATAAACTTATAAGACACATTTAAACAAACAAAAATATGTGCTTTCAAGGAAAAAATATTAATTTGAAAATAAATTAAAAGATATCAAAATTAAATGATGCAAAGAAAAAAGAACTCTAATTGAAATTTAATGATTTAATAATGTAATAATGATAATAGGCTGCTACAATCTCCCCCTCTGCCTCAGAAATCGTCCCGATGATGTGGCATGAATAGGTGAAATCATCTTTGTATTTGGGCTGCTTTCGCTGGTCTACCTCTTTTCTTGATAGATATTATTGGTTTAGGTAATTTATCAGAACCACCATCACTATAGGGAGTCAGCATGGATGCATGATATGTTCCCAATGGAACAGTTGGATTGCCCTCGCTGGCAATGGAATAACAGGTTGTACCCTTCTTCGTTAGTATTATGTACGGACCATCCTTCTTTGGAGCGAATTTGGATGTAAAACCTTTAGCGGTCCTACTAATTGGATGTGTTTTGACAAGTACTTTGTCACCAACTTCTAGTTTTGAATGGGATCTTCTTTTCTTGTCGGCATATGCTTTGTTTCTGTCCTGTTGTTTTTCGGATGATTGTTTGGCTTCTAAAAGTGTATCTGCCAACCTTAACAGATGCGGAGTTATTTGAGGTATGAAATTTTCTGACTGAATGATAGTTTTAAGGTCATGATTAACTTCGTCTGGAGTTCTGAGTTCGCGTCCAAAAGTAAGATAGGCTGCCGAGTAACCAGTACTTCCACATTTGGCAGTATTCATCGCGAATCGTATTGCGGCAAGTTTTAGATTCCAGGAAGTGTGATCATTTTCAACTAAAATGGATAATTGCGTTTTAAGATCTCGATTTTTCCTCTCAACTGGATTTGCTTCTGGGTGGTAAACAGGAGTGAATGATTGTTTTATTCCCAGGCAGTATGTGAGCTTCTGCATCAGAGCAGATATGAATTGGGCTCCATTATCACTATGTAATCGTCTGGGCACTCCAAAACGTAAAAAAATCTCGTTCAATAATGTAATAGCGCAATGCTCTGCGGTACCTTCCTTCAACGGAAACAATTCAACCCATCGGCTGCATAAGTCTTCGACGATTAAAATCCATTGATGTCCGCTGGCACTTAATGGTAGTGGTCCAAAAAGATCTACTGCTATTACTTCAAATCTCTGACTGCTTGGAGTTGTCTGTAACAGACCAGCTGGTTTCAAATTTGAAGACTTATATCTTTGGCACTCAAGACAAATTTTGACATGGTTTGCTACGTCAGACCTCATTCCAGGCCAATAATAACGGCTTGAGATCCGAGCTAATGTCCTCTCAATGCCATAATGTCCTGCTGTAGAATCATCATGGTATTTCTTCAATATCAATGCTTTCATTGTTTTAGGGATAACTAATTGACCATTTTCGGAATCTTCTTCGGAGCAATAACGGTATAAAACCCCATCTATTAAAATGTATCCACGATTTGTCCATCGAAGCAAATTGTCGTTATTATTTTCAAATGAATCGATGATTTTCTTTAATTCTGCATCGGCTAATTGTTCGTCCCTTATCTCTTTTGACCCTCTTCGTGGTATATCTATTTCTATTGAACAGATGGCACAATTTTCTTGGACGTGTTCTATACTAGGGCACGGAGGTCGAGAGAGCATGTCAGCAACAACGTTATTTTTACCAGGATTATATCCTATTTCTATGTTATAGGGTTGAAGTTGAAGTGCCCATCTGGCAAGTCTTCCTGTAGGAGATTTTAAGGACATTAACCATTTCAAAGGTTGATGGTCGGTTAATATTTGTACTTCTGCACCTTCGATGTAACCTTGGAACTTTTGTACTGCCCATACAACAGCTAGTGCTTCTCGTTCGGTTGTAGAGTAGTTACATTCAGCAGGTAGTAATAAGCGGCTCGCATACTCAATGGGATGCTCCATCTCCCTCTCCCCCTGGAGTAAAACTGCACCGATAGCATAACTGCTTGCATCGGTTTTTATTACAAATGGAATACCTTCTTTTACTTGTTGTAAAACAGGAGCGGATGTTAAGAGTTGCTTCAGTTTATCAAAAGACCCTTGTTCTTCTTCTGTCCATTTCCAAACAGACTTCTTCTTTGTAAGATCAGATAATGGTTTTGAAATTTTTGCAAACTCAGGGATGAACCTCCTATACCATGAACAAGTTTGCAAGAAAGACAACACTTGTTTTGGATTCCTTGGTATTGCTCTATTAAGTATTGCCTCTGTTTTTCCAGGATCTACCTTAAATCCGTCTGGGGTCAAGATGTGGCCTAGATATTTAACCTCAGAGCAGCAAAATTTACACTTTTCTCGGTTGAGATGAAATCCAAATTCCTCCAGGCGATTGAAAACTCTTTTTAGATCCTCTAAGTGTTTTTGGAAATTTTCCGAACATATAATCAAATCGTCTATATATGCTAGTAACAGAATACCTGCTAGACTTCTGCGAAATTTATCCATTATACGCTGAAAAGTCGCTGGAGCATTTCGTAGTCCAAACGGCATACGTTTGAATATGTATGTTCCAAATGAGGTAATAAACGCGGTTTTTAACTGATCTTCTTCTGCAACCATTATTTGCCAATATCCTGATCGTAATTCTAACGTTGTCATAAAGGATGTACTTTTAGCTTCATGAAGTAGGTCATCAATGCGAAGTAGAGGGTAGCGGTCGGGAATTGTAACTGCATTAAGCGCTCTGTAATCAACGCAAAATCTAATTCCTCCATCACTTTTTGGAACTAAAACAACAGGAAATGCCCATGGGGATGCCTTTTCTTCAATTATCCCTTTCTGTAACATCTTGTCTATTTCAGCTTTTAATTGAATTTTTCTGGCTGTTGAGATTCGATACGGAGAAAAAGCAATAGGAGATGCGGTTCCAGTATTAATCCTGTGCTCGACGTTTTAAATAGGCGTCTCAATCTCTCCAAAAATATCAGTTTTTTCTTCCAATAACTTCTCCAGATTATCCTTTTCTTTAAAATTCAAGTGAATAGCTTCTTCGGGACTTAGTTTGATATCCAGGCTGTTTAGCTCAAACCATGCATCATTGTTTGAAGGTTCTACCCTCGTTGGTCCGCTAAACAAGGTGCTTGTTCTATCAGGAGTTTGCATTTCTATTGGCACAGAGTCAGCAAAAATAGATTGGATAGCATGCGGGGAATAATCATGTGGTCTCTTGCGGTTCGGCGTTATCCCAATAGGACTAATGACATCGCGATCTTCTACCCAAGCAAGGTATGCAGATACTTCCTCTAGAACATTTTTCCCTGGTGTTTTTGGAATTTTCGGAATCATCTTTGCCTTAGGTTGTCCGTTAACAGTCTCTGTATTTGGTTTCAAAACACTATTGACCAATTTGAAATCAAACACTTTGTCTGGATCGTCTATGAAATGGAACGATCTTTGCGCTATGTTTAAAACGATTCCACATTGCTCCATGAAGTCAATTCCCAAAAGAGTTCGATTTCCTTTCGCTTTGGGCATTGCAATAAAACGGATTTTTCGATATCTCTTTCCAATTATTATGTCAACCACAGTAGCATATACGACTTCTTTTCTTGGAATACCGTCGGCAAAAGTCAGCTCAGCATTAACTGGCTTAAAGGAACAACCTTTTAATAAAAGCTGTTGGTATAGACGAGCTCCTGCTACGCTGGTTCTAGCTGCAGTGTCTAAATATGCTTCACCATGTAAGCCATTAATGTTTACATCTACTGTAGGGACATTTCTTCCAATCATGATGGAATCTATGAGATTGAAGTCAAGTGCATTAGGGCTATTTAATTTTTTGTTACTGCAGGTAGGACAGTTTGTTCGATAGTAGCCAGCGGCTCCACAACCATAGCAATTTAAAGCAGGCCTTTTGTTTTTATTTTCAACAGTGAAATTGTCTGGCTCCATGCTTTTAGTTTTTTTAAAACAATACTCAGCTAAATGTCCTTTTTTCCTACAAAACGTGCAACGCAGACGTTTCTTTTCGTAGTTTTCTGTTTGTTTTTCTGATTTTTGATTCTCCTCAACGAATAGTTCTACCTCTCTAGCTTGTTCCAATAAATCCTGGAAAGTCCGGATAGAATTTCTAGATACTTTCTCTCTTATCTTTGGGAGAACTTGCCCGTAAATCATATTTAGCATGATATTTTCTGTGATTTCGTCAGACAGTTGTGAAAATAATGAACGTTTTCTGCATATAAATTCATCAATAGTTTCCACTGCTCGTTGTTTATCCTCGAACAACTCTATGTAGATTCGCCATGATGGTTTGGCTGGTGGAAATGATGAGCGAAGTAGTCTGATAGCATCATCAAAACTCGTTACTTCGTTTTGTACCCCTTGCCACCAAGTTGATGCGAAACCTTCCAATAAAAGCGGCATACCAATGAGCGCGTTAGCATCCGTGACGTTTTCTGAATTCTTGTACACCGTTATTGTTGCGATGAAATCATTTATTTTGGAGGCACTCCCCTCTCCGTCAAAGCGTGCGGTACACCTGCTAAATGTTCCATGATTTTCCCTCACGTGAATAGCAGTAACAAGGCGTTGCAGTTGGTCTTCCGATAGAGCGGTTAGTGCTGCTGCACTTGTTGTCGCCGCGGAGTTTCCAACCGTTGTGTTAGCCGTTATTGGAGCTTGTTCCATTATGGATGTATCAGCTGCTTGAGACGTTCTGCGAGTTTTTCTTCTTGTCATAATTTTATGTTCGTATTCTTATTAGCAAATTAAAGAGCCAAGTGACCAATTTCTTGTTCAACTCGTCTACTAGAATTTCTAAATAATTTTCTTGAAGCTAAGCGACCAGAATTCTGTTCAGCTAGTTTATTCTTCCGTCTTCTTAATATTTCGGCTTTTTAATTTCTTCTCCGAAGAAAAAAAAAATTCTTGAAACCGTTTGTATGGGCTCTACTGTAATTCCAAAAGATGAAGCGTCTTGTTGTAAATTCGGTAGCCACTATGTTGGGCGCCAATGAAACGTCACAAGTACTATGACGCGTGTGTCTTGTTTCCAAATGAAAATTGTCTTCCCTTTTTAAATTAGAGCCAGGTGACCAAAATAAATTGTTCAACCCGTCTACTAAATTATTATCGACAATAGCGGAGCAACGACAAAATAATAAATCAATTCAAATAAATTTAAAGTGAACTCCAACGAAAGTTGTTTGTTTCACTACTTTATTCAATGAACTGACAATAATTTAAATTTTCCTCGCCCTTTTATACAAATAAAATTGGGGAGCATTTTCAAAAAAATAACAAACAATTTAAAAAATGTGTTGATTAAAATAAACTTATTAGACACATTTAAACAAACAAAAATATGTGCTTTCAAGAAAAAAATATTAATTTGAAAATAAATTAAAAGATATCAAAATTAAATGATGCAAAGAAAAAAGAACTCTAATTGAAATTTAATGATTTAATAATGTAATAATGATAATAGGCTGCTACATATATATGTATGTATATACAGGTCACATACACTGCACGACTTCGTTATTAGTTATTACAAAAACATCATAAACACTTCCATAGAATTTCAAAATGCTTTTTCAAAGTTCGGACAACTTTCGAATATAAGTGAAGAGCACATTTTAACAAAAGAGGATTTTGTTTGCAAAATGTATAAAACAACCGCCCTCAAAGTAAATGACGCCAGATACGAATTGTTTTACAAAACTTGTAAACCGACTTCGAAAAAAAATTTCAAAAACATTAAAAGTAAGTTAAAAATTTAAAATCTTTCTTTAAAACCTTAAGCAATTATATGCTTAAACATTTTATCTGAAGGTTTTGAAGGTAGTTTATTGCCGCCAATTAGAAGCGTCTTATTGTAACAAATTAATCGTTGCAACTATATATGCCATATTTGGAAAAGTGCAATATCAAATAGAGGGGTTTTCTGACGAGACACTCTACTAATACTACTTTCTCTTTAACACTAATTGGAATTGAAATAACTCCCTCTACTCCTATACCTGCACCTTCCGCTAATGTAACTCTATCGATGTTGGTCTTCCCTAATTCTAAACCTAAATCTTTCAAAATTTCCCACCCGTCCCTACAAATAATTGTGCGTGAAGCACCTGAATCTAAAAGACCTAGCATTTCGACACCAAAAATCTCAACGCCTAAATATGTCCGTTGATCTCTACCACTCTGCTCTAGTGTGAAACCCAAATGAATTGCCGATTGGTTACCAGTAGGCAACCTTAAAGAATTTAACGACACTCTCGTCCTACTGACCCGAGAGTGCGTCTCACACTGGTTATTCGAAACCATGTTTCGTGAATGGTGATTATGTTGGCCGAAGTTCCTTGAACAATTAGGGCAGTTACTTCGAGTAATTCCCTGCCATTGCAATTAAAACATCTCATAGTTGGTCTCCCATCACCAACTTGAGAATTTTGAATGGGCGGACTCGATGATTGAGCCTGAAAACGAACGTGACGACTAGTTTCGCTGTTCTCAGAAACAACCGAAACTGTAGGAGTATCAATAACTACGTATGCTAGATCCGGTTCTAGCAACGTCCATTTCTAACACTGGGAGGTGGAACGTATGATTCCATGTTAGCCCTTACTGCCTCTAAATTACGCCCTAACAAAACTAAATCAGAAACACAACTGGAATTCGCCAATCCAAGTTGCGTCTGGTTAAACGGTGTCAAATTCTTTAGAATAATTGACAGTTTCCTCCGTTCCGAAATTGGTTCTGAAAGCCTGTTAAACAAATTCTGCATCGTCGCCACATAGACACCGATGGACTCATCCTTGCCTTGCGTGCGACGTCTAATCTCATATAGTAACGAATCGTCGTAATTCGGTGGTAAGAACTCCAGCTCTAACTCTCTGATAAGTTCTTCCACGAATTAACCGAAAATCTAATCGCCCTATACCAAATAAGAGCTTTCTCAGTAAAAAAATCTACAGCTGCCCTAAAAACTTGACCTTCTGTCACCCCTCTAGCCAAACGGATCTCCTCTACTCTCTCAAAAAATGAGTTCACTGAGGCACCACAACGCTCACCAGTGAACTTCACCTCCCACTTCGATAAATTTTCAAATTTTTCAATACTACCTACAACCCTTTCTGCACTATCTCTATCTCTTCTATCATTTTCTCTAATGTTGCTGGTTGTTGTTTTCCTAAGCCCTACATCTACTTCCTTGTTATTAATAGAAACTCCATTTGAGTTTCTCGCCAGTTTCTCCTTTCGAGGTTCGGTTGAACCTTCCTCTTCATCCTCAGAACAACTTTCTTCCACTTCTTGTTCTTGGCTCTCCCCAAGATCTGCCAATGCTAAAACGAGTTTGCTTTTAAATTTATTCCTAACTTTGACCTAGTAGTACCCCGTGGCGTAGTGGTTAGTGTGTCGGACTGCTACGCCGAAGGTTCAGGGTTCGATCCCTAAAGTTGCCACCTTAAGTTTTTTTCCGGGGTACTGCCTCTTGCGAGGAAGTGACAAATCCCCCAAGAGTAATTAATGTCATGGAAAGTGCTTCTCTGTTAGCCGTTCGGATTCGGCGGTAAATTGTAGGTCCCTTCCTTTCCTGCAGAATATCAACGCACACACAGGAATGGTTGAGAGTGTAAGTCACAGGCCCCGGCCCCGCTTGGAGCTGTTGTGCCAACAATTTTTTTTTTTTTTTTAACTTTGACCTCATCTTCTCCTATTGGCTGGGATCTACCTACATACTCTACCTAATCCCCACTCAACTTTTGCCAAAATTTTTAAATATTCCTTTGATTTCCTGGATTTAGGGGATTTACCAACAACTGACCTATCTCAACTAATTTCTGTTCTAATGCTTTTTGATCCTGTTCAAATGTGAACGGATACAAAGCAGGAACAAAAGATTTTCTCTATTCTAAAAGCCTAGACGACCTCAGATTTCCTCATTTCATCTACTGTCCGTACATCTAAATTCCTACACTCCATTTCATAAGCTAGCTCATCTTATCTAACCTATTGATATCCATCTTGAATTTGATATTAAAGAGATAAAAAAAAACTAACTAATTAGGAAAAACAAAAATAAAAAAAAAAATTGATTCTTAAAAATTTTTAAAAAAAGAAAAGAGAGAAAAAAAAACAAAAATTAAGCTCAAAAATAAAAAAAAAATTAACTAACTATCTAACAAAAAAGTACCTACTATTTTTCCACACAAAGAAAGACAAAAGAACCAAAAATGAAACTCAAAATAACAAATTAAACTTTTCCTCAAAACTCAAAGTGAAACTTAAAAAGTTAACGGTAATAATAAAAAAGAAACAAAAAAGACTCAAATAAATTATCAGTAAAAGAAAGAAAAAACTTAAGCAAAACTCAAAAAAAATAAAGAGCACAAAAATAATGACTTTTCTGATAACCGAAAAAAAAACTTTAAAAAAAATTTCACTAAACAAAATAAAATTAAAAAAAAATACTACTTTTCTACAAAAAATATTTTTAAAATGGTACCACTTTTTTATTAAAGTATCAACCCCGAAAACAAAATTAATGTTTGTTCAAATACAATACGAGGGAAAGAGACAAACGTATGTCAATTCATCGTGATAAAAAATTCAATAGGTATTTATCAATAAAAAACTAAACCAACGACTAATTGCAACACAAAATCAAATTTAATTTAATTAATAATAGGTAATTTAAAGAAAAAGAAAATAAAAAATATACTACTCTCCTTTATTTGCACCGCCAATATCACCACTGTCACCGCACAGAAATTCCCTCTTATTGCTTGACCACACGCACACGGTTTCCTGATATTTTTTTTGTTCACCTATATGGGAATATAAAAAAACAAGGCAGTAAAACACTCTTTTTTTTTTTTAAATCAAAAGAAGGAAAAACAATGAACTTCAATATACAACACAAAACAGCCACTGCACAGATTTTACCAAGATCTTCCAAAAATTTGCTTTCTACTTAAAAAAAATTCCAATGCCCCAAGTTGGGTGGCCAATTTGTTAGGAGCACTTTACCGCGAATTCAATTTTAATTATTAATGTTAATTATTATTACAAAACGAACTGAAACGAACTAGAAAACCACGAACTGGGATTTATCGAATCCCAAACAAATAAACCAGATAGCAAGTAAAAAGAAAACGAATGAAAAATTTGCGCAGCCGGCCGGCGCACCGAAAGTTGAAATCGATAATGATATTCAACTTGAAACCTCAAATAAAAAAAGAGAATTAGAGAGAATGGTAAAGGTAAAGCGGAACAACAATAACAATTGCAGCCTTTTTTATAAAGAAAAGAAAAGATTTAAACGCGATAAAATCGATATAAAAAAAATATGCGGCAGACAATAAGAAAAGTTAAATAGAATTAAATCAGAGTACAGGGTGTACTCGGTTATAAGTGGGCGCCAGGAAGCTTTTATGGTAGTTTGCCTTACCAATACAAATCTGAAAAATGTCTTCAATAGGAAGTTGCTCTGGGAAACCATGGCAGAATGCCTGGACTAAAACACAGAGTCTTTTCGACAAAACGAAAAATAGAACAGTGTATTTCAAGGTTAGCATAAGGCTAATTCTCGAAATTAGGAATAGGTTTTAGAAAATAAAAAAAAGAGCAAACAATGTTTTGTGTCACGATGACACAAAGGAAGATCACAATGGTAAATTTAGGTAAGAACAAAAAAGGTCACGAGTCCCACAATCTTGGGAGGAAAACGAATATTCAGCGAAGGTCTACTATGATATAAATTGGTTTGCCCCACATAGGGTCACAAACGAAAACGAATCAAACGAAAGTAATTACACACTAGATAAACTACAAATTATTATTATTATTATTACAAGCTTTTATTGCCATTATAGTATTTTACAGACTTAATTCTACATTTTTACAATTCGATTCATAATAGTCGATATAAAAAGGAAAAAAAAACAAGATACATTATTATTCTATTATTTTTTACTATTATAATTTTTTTTAAGTGCACGTTAGTATTTTTGATTCGACAAAAGTTCAAAGTCTGGCATAAGCCTCCCCCAAAGCTGCCCATAGTTCTCTATCCTTCGCGTCGCTGTACCAGTTTTGACTCACTTGTCGTAGATCGTCAGCCCATCTTTTCTTAGGTCGTCCTTTGCGTCTCTTGGTTTCTTGTGGCTTCCAATTCGTTGTCATCTTTGTCCATCTTTGGTCCTGTATTCTCGATATGTGTCCTGCCCAGCTCCATTTTAGTTTTCTTGTCCTTTCAACTACGTCTGTTATACCTGTTCGTCTTCTTATTTCATCGTTTCTAAATCTTTGACTTATCCTTATTTTTAGAATTTTCCTCTCCATCTTCGTTTGACATATTCTCAATTTGTCAAGCGCATTAGAAGTCAGACTGAGAGTTTGGAGACCATATGTCAATACTGGAAGAATAGTGGAGTCAAGAATATATTTTTGCAACTCTTTGCTAAGGTTCGATTTTAATATTTGATTCATACTCCAGAACTGTTTCCAGCTATTTGTGATACGTCTGTTTATTTCCTTTTTTTCTTGGTCAATAAAAGATTTTATTTGCCCAAGATATATGTAATCTTCTACGTATTCAATTTTTGTATTTTCAAATTTAATCTCGTTTTTTATGTGGTTTGTCATAACTTTGGTTTTGGATTGGTTAATTATTAGTCCATAGTTCTTACATACGATTGTCAGTTCTGTAAGCATTTCTTGGATGTGTTTAGCTTCTGTAGAAATAAGAACTATATCGTCCGCAAATCTTAAGTTGTTTAAGGATTGTCCCTTGATAGAGATTCCATATCTGTTACTCCAGTTCATCTTTTGAAATATGTCCTCGAGCACAGCAGAAAACAGTGGTGGTGATAGAGGGTCTCCTTGTCGAACTCCTCTTGTTATTTTAAAGCGTCGTCCCAATCTTTCTGTTTTTATCCGAGCTGTATTATTGTCATATATGTTTTTTATTGTTTCAATTACTGTGTTGTGAACGCCTTGGTTTGCTAGTGATGCCCATATCATGTTATGTTCAATACAGTCAAATGCTTTGCTGAAGTCAATAAATAACATATACACTGGTTTTTGGAATTCGTTACATTTTTCTATTATCTGGTTCATTGTCTGTAGGTGGTCTGTTGTCGAAAATCCTTCTCTAAAACCAGCTTGTTCTCTCGGCTGTTTGTTGTTTAATACATTTTTGATTTTCTTATATAATGTTTTCGAGAAGAGTTTATAAATTGTGGATATATTGCTGATTGGTCTGTAATTATTAATGTCGTCCTTGTTTCCTTTCTTGTGTATGAGTGTTATTGTTGTTTCTTTCCATTGGTGCGGAACCTGCTGTGTAATTACAATTTTATTAAATAGTTTTGTTAATGTGTCTGCGAGTGATTTTTTTCCATAAATAATCATTTCAGCAGAGATTCCATCGTTGCCTGTGCATTTGTCTTTTTTGAGATCGTCAATTGACTGTTCGATGTCTTGTGTAGTAAAAATTGAAGCATGCTCGAAAGTAGGGTCTGTATTTTGTGTTCTGCTGAGGTCAGTATTTGTAGAGGTAAATAGCTTTTCGAAAAACATAGTCGCAGATTCATTTATATCAATTCTATTTGTTATTTCTTTGTTGTTACTTTTTATTGATGTGATCCATTCTTGTGAGTTATTTAAAAAACGTTTCGTCTTTTTTATAGATTTTGTGTTCGTTAGGGTGTCTTTTATAATTGCTTCGTTATATTTTTGAATATCTTTTTTCGTTTCTAGTTTTATTGTTTTTCTTAGGTATTTAAGTTCATTTTGTTCTTGGCCCGTAATAGTGGTTTTTGTTCGAAGGGTTTCTCGTCTAAAGATAAGTGCTCTTGTGTCTTCCGATATTTTGTTTTCTTTTGATGTCCTTGTATTCATTATTGAAACCTTAGCTGATGTTTTGATGTTGCTTTCTAATTGGTTATAAATGTTTTGTAGATACTGATCCTCATTATTCGTTGATATGGTCTGGTTAATCTTTCTTTTTAACGTCTCATTATAATTTTCAATTTTTCCAGCTGGAATTGTCCTTGGTATGTATAGTTCTTGTTGATTCCTTTTTAGTGTTTCATGGTTTATAGTTATTTTAGCTCGAACAAGTCTGTGATCGCTATCGAATTTTACGCTGTTTATAACTGAGACATCTGTTATGGTTTTTATTTTGTTGGTCAGAATGAGGTCAATTTCATTTTTTGTTTTTCCGTCGGGTGATATCCATGTCCATTTGCGCTTGTCTTTCTTTTGAAAAAAGGAGTTTCCAAATGTAAGGTTCATCTCTTCAAGCCATCTGATAACCAGTCCTCCCCTTTCATTTCGTTTACCATATCCATAAGGTCCTATTACTTGCTCGTCCTCGTTGATTCTTTTGCCCAACTTAGCGTTGAAATCTCCTATTATATACATTATTTCAGTTTTGTTTTTTATATAATCTTCCAAAAGATTGTAGAATGCAACTATTTCATCGTCATTTGCTTTTTCTGTTGGGGCGTATACTTGTATTATTGTCATTTTTGTATTTTGAATTTTTAGGCAGATACTACATATTCTTTCGTTGTAAAATTTAATGTTAATTATTTTGTCCTTTAGTTCTGTTTTTATTAAGAATCCGACTCCGTAAAGCCCTTTAGTTTCACCTATGTAACAAAATATGTCGTTTTTATTACTTGTTATACTTTGTCCCAAAATTCTAGTTTCTGATAGTCCTATTATGTCCCAGCTGATATTTTTTAGTGCTGATCTTAATTCTTCTTGCTTTGCGTCTGAAGCTAGTGTCCTTACATTAAAAGTGCATATGTTGAGAACATTCTGTTTCTTTTTGCTAGATAAGCGCTTTGAGCGGTAATAGCCTTCGTTCCTCACGATGGCAAGTCGGCTTGAGGAAGTGTCATGTGTTTGGTTTGTAGGTTCATTTTTTAGTTTTGTCAGGGGTTTCGCCTGTCGTTGCTATTTTGAATCTTGAATCGGTGCTATGTTTTGTGTTATTTTATCATTTGGTTTGAAAAAATTTGTTATATTTTGTTTATGTATTTTTGGTATATTTCCTCTGTTTTCGGATTGTTTTGGCTTCTTTGTATGATTAGAACAAGATGCTTCATTCTGGTTTTCTTCTCCTTGTCTGTGTCTTTTCTGATTATTTTGTTTCATATAAGTTGATTCTGTTTGGTTGATAATGGGTGTTTTTTCTAGAACTGTCGTGTTTTGGTCTTCTTTCATTCTGTCTTCTTTTATGTATATTATTTCGTCTTTATATTGTTTTAATTTAAATTTATTGCTCATTATAATATCCTTTTTTATTTGTGTTGTTAGTCCGACAAGAATTGGTCTAGTTCTTTCATTTTTCTTTCCGATACGTCTTACAAAGTCAATTTCAAGAATGTTTGTTTCTATTTGCAAGATATTGTTAAATATATATAAAATAAATCCTTGTAGGTCTTTTTGTTCTTTTTCAGTTTCTTTTATATTATATATGACTAGATTTTTCCTTTTTAATGATCTTTCTATGTATTTAATTTTATTTTCTAAATAATCTTGCCTTTCTTCAAGTTTTGTATTTGTTTCCATTATTTTAGTCAATTTTTGTTGTATTATTTCGGTTTGATCTTTTATTTCTTTTCTTAAATCTTCGCCTATGTTAGTAATAGCAACCAGAAGATTGTCTAGTTTTGCATCCATGTTATTGCTGTTATGTTACGTGTGGACTACTATGAATTTTTGCTCATCTAACTGCTCGGTTATGTATATATTTTTACTGTCAGATGAAGTTGCTTCAAAGTGACAAAGTGAAATGTCAGTTTTTGTTGTGTGAAAACGATGTTGTTTTTTGTTGAATGCTTTTATTATTATTTGCAATAAATATTTATATGTTTATTGTTTTTAAAGCAATTTTGTTTTCTTTTAGAGAAAAAGAATATAAAAGCTCTAATAAAAATTGAAGTTGATGGTACTCACCTCATCTGTACTTTCCCAGACAGGAGGGAATATTTTGTATTGTGTGTGTGTGTCAAGAGAGAATTTCACAGTTTATACTGTTTGAGTTATTTCGAATATTTGAGTGACAAGATAAGTGTATAATGTATAATTTAAATTTTAAATAATTTGATTTTTATTTTGTTTTAAATTTTATTGTTTCTTCACTTTCTTCTGACTTTTTGTGTTTTTCCGTCTGTACTTTGTTTAATCTGTGGTTCCATTCACTTTTAACACATTTGCACGTTTTCTATTCGTTTCTTTTTCTGTTTTTTTCTGGAGCACTGCGCTTAACACGACTTTACCTATATCGAAGTAGGTTACAACTACAAATAGTGATTCAAAAAAGCTTTTTATGGCCTTTAGTCCAACAACAAATTGGCGTTTCATCCAGGAATCTCACTTTGGAATCATCAGTTGACATACAGTGAAAGAAACCTTGTCAATACGCAATTTTTAGATTTTTCTAGTACAACTTACACAGAATTTTTGACAAAACCCTAATATGAACTATATCCAACAAGATTAAGATGTTAATCATTAAGAAGGAAGTTTAAGCCCGTGGCCTGGCTCAGAAGTAGTTTTTAAATTGTTCTTAATACAAACTCTATATACTGCATTGATAAATAAAATAAAATCAACCAAGTAGAAGACTCAGCACTAATAATGGACTGTTGAATTATTGATTCAAAATAGCTTTTTATGGCCTTTAGTCCAACAAAAAATTGGCGTTTCATCCAGGAATCTCACTTTGGAATCATCAGTTGACATACAGTGAAAGAAACCTTGTCAATACGCAATTTTTAAATTTTTCTAGTACAACTTACATAGAATTTTTGACAAAACCCTAATGTGAACTATATCCAACAAGATTAAGATGTTAATCATTAAGAAGGAAGTTTAAGCCCGTGGCCTGGCTCAGAAGTAGTTTTTAAATTGTTCTTAATACAAACTCTATATACTGCATTGATAAATAAAATAAAATAAAATCAACCAAGTAGAAGACTCAGCACTAAAAATGGACTGTTGAATTATTGATTCAAAATAGCTTTTTATGGCCTTTAGTCCAACAAAAAATTGGCGTTTCATCCAGGAATCTCACTTTGGAATCATCAGTTGACATACAGTGAAAGAAACCTACTTGGTTGATTTTATTGTTATTGTTATTGTTATTGTTATTGTTATTGTTATTGTTATTGTTATTGTTATTGTTATTGTTATTGTTATTCTTATTGTTATTCTTATTCTTATTGTTATTCTTATTGTTATTCTTATTGTTATTCTTATTGTTATTCTTATTGTTATTGTTATTGTTATTGTTATTGTTATTGTTATTGTTATTGTTATTGTTATTGTTATTGTTATTGTTATTGTTATTGTTATTGTTATTGTTATTGTTATTGTTATTGTTATTGTTATTGTTATTGTTATTGTTATTGTTATTGTTATTGTTATTGTTATTCTTATTGTTATTCTTATTCTTATTGTTATTCTTATTGTTATTCTTATTGTTATTCTTATTGTTATTCTTATTGTTATTGTTATTGTTATTGTTATTGTTATTGTTATTGTTATTGTTATTGTTATTGTTATTGTTATTGTTATTGTTATTGTTATTGTTATTGTTATTGTTATTGTTATTGTTATTGTTATTGTTATTGTTATTGTTATTGTTATTGTTATTGTTATTGTTATTGTTATTGTTATTGTTATTGTTATTGTTATTGTTATTGTTATTGTTATTGTTATTGTTATTGTTATTGTTATTGTTATTGTTATTGTTATTGTTATTGTTATTGTTATTGTTATTGTTATTGTTATTGTTATTGTTATTGTTATTGTTATTGTTATTGTTATTGTTATTGTTATTGTTATTGTTATTGTTATTGTTATTGTTATTGTTATTGTTATTGTTATTGTTATTGTTATTGTTATTGTTATTGTTATTGTTATTGTTATTGTTATTGTTATTGTTATTGTTATTGTTATTGTTATTGTTATTGTTATTGTTATTGTTATTGTTATTGTTATTGTTATTGTTATTGTTATTGTTATTGTTATTGTTATTGTTATTGTTATTGTTATTGTTATTGTTATTGTTATTGTTATTGTTATTGTTATTGTTATTGTTATTGTTATTGTTATTGTTATTGTTATTGTTATTGTTATTGTTATTGTTATTGTTATTGTTATTGTTATTGTTATTGTTATTGTTATTGTTATTGTTATTGTTATTGTTATTGTTATTGTTATTGTTATTGTTATTGTTATTGTTATTGTTATTGTTATTATTATTTATTTGAATTCGTTAAATACTAACGGTACATTCTTAAATAAAATTAAAACTAACAATATATTCATAAATTGATACATACATAAATCTTATATCTACGAGTATATTATAAATATTGGATAAAAAATCTATTTTTAAAACAGTGAGATTTAACATTATCATTAGTGGATTTTAATATGGCATAGTTCTTATTAAATATATTTATCAAGAGATTGAGAGGGCTATTGGCGCCGTAGTTGGATCTACTGAAAATGTTACACAGAGGCAATTGCCTTCTTAAACTGGAACGACTAAAATTAAAATCAATACGACAAAGGGCTGATGGGGCTGTAATTGATCCATTAATTAACCGCACAATAAAACAGAATTGTAGGTACTCACGATGACTTAAAAGGGATGGAAGTTTTATTAGTTGAAGTCTTTGAGAGTAAGGTGGCAAAACGATTCTATCTAACCATGGAAGAAAACGCAAACAAAATCTCAAAAATCTTTTTTGAATACTCTCTATTCTGTTGATATGAACAGCGTAGTAAGGGGCCCATACGATGCATCCATATTCCAGAATTGATCTCACAAAAGAGACATAAAGAGTCTTTAGGACATAAGGATCACGAAATTCGCGAGCAAACCTTTTAATGAAACCAAGTGTCATGTTAGCTTTTTTAATTATGTAATTGTAGTGATCAGTAAAGGAAAGCTTTGAGTCTAACACTACTCCAAGGTCCGTAAAGCTTGACAAGTTACACAAAAGCGACGTATTCAACATATAATTATAAGAAAATACATTATGTTTGCGTGTAAAACACATGGTTTTACACTTGTCGATATTTAAAAACAGACTATTTGTATTGCACCAGTTCCAAAATCTATTAAGATCGTCTTGAAGAAGTTCACAATCAACAGTTGAGTCAATTTTTCGAAAAATTTTCACGTCATCGGCATAAATTAAAGACATAGAGTTTACTAAAACGGAAGGAAGATCATTAATAAATAACACAAATAATAACGGACCAAGGTGACTGCCCTGTGGCACACCTGAATTGACTCGAAAACATTTAGAACGTTCAGTTTTAAAAACAACACTATATAATCTATCTTTTAGATATGAGGATATCCACAAAACAAAACGATCATTTAGTCCAATAGTATGTAGTTTGTGGAGCAGTATATTATGATTTAATTTGTCGAATGCCTTACTAAAGTCAGTAAATTGTTGAAATTTTTCGAATGAATCAATACAGAAAGTCGTGAATTGTAATAAATTTGTGACCGTAGATTTTTGTTTTACGAAACCATGTTGGTTTTCACATATAACAGAGGTGCAATGAAAAGACAATACATCACAGACAATAGATTCAAACAGTTTAGGAATGACGGACAGTTTAGCGATAGGTCTGTAGTTTGATACTAAGTTTTTCTTGCCTTTCTTGTGAATCGGAGTAAGAAATGCAGTTTTCCATAGATCTGGAAACCTAGAGCTACTTATTGACTGGTTGAACAGCACAAACAATGGGTACGACATATATATTGCACATTTTTTTAACATGAATGAAGGCAAGCCATCAGGACCAGGACTAAAACTTTCATCTAACTTTTCTATGTAGTCAAGTATAGTTGCTTCGGAGATAGTAAAGTTAATTGAATTAAGGTGTGGAAATTGGTCAATATTAAAATTTGGAGTTGTGTTAGAATCAATATCAGAAGTATTTTTAAAAGCACTTTGAAAGTATTCGGCGAACATGTTTGCTATGACTTCTGGTGAGTGGCTAGTTGAATTAATATAGCTCATGTTGGCTGGGTACCCGTCACATTTTCTTTTAGAATTAACGTACTTCCAGAAGTTATAAGGATTAGATTTAAGTCCGTTTTCTGTTTTATGTATGAAATTTGAATAGAGAAAATTAGAGTAGTTAATGAATTCATCTTTTAGTTTAATGTAATTATCAAGAGCTTCATCAGTCCTGTATCGATTAAACCTTAACCAAGCCTTATTTCTTTTATTCTTAAGTGTTTTTATCTGAAGATCAAACCATGGTGGGCTGTTGTTAAAGACTCGTATTTTGCGCAAAGGAACAGTTTCTAAAAAGCAGTCAAATAGTATTTCATAGAAACGTAAAATCATCTTGTCAAGATCCATATTAAGAAACAACATATTCCAGTTAAGACTATCAAGTAAGTTGTACAATTGTGTAAAATTACATTTTTTAAAATTGAATTCATGCTGATCCTTACAAATATCAGATAAGCAACAAATATTTAAGCTAAGTGAAATAGATAAAGTAGGATGGTGACGATCTTCCTCTACAAGCTTCGTATCACATAAAAATACATCAGCATCAGAGTTAATGACATCAGAAAAATATACCAAGTCCAAGGTCTTACCAAATTGGTTTTTGATGCCGTTTAATTGATTAAGTCCAAGGGAGGCCATTCCATCGATCACAAGGAATTCGTTATCACTTGTCGCGTTGACGGGTAGAAATACATCACATTCAGTTGATTTAGTCCATCTCAGGTTGGGTAGATTGAAATCTCCGATTACTATGAACTCATCTGTATCATCAATTTGTTCATGAATAGTTTCCAGGCAGTCAATAATCTTAGTATAAGTATCGTAGTTTGAAGAAGGTGGAATGTAACAGGCAACAACATATATATGACCAGACTGAATTTTTATTTTCACGCACAGAATTTCCAAGTTGGAATCCAAAAAATCGTTGACTAGACTACATAAAAGATGGTTACGAACAGCTATCAACAAGCCTCCGCCAACGGTTGTTGTAGTAGAATCTGAATGGCGATCACGGCGGAAAATTTGAAAGCTGGGATCAAATATCTCTGCGTCCAGAAAAGATGAATTTAACCAAGTTTCTGTGAGAATAATAACATCGTGGGGAGTATTGTTAATATTCATATAGACCTTATTGGTCTTTGTCCGAAGTCCATTTACATTTTGGTAATACATTAGTAATTGTTGTAGCTGCTCTGATTGAGGAATGGCATTGTCAGGTGTTGTGGAAAATGGTGAGAAGTTTTCCTCGACGATCTGTTTTGAAACTCATGTAGAATGATTCCATTTGGCCAAAACGACGGCGAGTTCAGTAAATAGAAAACTGAGTCAGGTACTTTTATCTTAAACGAAGAGTATTTTGAATAGTTACGATGAAGCATTTTCTCGACTAGTATTGAACGTAATGTACCAATTTTAGATTTAATAAAATTTTTTATGTGTAGAGCATTCGTTGCTGGTTCAAGTTTCGAGATAAAGATTGTTTTTTGACCTTCCACAATTTTTAATCCAGATTCCAAAGGCGAAGTAAAATCATTTTGTAATATCGTCGATAAGTTAGAAGGTGTTTGGACGGGGAGAGAAAGTGGACGATTAGAATGATGGTCAGTTATAGGTGATGTTAAGTTTGTTGATGTTGACGCTGTAGGCTCCTCCGAGGGGAAAGGTGATTCAGTATTAAGTTGAACGGATTCAACTAAAGGTTGATTCATTGCAGCTGATTGTTGAGTTGAAGCGGGTTGGGTCGGTGAAGCAGGAAGAGGAGTTGGTGTCTCAGAAGATGAAGCAAGCACAGGTGGGGTATCAAGACCGGAATTATTATTTTTATTTTTTTTTTTTGAAGGGATTGGTAATGTTAGATCGAGTTCACCGCCTTTGCGTTTTTGAGATTGGATATCACCAGGGGCATTTTGAAATTTAAGTGCACTTCTCGTTTGCTTACGTTTTAAAATTGGGTTATTAGAGATAACTTCAATTGTGTCACTAAGTAAAAGTAATTGATTTTGAAGTTTATCTATCATTTTTGTATTGTAGAGAACGTCACGAATAATGTTAGATTGCGCAAAAGGATCACACTCATCACAAAAGAAGTAAAACGGTTTGGATTTGTTGAATAGTTTAATTGAACTGAAAGGGGCACCAATACAATTAACATGAAATGTTTTATGGCAATTACCATGGCACATGATTGAATCAATCATAAAGTCGCAGATTTTTAAGCATTTCCCACATTCAGACATTATGTTAACTTTTGAATAGTAAATTTAAGTTTTAAGTGTTTGAAAAAAAAGGACTATACTGTTAACAAGATTGAAAAACTTGAAGTATGCAGTACCTCCTAAAAGTATGCAACAAATATTTAACAGAACCGCCACTGGTAGTCTATTGTTACCTAGACTTGAATGACAGGTAAGAGAATGATTTTACTAAGTGTATTTATGTTTTAGTAAAACATTAAAAAAAATCACTTATCACTGCATAAAAAGCCGATATTAATGTTTTAAAATACGAACAAACGGTTTACCAGTCAAACGAAATAATTAACACAAATTAACAATAACTATAAACTTGTGATAAACGAAAAATATACGGAGACGAAATGCACAGTGCTACAGTAAAACAGTGTTCCCACTTCATCTTGTTATTGTTATTGTTATTGTTATTGTTATTGTTATTGTTATTGTTATTGTTATTGTTATTGTTATTGTTATTGTTATTGTTATTGTTATTGTTATTGTTATTGTTATTGTTATTGTTATTGTTATTGTTATTGTTATTGTTATTGTTATTGTTATTGTTATTGTTATTGTTATTGTTATTGTTATTGTTATTGTTATTGTTATTGTTATTGTTATTGTTATTGTTATTGTTATTGTTATTGTTATTGTTATTGTTATTGTTATTGTTATTGTTATTGTTATTGTTATTGTTATTGTTATTGTTATTGTTATTGTTATTGTTATTGTTATTGTTATTGTTATTGTTATTGTTATTGTTATTGTTATTGTTATTGTTATTGTTATTGTTATTGTTATTGTTATTGTTATTGTTATTGTTATTGTTATTGTTATTGTTATTGTTATTGTTATTGTTATTGTTATTGTTATTGTTATTGTTATTGTTATTGTTATTGTTATTGTTATTGTTATTGTTATTGTTATTGTTATTGTTATTGTTATTGTTATTGTTATTGTTATTGTTATTGTTATTGTTATTGTTATTGTTATTGTTATTGTTATTGTTATTGTTATTGTTCTTGTTATTGTTATTGTTATTGTTATTGTTATTGTTATTGTTATTGTTATTGTTATTGTTATTGTTATTGTTATTGTTATTGTTATTGTTATTGTTATTGTTATTGTTATTGTTATTGTTATTGTTATTGTTATTGTTATTGTTATTGTTATTGTTATTGTTATTGTTATTGTTATTGTTATTGTTATTGTTATTGTTATTGTTATTGTTATTGTTATTGTTATTGTTATTGTTATTGTTATTGTTATTGTTATTGTTATTGTTATTGTTATTGTTATTGTTATTGTTATTGTTATTGTTATTGTTATTGTTATTGTTATTGTTATTGTTATTGTTATTGTTATTGTTATTGTTATTGTTATTGTTATTGTTATTGTTATTGTTATTGTTATTGTTATTGTTATTGTTATTGTTATTGTTATTGTTATTGTTATTGTTATTGTTATTGTTATTGTTATTGTTATTGTTATTGTTATTGTTATTGTTATTGTTATTGTTATTGTTATTGTTATTGTTATTGTTATTGTTATTGTTATTGTTATTGTTATTGTTATTGTTATTGTTATTGTTATTGTTATTGTTATTGTTATTGTTATTGTTATTGTTATTGTTATTGTTATTGTTATTGTTATTGTTATTGTTATTGTTATTGTTATTGTTATTGTTATTGTTATTGTTATTGTTATTGTTATTGTTATTGTTATTGTTATTGTTATTGTTATTGTTATTGTTATTGTTATTGTTATTGTTATTGTTATTGTTATTGTTATTGTTATTGTTATTGTTATTGTTATTGTTATTGTTATTGTTATTGTTATTGTTATTGTTATTGTTATTGTTATTGTTATTGTTATTGTTATTGTTATTGTTATTGTTATTGTTATTGTTATTGTTATTGTTATTGTTATTGTTATTGTTATTGTTATTGTTATTGTTATTGTTATTGTTATTGTTATTGTTATTGTTATTGTTATTGTTATTGTTATTGTTATTGTTATTGTTATTGTTATTGTTATTGTTATTGTTATTGTTATTGTTATTGTTATTGTTATTGTTATTGTTATTGTTATTGTTATTGTTATTGTTATTGTTATTGTTATTGTTATTGTTATTGTTATTGTTATTGTTATTGTTATTGTTATTGTTATTGTTATTGTTATTGTTATTGTTATTGTTATTGTTATTGTTATTGTTATTGTTATTGTTATTGTTATTGTTATTGTTATTGTTATTGTTATTGTTATTGTTATTGTTATTGTTATTGTTATTGTTATTGTTATTGTTATTGTTATTGTTATTGTTATTGTTATTGTTATTGTTATTGTTATTGTTATTGTTATTGTTATTGTTATTGTTATTGTTATTGTTATTGTTATTGTTATTGTTATTGTTATTGTTATTGTTATTGTTATTGTTATTGTTATTGTTATTGTTATTGTTATTGTTATTGTTATTGTTATTGTTATTGTTATTGTTATTGTTATTGTTATTGTTATTGTTATTGTTATTGTTATTGTTATTGTTATTGTTATTGTTATTGTTATTGTTATTGTTATTGTTATTGTTATTGTTATTGTTATTGTTATTGTTATTGTTATTGTTATTGTTATTGTTATTGTTATTGTTATTGTTATTGTTATTGTTATTGTTATTGTTATTGTTATTGTTATTGTTATTGTTATTGTTATTGTTATTGTTATTGTTATTGTTATTGTTATTGTTATTGTTATTGTTATTGTTATTGTTATTGTTATTGTTATTGTTATTGTTATTGTTATTGTTATTGTTATTGTTATTGTTATTGTTATTGTTATTGTTATTGTTATTGTTATTGTTATTGTTATTGTTATTGTTATTGTTATTGTTATTGTTATTGTTATTGTTATTGTTATTGTTATTGTTATTGTTATTGTTATTGTTATTGTTATTGTTATTGTTATTGTTATTGTTATTGTTATTGTTATTGTTATTGTTATTGTTATTGTTATTGTTATTGTTATTGTTATTGTTATTGTTATTGTTATTGTTATTGTTATTGTTATTGTTATTGTTATTGTTATTGTTATTGTTATTGTTATTGTTATTGTTATTGTTATTGTTATTGTTATTGTTATTGTTATTGTTATTGTTATTGTTATTGTTATTGTTATTGTTATTGTTATTGTTATTGTTATTGTTATTGTTATTGTTATTGTTATTGTTATTGTTATTGTTATTGTTATTGTTATTGTTATTGTTATTGTTATTGTTATTGTTATTGTTATTGTTATTGTTATTGTTATTGTTATTGTTATTGTTATTGTTATTGTTATTGTTATTGTTATTGTTATTGTTATTGTTATTGTTATTGTTATTGTTATTGTTATTGTTATTGTTATTGTTATTGTTATTGTTATTGTTATTGTTATTGTTATTGTTATTGTTATTGTTATTGTTATTGTTATTGTTATTGTTATTGTTATTGTTATTGTTATTGTTATTGTTATTGTTATTGTTATTGTTATTGTTATTGTTATTGTTATTGTTATTGTTATTGTTATTGTTATTGTTATTGTTATTGTTATTGTTATTGTTATTGTTATTGTTATTGTTATTGTTATTGTTATTGTTATTGTTATTGTTATTGTTATTGTTATTGTTATTGTTATTGTTATTGTTATTGTTATTGTTATTGTTATTGTTATTGTTATTGTTATTGTTATTGTTATTGTTATTGTTATTGTTATTGTTATTGTTATTGTTATTGTTATTGTTATTGTTATTGTTATTGTTATTGTTATTGTTATTGTTATTGTTATTGTTATTGTTATTGTTATTGTTATTGTTATTGTTATTGTTATTGTTATTGTTATTGTTATTGTTATTGTTATTGTTATTGTTATTGTTATTGTTATTGTTATTGTTATTGTTATTGTTATTGTTATTGTTATTGTTATTGTTATTGTTATTGTTATTGTTATTGTTATTGTTATTGTTATTGTTATTGTTATTGTTATTGTTATTGTTATTGTTATTGTTATTGTTATTGTTATTGTTATTGTTATTGTTATTGTTATTGTTATTGTTATTGTTATTGTTATTGTTATTGTTATTGTTATTGTTATTGTTATTGTTATTGTTATTGTTATTGTTATTGTTATTGTTATTGTTATTGTTATTGTTATTGTTATTGTTATTGTTATTGTTATTGTTATTGTTATTGTTATTGTTATTGTTATTGTTATTGTTATTGTTATTGTTATTGTTATTGTTATTGTTATTGTTATTGTTATTGTTATTGTTATTGTTATTGTTATTGTTATTGTTATTGTTATTGTTATTGTTATTGTTATTGTTATTGTTATTGTTATTGTTATTGTTATTGTTATTGTTATTGTTATTGTTATTGTTATTGTTATTGTTATTGTTATTGTTATTGTTATTGTTATTGTTATTGTTATTGTTATTGTTATTGTTATTGTTATTGTTATTGTTATTGTTATTGTTATTGTTATTGTTATTGTTATTGTTATTGTTATTGTTATTGTTATTGTTATTGTTATTGTTATTGTTATTGTTATTGTTATTGTTATTGTTATTGTTATTGTTATTGTTATTGTTATTGTTATTGTTATTGTTATTGTTATTGTTATTGTTATTGTTATTGTTATTGTTATTGTTATTGTTATTGTTATTGTTATTGTTATTGTTATTGTTATTGTTATTGTTATTGTTATTGTTATTGTTATTGTTATTGTTATTGTTATTGTTATTGTTATTGTTATTGTTATTGTTATTGTTATTGTTATTGTTATTGTTATTGTTATTGTTATTGTTATTGTTATTGTTATTGTTATTGTTATTGTTATTGTTATTGTTATTGTTATTGTTATTGTTATTGTTATTGTTATTGTTATTGTTATTGTTATTGTTATTGTTATTGTTATTGTTATTGTTATTGTTATTGTTATTGTTATTGTTATTGTTATTGTTATTGTTATTGTTATTGTTATTGTTATTGTTATTGTTATTGTTATTGTTATTGTTATTGTTATTGTTATTGTTATTGTTATTGTTATTGTTATTGTTATTGTTATTGTTATTGTTATTGTTATTGTTATTGTTATTGTTATTGTTATTGTTATTGTTATTGTTATTGTTATTGTTATTGTTATTGTTATTGTTATTGTTATTGTTATTGTTATTGTTATTGTTATTGTTATTGTTATTGTTATTGTTATTGTTATTGTTATTGTTATTGTTATTGTTATTGTTATTGTTATTGTTATTGTTATTGTTATTGTTATTGTTATTGTTATTGTTATTGTTATTGTTATTGTTATTGTTATTGTTATTGTTATTGTTATTGTTATTGTTATTGTTATTGTTATTGTTATTGTTATTGTTATTGTTATTGTTATTGTTATTGTTATTGTTATTGTTATTGTTATTGTTATTGTTATTGTTATTGTTATTGTTATTGTTATTGTTATTGTTATTGTTATTGTTATTGTTATTGTTATTGTTATTGTTATTGTTATTGTTATTGTTATTGTTATTGTTATTGTTATTGTTATTGTTATTGTTATTGTTATTGTTATTGTTATTGTTATTGTTATTGTTATTGTTATTGTTATTGTTATTGTTATTGTTATTGTTATTGTTATTGTTATTGTTATTGTTATTGTTATTGTTATTGTTATTGTTATTGTTATTGTTATTGTTATTGTTATTGTTATTGTTATTGTTATTGTTATTGTTATTGTTATTGTTATTGTTATTGTTATTGTTATTGTTATTGTTATTGTTATTGTTATTGTTATTGTTATTGTTATTGTTATTGTTATTGTTATTGTTATTGTTATTGTTATTGTTATTGTTATTGTTATTGTTATTGTTATTGTTATTGTTATTGTTATTGTTATTGTTATTGTTATTGTTATTGTTATTGTTATTGTTATTGTTATTGTTATTGTTATTGTTATTGTTATTGTTATTGTTATTGTTATTGTTATTGTTATTGTTATTGTTATTGTTATTGTTATTGTTATTGTTATTGTTATTGTTATTGTTATTGTTATTGTTATTGTTATTGTTATTGTTATTGTTATTGTTATTGTTATTGTTATTGTTATTGTTATTGTTATTGTTATTGTTATTGTTATTGTTATTGTTATTGTTATTGTTATTGTTATTGTTATTGTTATTGTTATTGTTATTGTTATTGTTATTGTTATTGTTATTGTTATTGTTATTGTTATTGTTATTGTTATTGTTATTGTTATTGTTATTGTTATTGTTATTGTTATTGTTATTGTTATTGTTATTGTTATTGTTATTGTTATTGTTATTGTTATTGTTATTGTTATTGTTATTGTTATTGTTATTGTTATTGTTATTGTTATTGTTATTGTTATTGTTATTGTTATTGTTATTGTTATTGTTATTGTTATTGTTATTGTTATTGTTATTGTTATTGTTATTGTTATTGTTATTGTTATTGTTATTGTTATTGTTATTGTTATTGTTATTGTTATTGTTATTGTTATTGTTATTGTTATTGTTATTGTTATTGTTATTGTTATTGTTATTGTTATTGTTATTGTTATTGTTATTGTTATTGTTATTGTTATTGTTATTGTTATTGTTATTGTTATTGTTATTGTTATTGTTATTGTTATTGTTATTGTTATTGTTATTGTTATTGTTATTGTTATTGTTATTGTTATTGTTATTGTTATTGTTATTGTTATTGTTATTGTTATTGTTATTGTTATTGTTATTGTTATTGTTATTGTTATTGTTATTGTTATTGTTATTGTTATTGTTATTGTTATTGTTATTGTTATTGTTATTGTTATTGTTATTGTTATTGTTATTGTTATTGTTATTGTTATTGTTATTGTTATTGTTATTGTTATTGTTATTGTTATTGTTATTGTTATTGTTATTGTTATTGTTATTGTTATTGTTATTGTTATTGTTATTGTTATTGTTATTGTTATTGTTATTGTTATTGTTATTGTTATTGTTATTGTTATTGTTATTGTTATTGTTATTGTTATTGTTATTGTTATTGTTATTGTTATTGTTATTGTTATTGTTATTGTTATTGTTATTGTTATTGTTATTGTTATTGTTATTGTTATTGTTATTGTTATTGTTATTGTTATTGTTATTGTTATTGTTATTGTTATTGTTATTGTTATTGTTATTGTTATTGTTATTGTTATTGTTATTGTTATTGTTATTGTTATTGTTATTGTTATTGTTATTGTTATTGTTATTGTTATTGTTATTGTTATTGTTATTGTTATTGTTATTGTTATTGTTATTGTTATTGTTATTGTTATTGTTATTGTTATTGTTATTGTTATTGTTATTGTTATTGTTATTGTTATTGTTATTGTTATTGTTATTGTTATTGTTATTGTTATTGTTATTGTTATTGTTATTGTTATTGTTATTGTTATTGTTATTGTTATTGTTATTGTTATTGTTATTGTTATTGTTATTGTTATTGTTATTGTTATTGTTATTGTTATTGTTATTGTTATTGTTATTGTTATTGTTATTGTTATTGTTATTGTTATTGTTATTGTTATTGTTATTGTTATTGTTATTGTTATTGTTATTGTTATTGTTATTGTTATTGTTATTGTTATTGTTATTGTTATTGTTATTGTTATTGTTATTGTTATTGTTATTGTTATTGTTATTGTTATTGTTATTGTTATTGTTATTGTTATTGTTATTGTTATTGTTATTGTTATTGTTATTGTTATTGTTATTGTTATTGTTATTGTTATTGTTATTGTTATTGTTATTGTTATTGTTATTGTTATTGTTATTGTTATTGTTATTGTTATTGTTATTGTTATTGTTATTGTTATTGTTATTGTTATTGTTATTGTTATTGTTATTGTTATTGTTATTGTTATTGTTATTGTTATTGTTATTGATATTGTTATTGTTATTGTTATTGTTATTGTTATTGTTATTGTTATTGTTATTGTTATTGTTATTGTTATTGTTATTGTTATTGTTATTGTTATTGTTATTGTTATTGTTATTGTTATTGTTATTGTTATTGTTATTGTTATTGTTATTGTTATTGTTATTGTTATTGTTATTGTTATTGTTATTGTTATTGTTATTGTTATTGTTATTGTTATTGTTATTGTTATTGTTATTGTTATTGTTATTGTTATTGTTATTGTTATTGTTATTGTTATTGTTATTGTTATTGTTATTGTTATTGTTATTGTTATTGTTATTGTTATTGTTATTGTTATTGTTATTGTTATTGTTATTGTTATTGTTATTGTTATTGTTATTGTTATTGTTATTGTTATTGTTATTGTTATTGTTATTGTTATTGTTATTGTTATTGTTATTGTTATTGTTATTGTTATTGTTATTGTTATTGTTATTGTTATTGTTATTGTTATTGTTATTGTTATTGTTATTGTTATTGTTATTGTTATTGTTATTGTTATTGTTATTGTTATTGTTATTGTTATTGTTATTGTTATTGTTATTGTTATTGTTATTGTTATTGTTATTGTTATTGTTATTGTTATTGTTATTGTTATTGTTATTGTTATTGTTATTGTTATTGTTATTGTTATTGTTATTGTTATTGTTATTGTTATTGTTATTGTTATTGTTATTGTTATTGTTATTGTTATTGTTATTGTTATTGTTATTGTTATTGTTATTGTTATTGTTATTGTTATTGTTATTGTTATTGTTATTGTTATTGTTATTGTTATTGTTATTGTTATTGTTATTGTTATTGTTATTGTTATTGTTATTGTTATTGTTATTGTTATTGTTATTGTTATTGTTATTGTTATTGTTATTGTTATTGTTATTGTTATTGTTATTGTTATTGTTATTGTTATTGTTATTGTTATTGTTATTGTTATTGTTATTGTTATTGTTATTGTTATTGTTATTGTTATTGTTATTGTTATTGTTATTGTTATTGTTATTGTTATTGTTATTGTTATTGTTATTGTTATTGTTATTGTTATTGTTATTGTTATTGTTATTGTTATTGTTATTGTTATTGTTATTGTTATTGTTATTGTTATTGTTATTGTTATTGTTATTGTTATTGTTATTGTTATTGTTATTGTTATTGTTATTGTTATTGTTATTGTTATTGTTATTGTTATTGTTATTGTTATTGTTATTGTTATTGTTATTGTTATTGTTATTGTTATTGTTATTGTTATTGTTATTGTTATTGTTATTGTTATTGTTATTGTTATTGTTATTGTTATTGTTATTGTTATTGTTATTGTTATTGTTATTGTTATTGTTATTGTTATTGTTATTGTTATTGTTATTGTTATTGTTATTGTTATTGTTATTGTTATTGTTATTGTTATTGTTATTGTTATTGTTATTGTTATTGTTATTGTTATTGTTATTGTTATTGTTATTGTTATTGTTATTGTTATTGTTATTGTTATTGTTATTGTTATTGTTATTGTTATTGTTATTGTTATTGTTATTGTTATTGTTATTGTTATTGTTATTGTTATTGTTATTGTTATTGTTATTGTTATTGTTATTGTTATTGTTATTGTTATTGTTATTGTTATTGTTATTGTTATTGTTATTGTTATTGTTATTGTTATTGTTATTGTTATTGTTATTGTTATTGTTATTGTTATTGTTATTGTTATTGTTATTGTTATTGTTATTGTTATTGTTATTGTTATTGTTATTGTTATTGTTATTGTTATTGTTATTGTTATTGTTATTGTTATTGTTATTGTTATTGTTATTGTTATTGTTATTGTTATTGTTATTGTTATTGTTATTGTTATTGTTATTGTTATTGTTATTGTTATTGTTATTGTTATTGTTATTGTTATTGTTATTGTTATTGTTATTGTTATTGTTATTGTTATTGTTATTGTTATTGTTATTGTTATTGTTATTGTTATTGTTATTGTTATTGTTATTGTTATTGTTATTGTTATTGTTATTGTTATTGTTATTGTTATTGTTATTGTTATTGTTATTGTTATTGTTATTGTTATTGTTATTGTTATTGTTATTGTTATTGTTATTGTTATTGTTATTGTTATTGTTATTGTTATTGTTATTGTTATTGTTATTGTTATTGTTATTGTTATTGTTATTGTTATTGTTATTGTTATTGTTATTGTTATTGTTATTGTTATTGTTATTGTTATTGTTATTGTTATTGTTATTGTTATTGTTATTGTTATTGTTATTGTTATCGTTATTGTTATTGTTATTGTTATTGTTATTGTTATTGTTATTGTTATTGTTATTGTTATTGTTATTGTTATTGTTATTGTTATTGTTATTGTTATTGTTATTGTTATTGTTATTGTTATTGTTATTGTTATTGTTATTGTTATTGTTATTGTTATTGTTATTGTTATTGTTATTGTTATTGTTATTGTTATTGTTATTGTTATTGTTATTGTTATTGTTATTGTTATTGTTATTGTTATTGTTATTGTTATTGTTATTGTTATTGTTATTGTTATTGTTATTGTTATTGTTATTGTTATTGTTATTGTTATTGTTATTGTTATTGTTATTGTTATTGTTATTGTTATTGTTATTGTTATTGTTATTGTTATTGTTATTGTTATTGTTATTGTTATTGTTATTGTTATTGTTATTGTTATTGTTATTGTTATTGTTATTGTTATTGTTATTGTTATTGTTATTGTTATTGTTATTGTTATTGTTATTGTTATTGTTATTGTTATTGTTATTGTTATTGTTATTGTTATTGTTATTGTTATTGTTATTGTTATTGTTATTGTTATTGTTATTGTTATTGTTATTGTTATTGTTATTGTTATTGTTATTGTTATTGTTATTGTTATTGTCATTGTTATTGTTATTGTTATTGTTATTGTTATTGTTATTGTTATTGTTATTGTTATTGTTATTGTTATTGTTATTGTTATTGTTATTGTTATTGTTATTGTTATTGTTATTGTTATTGTTATTGTTATTGTTATTGTTATTGTTATTGTTATTGTTATTGTTATTGTTATTGTTATTGTTATTGTTATTGTTATTGTTATTGTTATTGTTATTGTTATTGTTATTGTTATTGTTATTGTTATTGATATTGTTATTGTTATTGTTATTGTTATTGTTATTGTTATTGTTATTGTTATTGTTATTGTTATTGTTATTGTTATTGTTATTGTTATTGTTATTGTTATTGTTATTGTTATTGTTATTGTTATTGTTATTGTTATTGTTATTGTTATTGTTATTGTTATTGTTATTGTTATTGTTATTGTTATTGTTATTGTTATTGTTATTGTTATTGTTATTGTTATTGTTATTGTTATTGTTATTGTTATTGTTATTGTTATTGTTATTGTTATTGTTATTGTTATTGTTATTGTTATTGTTATTGTTATTGTTATTGTTATTGTTATTGTTATTGTTATTGTTATTGTTATTGTTATTGTTATTGTTATTGTTATTGTTATTGTTATTGTTATTGTTATTGTTATTGTTATTGTTATTGTTATTGTTATTGTTATTGTTATTGTTATTGTTATTGTTATTGTTATTGTTATTGTTATTGTTATTGTTATTGTTATTGTTATTGTTATTGTTATTGTTATTGTTATTGTTATTGTTATTGTTATTGTTATTGTTATTGTTATTGTTATTGTTATTGTTATTGTTATTGTTATTGTTATTGTTATTGTTATTGTTATTGTTATTGTTATTGTTATTGTTATTGTTATTGTTATTGTTATTGTTATTGTTATTGTTATTGTTATTGTTATTGTTATTGTTATTGTTATTGTTATTGTTATTGTTATTGTTATTGTTATTGTTATTGTTATTGTTATTGTTATTGTTATTGTTATTGTTATTGTTATTGTTATTTATTGTTATTGTTATTGTTTTGTTATTGTTATTGTTATTGTTATTGTTATTGTTATTGTTATTGTTATTGTTATTGTTATTGTTATTGTTATTGTTATTGTTATTGTTATTGTTATTGTTATTGTTATTGTTATTGTTATTGTTATTGTTATTGTTATTGTTATTGTTATTGTTATTGTTATTGTTATTGTTATTGTTATTGTTATTGTTATTGTTATTGTTATTGTTATTGTTATTGTTATTGTTATTGTTATTGTTATTGTTATTGTTATTGTTATTGTTATTGTTATTGTTATTGTTATTGTTATTGTTATTGTTATTGTTATTGTTATTGTTATTGTTATTGTTATTGTTATTGTTATTGTTATTGTTATTGTTATTGTTATTGTTATTGTTATTGTTATTGTTATTGTTATTGTTATTGTTATTGTTATTGTTATTGTTATTGTTATTGTTATTGTTATTGTTATTGTTATTGTTATTGTTATTGTTATTGTTATTGTTATTGTTATTGTTATTGTTATTGTTATTGTTATTGTTATTGTTATTGTTATTGTTATTGTTATTGTTATTGTTATTGTTATTGTTATTGTTATTGTTATTGTTATTGTTATTGTTATTGTCATTGTTATTGTTATTGTTATTGTTATTGTTATTGTTATTGTTATTGTTATTGTTATTGTTATTGTTATTGTTATTGTTATTGTTATTGTTATTGTTATTGTTATTGTTATTGTTATTGTTATTGTTATTGTTATTGTTATTGTTATTGTTATTGTTATTGTTATTGTTATTGTTATTGTTATTGTTATTGTTATTGTTATTGTTATTGTTATTGTTATTGTTATTGTTATTGTTATTGTTATTGTTATTGTTATTGTTATTGTTATTGTTATTGTTATTGTTATTGTTATTGTTATTGTTATTGTTATTGTTATTGTTATTGTTATTGTTATTGTTATTGTTATTGTTATTGTTATTGTTATTGTTATTGTTATTGTTATTGTTATTGTTATTGTTATTGTTATTGTTATTGTTATTGTTATTGTTATTGTTATTGTTATTGTTATTGTTATTGTTATTGTTATTGTTATTGTTATTGTTATTGTTATTGTTATTGTTATTGTCATTGTTATTGTTATTGTTATTGTTATTGTTATTGTTATTGTTATTGTTATTGTTATTGTTATTGTTATTGTTATTGTTATTGTTATTGTTATTGTTATTGTTATTGTTATTGTTATTGTTATTGTTATTGTTATTGTTATTGTTATTGTTATTGTTATTGATATTGTTATTGTTATTGTTATTGTTATTGTTATTGTTATTGTTATTGTTATTGTTATTGTTATTGTTATTGTTATTGTTATTGTTATTGTTATTGTTATTGTTATTGTTATTGTTATTGTTATTGTTATTGTTATTGTTATTGTTATTGTTATTGTTATTGTTATTGTTATTGTTATTGTTATTGTTATTGTTATTGTTATTGTTATTGTTATTGTTATTGTTATTGTTATTGTTATTGTTATTGTTATTGTTATTGTTATTGTTATTGTTATTGTTATTGTTATTGTTATTGTTATTGTTATTGTATTGTTATTGTTATTGTTATTGTTATTGTTGTTATTGTTATTGTTATTGTTATTGTTCATTGTTATTGTTATTGTTATTGTATTGTTATTGTTTTTTGTTATGTTATTGTTATTTGTTATTGTTATTGTTATTGTTATTGTTATTGTTATTGTTATTGTTATTGTTATTGTTATTGTTATTGTTATTGTTATTGTTATTGTTATTGTTATTGTTATTGTTATTGTTATTGTTATTGTTATTGTTATTGTTATTGTTATTGTTATTGTTATTGTTATTGTTATTGTTATTGTTATTGTTATTGTTATTGTTATTGTTATGTTATTGTTATTGTTATTGTTATTGTTATTGTTATTGTTATTGTTATGTTATTGTTATTGTTATTGTTATTGTTATTGTTATTGTTATTGTTATTGTTATTGTTATTGTATTGTTATTGTTATTGTTATTGTTATTGTTATTGTTATTGTTATGTTATTGTTATTGTTATTGTATTGTTATTGTTATTGTTATTGTTATTGTTATTGTATTGTTATTGTTATTGTTATTGTTATTGTTATTGTTATTGTTATTGTTATTGTTATTGTTATTGTTATTGTTATTGTTATTGTTATTGTTATTGTTATTGTATTGTTTTGTTATTGTTATTGTTATTGTTATTGTTATTGTTATTGTTATTGTTATTGTTATTGTTATTGTTATTGTTATTGTTATTGTTATTGTTATTGTTATTGTTATTGTTATTGTTATTGTTATTGTTATGTTATTGTTATTGTTATTGTTATTGTTATTGTTATTGTTATTGTTATTGTTATTGTTATTGTTATTGTTATTGTTATTGTTATTGTTATTGTTATTGTTATTGTTATTGTTATTGTTATTGTTATTGTTATTGTTATTGTTATTGTTATTGTTATTGTTATTGTTATTGTTATTGTTATTGTTATTGTTATTGTTATTGTTATTGTTTTTGTTATTGTTATTGTTATTGTTATTGTTATTGTTATTGTTATTGTTATTGTTATTGTTATTGTTATTGTTATTGTTATTGTTATTGTTATTGTTATTGTTATTGTTATTGTTATTGTTATTGTTATGTTATTGTTATTGTTATTGTTATTGTTATTGTTATTGTTATTGTTATTGTTATTGTTATTGTTATTGTTATTGTTATTGTTATTGTTTGTTATTGTTATTGTTATTGTTATTTGTTATTGTTATTTGTTATTGTTATTGTTATTGTTATTGTTATTGTTATTGTTATTGTTATTGTTATTGTTATTGTTATTGTTATTGTTATTGTTATTGTTATTGTTATTGTTATTGTTATTGTTATTGTTATTGTTATTGTTATTGTTATTGTTATTGTTATTGTTATTGTTATTGTTATTGTTATTGTTATTGTTATTGTTATTGTTATTGTTATTGTTATTGTTATTGTTATTGTTATTGTATTGTTATTGTTATTGTTATTGTTATGTTATTGTTATTGTTATGTTATTGTTATTGTTATGTTATTGTTATTGTTATTGTTATTGTTTTGTTATTGTTATTGTTATTGTTATTGTTATTGTTATTGTTATTGTTATTGTTATTGTTATTGTTATTGTTATTGTTATTGTTATTGTTATTGTTATTGTTATTGTTATTGTTATTGTTATTGTTATTGTTATTGTTATTGTTATTGTTATTGTTATTGTTATTGTAGTTTTGTTATTGTTATTGTTATTGTATTGTTATTGTTATTGTTATTGTTATTGTTATTGTTATGTTATTGTTATTGTTATTGTTATTGTTATTGTTATTGTTATTGTTATTGTTATTGTTAGGTATTGTTATTGTTATTGTTATTGTTATTGTAATTGTTAGGTATTGTTATTGTTATTGTTATTGTTATTGTTATTGTTTGTTATTGTTATTGTTATTGTTATTGTTATGTTATTGTTATTGTTATTGTTATTGTTATTGTTATTGTTATTGTTATTGTTATTGTTATTGTTATTGTTATTGTTATGTTATTGTTATTGTTATTGTTATTGTTATTGTTATTGTTATTGTTATTGTTATTGTTTTGTTATTGTTATTGTTATTGTTATTGTTATGTTATTGTTATTGTTATTGTTATTGTTATTGTTATTGTTTATTGTTATTGTGTTATTGTTATTGTTATTGTTATTGTTATTGTTATTGTTATTGTTATTGTTTATTGTATTGTTATTGTTATTGTTATTGTTATTGTTATTGTTATTGTTATTGTTATTGTTATTGTTATTGTTATTGTTATTGTTATTGTTATTGTTATTGTTATTGTTATTGTTATTGTTATTGTTATTGTTATTGTTATTGTTATTGTTATTGTTATTGTTATTGTTATTGTTATTGTTATTGTTATTGTTATTGTTATTGTTATTGTTATTGTTATTGTATTGTTATTGTTATTGTTATTGTTATTGTTATTGTTATTGTTATTGTTATTGTTATTGTTATTGTTATTGTTATTGTTATTGTTATTGTATGTTATTGTTATTGTTATTGTTATTGTTATTGTTATTGTTATTGTTATTGTTATTGTTATTGTTATTGTTATTGTTATTGTTATTGTTTTTGTTATTGTTATTGTTATTGTTATTGTTATTGTATTGTTATTGTTATTGTTATTGTTATTGTTATTGTTATTGTTATGTTTGTTATTGTTATTGTTATTGTTATTGTTATTGTTATTGTTATTGTTATTGTTATTGTTATTGTTATTGTTATTGTTATTGTTATTGTTATTGTTATTGTTATTGTTATTGTTATTGTTATTGTTATTGTTATTGTTATTGTATTGTTATTGTTATTGTTATTGTATTGTTATGTTATTGTTATTGTTATTGTTATTGTTATTGTTATTGTTATGTATTGTTATTGTTATTGTTATTGTTATTGTTATTGTTATTGTTATTGTTATTGTTATTGTTATTGTTATTGTTATTGTTATTGTTATTGTTATTGTTATTGTTATTGTTATTGTTATTGTTATTGTTATTGTTATTGTTATTGTTATTGTTATTGTTATTGTTATTGTTATTGTTAGTGTTATTGTTATTGTATTGTTATTGTTATTGTTATTGTTATTGTTATTGTTATTGTTCATTGTTATTGTTATTGTTATTGTTATTTGTTATTGTTATTGTTATTGTTATTATGTTATTGTTATTGTTATTGTTATTGTTATTGTTATTGTTATTGTTATTGTTATTGTTATTGTTATTGTTATTGTTATTGTTATTGTTATTGTTATTGTATTGTTATTTATGTTATTGTTATTGTTATTGTTATTGTTATTGTTATTGTTATTGTTATTGTTATTGTTATTGTTATTGTTATTGTTATTGTTATTGTTATTGTTATTGTTATTGTTATTGTTATTGTTATTGTTATTGTATTGTTATTGTTATGTTATTGTTATTGTTATTGTTATTGTTATTGTTATTTTTTATTTTT
>OU696696.1:162573524-162676024 GCA_916050605.2 Platycheirus albimanus | reverse complement strand
ACTCCAAGGCCTTGCTGAGAATGCCCCTTCAGCCGGCTCGATCTCTATCCTGCTGTCTCCAATTTCGTACTCCAAGTTGACGGATGTCTCCCTCTACCTGGTCTCTCCATCGAAGATGAGGTCTTCCTTGGCTTCTGACTCCCTCGGGTTTGGCGTTGAAGACTTTACGAGCTGGAGCGTCGATGTCCATTCGCTCTACATGGCCCAGCCATCTTAGTCTTTGGATTCGAATTTTTCTGGCTAGGCTTATGTCGCTGTACAGCTCGTACAGTTCATTGTTATATCTTCTTCTCCAAACGTTGTTTTCGCGATTTACGCAGACAGGACCATAGATCGTACGCAGAACTTTTCTCTCGAAGACTCCAAGTGAATTTTCATCCGATTGGGAGAGGGTCCATGCTTCCGCACCATATAGCAGGATCGGGATGATGAATGTTTTATACAGTGTCACCTTGGTTCTTCTCGATAGGGCTTTACTCCTCAATTGCTTACTCAGCCCAAAGAAACAGCGATTAGCAAGAGTTAGTCTGCGTTTGATTTCAGCGCTGATGTTGCCTGTGTTTACAGCAGTGCCCAGGTAGACAAATTCACTGACTACCTCGAAGTTATACCTATCAATGGTTACGTTCTGACCAAGTCGGTGGTGGGATTGGACTTTTGTTGATGAAAGCATATACTTCGTCTTGTCCTCGTTTATTTTTAGCCCCATTCTGCTTGCTGCTGACTCCATAAAAGTGAAAGCACCGGTTACTGCTCGCTTTGTTCTTCCTATCACGTCTATGTCGTCAGCAAACCCAAGTAATTGTGTCGATTTATTGAAAATGGTGCCTGATGTGCTGGCATGGGTGCTCCGTATTACATTTTCAAGCACAATATTAAAACAGCTGCAAGACAGTGCGTCACCTTGTCTTAGTCCTCTGGTGGTTTCGAAGGTTTCAGTAGAGTCTCTACCAACTTGGACGGAACAGCGAGCATTCTCCAACGTCATCCTGATAAGGCGTATCAGTTTAGCAGGGATTCTAAAGTTAGACATGGCACGATACAGTTCAACTCTATTAACACTGTCGTAGGCGGCTTTAAAATCGACGAACAGGTGGTGGGTGTCGATGTTATACTCTTGGGTTTTCTCCAGGATCTGGCGTAATGTGAATATTTTGTCGGTGGTAGATTTTCCAGGTCTGAAGCCGCATTGGAAAGGACCTATCAGGTCGTCAGCAAACGGCTTGAGACGTTCACATAAAACGCTGGACAGGATCTTATAGGCGATGTTTAAAAGGCTTATGCCTCTATAGTTGGCGCAAAGGAGGCGGTCTCCTTTTTTGTGGATCGGGCAGATGGTACTGAGATTCCACTCATCAGGCATACTTTCCTCCGACCATATTTTGCAGATGAGTTTGTATGCTCCTGACCAGGTCTTCTCCAGCGTGTTTATAAAGCTCCGTTTGAAGGCCATCTCATCCAGCTGCCTTATTCATCTTTAGTCTGGTGATGGCTACTTTGATTTCATTTTGGTCGGGCGGGTGTAGTTCGTGGTCGTCATCTAGATTAACTGGAACAAGTTGATCTTGGGCGTCATGCACAGGCCTCACAAGATTGTGATGAAAACCGCAGAAAATGCCTCGGATGAAAGAACCAAAAACAAAATGTAACGCAACAGACAAAAACAAACACATAGCCAAGAACCTGAGTATAAATAAAAATATGCATATAAAAACAAAAGTTGCACTTATCGAGTCATTTTTTTTTTGAAGAGTTGCGATTACCGCGTCAACAATGATATAAATTCAGCTGTTGCGAAAATCGAGGAGTTGCGTGAATCGGGAGTTTCGTTAATCGAGAACGTACTGTACTAAGATTCAACCTTGGGGTAGATCTTAGGGCTCTGGTGTACGCCTTATTAAACTTTGAATGCGAGTAGGCTCGCCGTGGAATTTAATACTTAATTGATAGGTGTCCACGTAAAGCCTATTTTCATCCTGTCGGTTGGAGTGGGGGTTATACTATGACTCTTAAGGTTTTTGAAAGCTTATCCAAGGCAGCAAATATAAATCGCAACACTTCTTCTGGTCCGTTGCGGGATCCTTGGAGCGTAGAGGCTGCGGCACCCATTCGTCTTTAGAGAACCTGGCGGGCTTAGTATTGACGATATTTTGTAGCTGGCTTCTATCCAACCATCTGAAGGTGGCTTGAGATGGAAGTCGGAAGTAAAGCGAGCATAGACGTGCCTATCTTCCGCCTACGCGCGTCAACCCGGGAACAATATGAATGGCAGGGAAATTGAAACGGGAGTGAGTATCTGCAGCTGTATTTCTATTTGTTGAAGTATTGATTCCTTACCGATAACGTTTGCAAGGTAAAAATTTTATGCGGCAAAGAGAGGAAGACTTGGTGTGCGCATTTTGCCATTTGCTTCTACCTTAGCAAGTGGTTGAGTGCGCATTTCTTAAGGTTGCCAGGCCTTGAGTATTGATTGCGCTCATCTGCAAGTGACCTTAGGGGTGCGAGCCTCCACCGGACTATAATCTGGTACCACGGGAGATAGTGAACTTTCGGGTGGCCAAGTCACCTATCTATGAGGTAGGCCTCCTTGTGGGAGTATCGTGGTAGCTGTGTTTACTCCAAACTCGGAAACATATGGTATCTTTTTATTTTATCTAAAAATATTATTTCTGAATGCAAGAGGTGTTAGATAGACCTCGCCCCTTACCAAGGAGTGTGGACATGCCTCAACGTCAAAATGTTCCATACAATTGATACTAAGATTCTAGATCTTAGGGCTCTGGTCTAAGCCCAATTTGACTCTGTATGCGAGTAGGCTTGACGTGGAATTTAAGGCTTAATTGCTAGGTGTCCAGGTAAGGCTTAGTTAAATACTGTCAGTTGGAGTAATGAGGATATCAGAAATGCCCAACTAGAAGATTCAGACATTGAACCCATCCTTGCATGGTAAGAGCACGGGCAGAAACCAAAATGGGTTGATATTTCCGATAGAAGACCGGTGTTTAAAGCCTATTGGGCTCAGTGGAACTCCCTCCATGTACAAGAAGGAATGCTCAAACGGAAATGGGAATCAGCAGATGGCAAATCCTACGTGATGCAGGTTTTTTTTTATGATGAGCCTGCACACAAGGGGTTATTAATACCCTTTATATGAGTTAACACAGTACGAGAGTTTAGGAAGTGTGGATACGAGATAGATTTAGATGCGGTGCACATTGGTTTTGAATGTCTGTATATCGCAATAGGAGGGAAAAATTAAGCCGGGTAAAACATTCCACATTCTTGTAGTGCAGCTAAAAAAGAGTATCTTTACTTGGCATTACGTCCGAAGTTAGGCTCGAGGGTAAATTGATGGGCATTCCTTGCGGTGCGGGTGTTACGGAAAAATTGTTTCAGGGAAGGAATGTAACTGGCTATTTCGCTGGAGCACTGTTTATAGAAGTAGCGATTAAACAAGAGAAGGCAAGAAACATTACGGCGATGTTCGAGTGAAACAAATGTTTCGGTAATTGTTCTTTCACCTATCAATTTTATCGCTCTTTTTTGAATCATATCCAGGAGGAGTAAACAAGTGACAGTAGCGCCTGCCCAGTTATGAGAATTGTACTCTAGCTTCGGGCGAATGAATGCCTTATAGATTATAGCCAGATACAAAAAAGTATTTCTTACATTGATTTAGGAAACCTAAGCATTGTGCTTCATTTTTGGCGACGTCAAATATGTGATCGTTCCACACTAGATGATTTGTTATACACATACCTAGAACGCAAAGCTGATTGGTTTCCTCAATGCAAGCGCCATTCATAGACAGTGGCATAGATAGTAGGTTAGGCTTTAACGACATAAGACAGCATTCAGTTTTTGAAACAATAAAACATCCAAAGAATATGGATGTGAATCTGGAAAAGAATATGAAAAGCTAAGAGTACTGTCGTCAGCAAAACAATTTAGTGGATTAGAAGTATTAGACAAGAGATCATTTATAAAGATAAGAAATAGTGTCGGAGACAGAACGGAGCCTTGGGCACACCAGCATTTATTTTGTGGGTAGCAAAATCAAAACCGTCCAAAACAACGCGAATTGAACGGTCCGAAAGGTAATTTGTAATCCATCGAAGGAGGGGTTCATCCATGCTAAATGCACTCATTTTCGATAAGAGAGCCTGTTGCCAGACTATCAAATGCTTTAGAAATATCAAGTGCCATAATCTTACTTTCTCCAAAACGTTGTAAAGATTGGTTCAACTGTTCGGTGAGATATACCATCATATCACTAGTATATCTATTGCTATGAAAACCAAACCGTACTGACGGTCATTAAGAAGTTTCCGTTTCTCAAGATATTTCTTGATCTGAAAGTTTATAAGAGTTTTCATGACCTTGGAAAGAAGGGAAGTCAGTGCAATTGTTCGGTAGTTTGAGGGGGATGGGCTGGACAAATGCTGTTTTCCATCCACTCGGAAAGAGACTTGTAGAATAGAATGGATGGAAAAGCTAACGCAGTGGTTTTGCCAGCGTGGAAGCACCCCTCTTCAAAACTATGGGAGAAATACTATCCGGGCCAGCGGATTTGAGTATGTTGAGATCTTTTAGTACTCTTGCAGCTGTACGAGTGCAAAAGAAGATTTTTCCCATAAAACCATTCGCGTTCTCAAGTACAGGAAGAGTCATATCACACGTAGCGTTGAGTTAGCAGCAAACTTTGCTGCACATAAATCTGCTTTCGCTTGGAGGTTACCGAAGACGTTACGTAAGTTTTGTACGAATGAACAAAAAATTTTACTGCCGCTATGACATTGTAGTATTTTTTTTGTTCATGCAAGAATTTGGTTCTTTGAGTGTGAGCATTATAGGTCTTTCTTGCTTGTTTGAACTTTTTCCGGTTTACCTCAGAAGGGTTGGCTTTATAACATCGGAAGCTTACTTCTCTCTCCTTGATAGCCTCTTTGCAGCTCAAGTCAAACCATGAATTCTCTTTTGGTTTGATACTTTCTGTCCAAGGTAGTTGTTCCTCGGTCCAAGGTCAACGAAGTTCTCCGCGATATGCATGATGGCTCTTCTGGAGACCATTTAGGCATCAGTAAAACGTTGGACAAGATCGAAGATCGTTTCTACTGGCTTCACGCAAAAGAAGACGTCGAAAGATGGTGCATTAAATGTGACACTTTCGCTGCTACAAAAGGACCAGGCAGGAAAGTTCAAAGTGCTATGCAGCAGTACAACGTTCAATTCAATTCAATTCAATTTATTTAATATAATGGTTGTACAAATAAGACATAGTCTTTTACAGCACATGATAATTTGGATATCGTTTAGAAATTATAAAAAAAATGAGACAAAATAAGAAAACTAATATAATCATTACAAGTTATACAAAAAAAAGTATTTACAAAAGTATCTGAACTAGTATCAAAAAAGTATCTGATTGTAAGAAAAGAGAAAGAGAGAGAACAAATAAATATATATATAGAGCAATTAGAAGAAAAAAGAGAGAAAGAAAGATAAGGAAAAAGGAATAGAGGAAAAAGGAGAGAAGAAAGAACAAATAACATAATAAGACCAGGGAGGGGGTTAGGGAGACGAGAAGTGCCTGAAAAGAGCATTTTTAAACTCAATAGTTCCATTTTTTTGCTTTATCGATGTGGGTAGGGAATTCCAAAGACTTGTTACATGAACAAAGAAGAGACGCGAAGTGATGAGATAAGAAAAACTGCGAGTTATAAGATTCAAGGTTCTGGTGGATTGAGCAAATTGCAATTTTTCGACGAAGTACACTAGTGTTTTATACGTGATTATCTTATGCATGAAAATACAGCATCTTACGTCAAGAAACTGCTGAAAAGTGCAACCGAGGACTAATTTGTGATATTTTGATATATGCTCATACCGGGGAATACCATAAACATACCTAACCGAATCATTGAAAGCAACTAATAGCTTATGCATAGAGTTAGAGTCAAGTTTGCAGTAGACAACTGTGGCAAAATCTATAATGGGCATAAACCAGGTCCTAACAAGTCTTAGTTTAGTTTCAGTTGGTGTAAGGCCAGAAGGTAGCGGAAGTTTGCGCAGTCCAGCATAGATTCTCCCTATAACACAATTTATGTGTGCATTGGCAGACAATGAACGATTAAGCTTAAAACCGAGATTGGTTACAACATTCACAAATTTCAGTTGCATGTTATTGAGGAGTACAGGGGGAAATTCACCAGTGTGGAAAAGCTTCTTCGAAATAAGTATTAGCTGGGATTTGGATGGAATAAGACTGGGCCATTGCAGATCGACCATATATAAATATTCAACAAATCTTCATTAACTCTGGTTATTAAATCATCAATGAGCCGAATAGGCCGAGATAAATATATCTGAGCATCATCAGCATAAAGATGAACAGAAACATTCGTGCAAACCTTACCAAGGTCATTAATAAAAAGACAGAATAAAATTGGTCCCAATATAGATCCTTGGGGTACTCCTGAAACAAGGGAACCAAGTTTGGAAGAAGTTCTACCGTAAACTACCCTTTGGTGATGGTTATGTAAGTAATTATAAACATTGTGATCCACTCTATCAATGGCTTTGGAGAAATCAAGCAGACAAAGAACTGTGACGTAGTCTAAATCAAACTTAACTCTAATGTCGTCAAGAATGTTTACCATACCTGTGAACAGCTATGGTGTTTTCGAAAACCAGACTGTATTGGGGCTAACAAACAATGTTGACTTAGATAATTTGAGATTTGGTCTGCAAGAACTTTCTCCAAAACCTTTGACAGACATGGTAAAATGCTAATAGGACGAAAATCTGCGGGAGATGGCTGAGATTTTTTTGGAACGGGAATGATTTCCGTTAACTTCCAAGTTTTAGGAAAAGTTGATGACGTTATACCGAAGTTAAAAACATGTGTAACACAGCTTAGGATATGCGGCAAGACCATTTTAACAAAGCGGATAGGAATGCCATCTTCACCGATACCATTTAATTTAATGGATCTCAGAATATTAATGATATCAATTTCAGAAACGACTTCAAAATCAAATTTGAAATCATGAAAAAACTCATTGACTGGAATAAAACGTGGGCTGCCGATATCACTAGAAAGAAAGTAATTTTTTAGGACATTAGCATCTGGAATGGTACAAACAACATTCTTTTTTCCAACACCAATTGAACGTAAATTAGTGCAGAGTTTTTTCGCTGTTTGGCTAATGCTCAATTTTTAAAAGAAATATCTTTGCTTAGCTCTTCGAGTTATGAAAGTTGAATATTTACGAGCTCGACAGAAAGACACCCAATCATGATCAAGTGCAGTACCGCTTCCATTTTGATTGAGCCTTGTTTCTGACTTTAATTGTATAACGCAATTCAGATGTGAACCAGGGACATTTACTATTACGGATTGCCACAGTTTTTAAAGGAACATGTCCATTAAATAGATCTAATAATAATGATTGTATGTGCTTGACCTTTTCATCTACATTTGCGGTAAGGTAGCAGTCACGCCAAGGTAGAACGCTAGCAGAATCATGCAGGGCATAACATAACATCATGTCATAACATCTAGAAGGCTGGGAGCAGCGTTTGGAGCAAAACGGGTGGCATAAGAGTTAACTAATGACATCCCTTAAGAAGCAGTGATATCAAACAGTTGACTAGCTTTGTTGTCAGATTTCAAAATTGAATTGAATTGAATTGAATTGAAGTTTTATTAGGCAAAGCACTTTAAGACACTGAGTCTTTTGATAGTACATGATCAATGATAAATTACACAATAGAGAAATCAACATTAAAAATAAAATTAAATGAAAAATTATTAATTACGATTGATGAATTTAAAAATAAAGAATTTTTTTTTTTTTTAATAGGCAATAAAGTATAACAATGTTTATAATTTATATTATAAGTATTATAAGGATTTTTAATGTGAGAATAAGTTACTCTTGTATGAGTTGAATGTGTCCGACCAAAGTGATATTCTTAGTGAATTGGGTAAGGAGTTGAAGAGTTGAAGAGCATAAAAAAAAACTGGCGTCTTGAATTCATGTAAAGCATTCGAGGGTAAATCAAAGTAAGTGTTCTCGATGATCTGGAGAATCTTAAAATTTCATAGGGCACCTGTTTTTAATCAAGTTCGATAGCATTATTAGGAGTGTGAAATTTAAGTATGTTTTCAAGTCACATCCAAAGATCGAATTCCTAACAGGAGATATGTGATCAAATCTACGTAAACTATAGACATACCTTAAAATTGAGTTAAACGCAATTGAAAGCCTGCCAAAAGTTGATGAATCGAGGTTGCTAAAAACTTCACATCCATAAGTAATTAAAGGAGCCAACAAAGCACGAGAAAGTTTCAGACGTGTACCAACGGGGGTATAAAAGCTTGACGCCCAAAGATACCGAAGACCTCCGTACACTTTACCAATAACACAACTAATGTGATCATTCCATGTGAGTGTTTTATTGAAGATAACTCCCAAGTTTTTAATTGAGTCAACATACGGAACAGTAACACCATTCATAGAGATCAGGGGAAAATCCAGCGTATCACATGAAACTCTACTTATCACTATGCATTTAGATTTCAATTGGTTAAGTCTAAGACAATTACTTACTGTCCATGAGTTGATTGATGCTAGATCGTCATTCATTCAGCTCACCCCATCTTCAAGCAAACCCAGAGGTCTATCAAGAAACAACTGTACATCATCAGCATAGAGTAAAAGCTTTGAGTGACCCACACAAGCGAAAATATCATTAATGAACATTATGAACAGTAGAGGTCCAAGGATGGAACCTTGAGGTACTCCACATTCTAACGGAAGAAAACCAGATATATTTCCATTACAAGAAACGGATTGACATCGTCCAGAGAGGTAGCAAAGAATCACCCTTGCAGCTTCCACAGTAAAACTATATTGGCAAACAAGTTTTTTGTGCAATACATTATAGTTAACCGTATCGAATGCTTTAGAGAAATCAAGCAAAGTCAATACTGTTAACTTTTTAGTGTCAACCTGTAGATCATTTGAGAGTTTTAAAAGTGAAGTAACACAACTATGTCCAGCTCTAAAACCAGATTGGTGCTTGTGTATAAGATTATTACGAGTTATATGATTAGATATCTGCAGGTTGACAATTTTTTCAAAAATCTTGGATAAGTAGGACAATATACTTATAGGACGATACTCAGTATTTATTCCGTTGGCCTTTTTGGAACAGGAATCACTTCAGAGTACTTCCATCTGGATGGGAACATAGAAGACATGAGGCAAGTATTAACTTCATGGGTTAGAGGAGTAATAATCATTGGAAGCAATGCTTTAACAAGTTTTGGACTAATATCGTCAAACCCAATCGCACTAGATTTTACTTTATTAATGGCAATTGCAACATCATATTCAGAAACATGCTCAAATGAAAAGGAGGGGGAGAAAATGCTTGGTACTTCATCCATAGAATCAGTTTGAGGATATATATTGGGTAAGTTATCGTGAGATACAAAATTTTAATTAAGTACATTAGGATCAACGTCACAATCATTACTGTTTTTAGCAACTATGCCTGCCGATTTCAGATTTTGCCAAAGGGGTTTCGTTGGCAATGTAGCATCAAGTTTGACTGCAAAGAATGTGGTCTTTTCGTGGCGAATAGCCGCTGAAACACGATTTCGTAGTATTTTGAATTCATTCCAAAACATATTAGTTTTGAAACGCTTCCACTTATAATAGGCATTGTTGCGGGCAAGTATCATTAAACGAATATACTCTTTAAACCATGGGATTCCACGGTTAATTACAGTTTTTGTTTTGAGTGGTACATAGCTGTCACGTAAAAAAATCAAACTATCAGTAAGAAAACTATCAAAAGAAAAAGATCAGTGTTGAGATCACCACAAACAACAATATGTTCATAGAATGCAGTAAAACCACAAAATAACGGTTCGGACGAAAGGGATCGGCTAGGGTTGTAGGCAACACCAACAAGGATTTTTGTATTTGCATTATTTAATTCAATAAGAGATATTCTACCTCACTGCAATCAGATTGACTCAGTATTGTGTGATTTATTGAATATCGTACAATTGAACAACATCAGCCGAATCATTATATTCACAACTTGATCTCCAAGTCTAAGTCACACAAATAATGTCGATTCCCAAACCACCAAAAATATACTTAAAATAATCCAACTTTTCTAAGTTTAAACTACGAGCATTTAAATAACATATTCTCAGTCCATTCCGAGCGTTAGATAAGATTTTTATCATTGAGCGCACAGCAAGCTCACTGTGGAGGAACCAGTATAGGCCATTATTCAAAGACACATCAACAAAAAATAATGGAAGCGTTTAAGGATTTAATAAAGAATAGAGCAAGAAATAGAAGAATAGAAATTTAAAAGAAAAGGTAAATTAAAAAATCAGAAACTAATATTGATAAATATATCAGTGATTAAGCTATAAAAATGATAAAAATAATAATTAAAAATTTTTAAATGATAAAGCAAAAAAAAAAATTAAATCTAGGCTAATTTTTTTTCAGTGTATATGAAAAGAGTAATTTTTATACATATGTCGAATCCTTACTGCTCATTTTGATTTAAATTAGGTAAAATGCAGCAATCTCAGAGCACGTACAAAATCAACCTCCTTTGTTGGCGTCCATTTCAAATTCCCCGTTTTCTTAAAACCACACAGCTGTCCTCCAGTTCGATAGCCTCGAGTCTCGACCTGTTGACATCTCGTGGGCTTACATCCGACGGCCAAAATGGGTTAACATGTACATGTTACTTAAAGCTCCGATTTCACTTAGGCGCAAAAGATAATTAAGCCTAGCATTTCATAAACCTCACACTGCGACACGGCCATCCTGTCACATCACATGTCCTCATGTGCTCGGCCAACCCTGACTATATAACAATAGGTAGGTATTATCATAATTTTTTTTTTCCAAATATTTCAATACCAATAATTGGTAGCAACCATTGCATTACCAACTTCCAACTAAGTACATAATAGTAACCATTTCATCATTACCAACTTCCAACTAAGTGGTAGCAACCATACCATTACCAACTTCCAACTAAGTGGTAGTAGCCATTTCATCATTACCAACTTCCAATAAAGTGGTAGCAACCATTTCATTACCAACTTAGTGGTAGCATTCCAAAAAGAACTTCCATCTGGTTCTCTTATCTAAATAAATCTTCATATAAAAGAACAAAAAAAACTTTTTTTTTTTTTTTGAAAACATTTTAAAAAAAATTTTATTCTGCAAAGTAGTTTTCTTCCAAGTGCTCTTTATAAACATAGTCTTCAGTTAAATATTCTTCGTTTAAATGCTCCTCATCCAAATATTCTTCATTTAAATGTTCTTCATCACTTAAAACATTTACATTTTCTTCTTCATTTAAAACATTAACATTTTCTTCTCTTAACAATTCTTCATTAACATTTTGTACATTTCATATTACATTACTTTTTTGGTTTTCATTAAAAGGCATTTTTCTGAGGCGGTCATGAGCATATTTATAAGTCCGTTTTGAATCAAGAACTTTAAGAATGTATCTATCACCATCCAGAAGTTCAATAACTCTAAATGGACCTTTGTGTTTTGGATCAAGTTTTTTTTGATTACGTTCATCATTCTGCAACAATACAAAATCACCGATTGAGAACTAGTCGAATCTAGTCTTATCATATGTAGCACTTTTGTTAATGTTGTCAATAGCCTGTGTTCGAAGTTCAGCTAAATCAAAATCAGAATTTTCATTGTCTAAAAACATCAACTCAAGAGGTCTTGCTATTATCCCAATCATAAGCTCCAGTGGGCTCGATTTAGTGACACGATTAACTGAACAATTTAAAGCTAATTGGATGTCAGAAAGAGAATCTTGACACGAACAATCTTCACTAGTCTCTGCAGCTGTTAGCATATTTTTCAAGGTGCTCATAGTACGCTCAACTTGACCATTTGCCCTAGAGCTACCAGTAGCAATTAAATGAAGGCTTATGTTATGTGAGCTACAAAACTCACGAAATTCTGAGCTTGCGAAACATCGACCCTGATCCGCAATTATCCTCTGATGAGCTTTACAGCTTTAATACTACTTTCTGAATCAATATGCAATGTGTGATAAAGTAAAACAAATTTTGTAAAAGCATCGATTAATGCAAAGATATATTCCTTCCTATCGTTTTTCCCGCTTAATTTTCCTGTAGCATCAATGTGGACGGTGTGCCATTAAATAAGACTTTTCGGAATTGAATGCAATTCAGCTCGAATCTTTCCTGAATGTGCCTTAGATATCTTGCAAGTTACGCAATTCTCTACAAACTTTCTTACATACTTGGCCATATGTTCAACCCAAAATTGATCATATAATTTTTCAAGAGTTTTCTCCCACCCAAGATGCATAAGAGCTGTGTGAGTAGAATTTATAACGCACCACCGTAAGCTCCTCGGAAGTATAGGAAGACATCGGGATCTGCCTCTTCTTTGTATTTTTCGATTCAGAATCCCAGAACGAAGCTCGTAAGTCTTAGCTATCACTTCATTTAAGGTATTTTTATTTATACTATCTAAAAGGTTAAGGATATCAGGATCGCGTTGTTGCTCAGCAAGCAACCAGTTTTTCGGAAGAGTATTAAAGTTTACTTCCTTGTGTTGAATCTTTTTCTCAGGTTTTCGTTTGAATCTGGTAGTAAATTTCGTGAAAAGAAATCAGCATGACACATCCGTTTACCATCTCTATAAATGATGTCAAAGTCAAAGGCCTGAAGAAATGCCCACCATCTATGCACCCTAGGAGTAAGATCTAATTTCTTTTTTGAAGTCTGCAAGGAATTGCAATCTATGAAAACAGTGAACTTGCGTCCATGCAAATAGTGCCTGATATGTTGGATAGCATTAACAACTGCAAGAGTTTCTAATTCGTAAGAGTGATACTTGGACTCTGAAAGTGTAGTTCGTTTACTAAACACGAACTATAAGCTATAACGTAGAGGTGTTATTTTTATTTTGCATTAGCACGGCCCCATAACCTATCGAACTTGCATCAGTAAGCAGTTCTGTATCACCGCTGGGATCAAATATTTTTAGCAAAGGCTCATTGGTAAGAATGCTTACAATTCTCTGTCTGAACAACTCGTGTTTGGCTGTCCAAGCAATATCACCTTTAACAATTTTCGTTAATTCATACAGAGGAGCCATCATCTGAGAGCATTGAGGAATGAACTGTTGAAAATATGATGCGAGTCCTGTGAACTGACGTAGTTGAGTCATAGTATTAGGAGGGGGAAGAGAAACCAACGATTCTACTTTCTTGGAATTCGGTCTTACTTCTCCATGGCTTACCTCAAAGCCAAGATACTCGACCTTCTGTTTAAAAAAAGAACATTTCTTCATATTAAAAGAAAATCCAGAACTCGTCAATACCTCCAACACAGTTTTAAGCGTAACAAGAGCTTCATTTATGTCTTCACAACCTAAAATCAAAATGTCGTCCATGTAAACCACAACATAGGTATTAGCAAGTTCTCCCAGTGCTTTGATCACGGCACTCTGAAAAACTGAGGGTGCGTTGCGTAGCCCAAATGGCATGACAAGGTACTCAAATTGACCGTCCAACGTTACAAATGCCGTCTTTTCAATAGAGTCTGGATGCATGGGTACCTGGTGATAACCACTAGCCATATCAAGAATTGTAAAATGGAAGCACCCGTGAAGTCGGTCGATCTGATCTTGTATTAGTGGCAGGGGAAACCTTTGAGGAATGGTGTTGTCATTCAACTCCCGATAGTCAACGCACATGCGATCTGACCCATCCTTCTTTTTCACAAGTAAAACAGCACTAGCAAATGGAGAAGAACTTGGACGAATAACGTTAGCTGCTAAAAGTTCCTTTATCTTGTCTCGTACATTTGTTTTTTCATCACTACTTAACCTATAAGGGCGACGATACACGGTCTTGTTTGGATCTTTCAGGTTTATATGCATTGCTTCCACATTTGCTGGCCTACAAGGAGTACCGTGAATAAAAAAAACTTTTAAACTCATTTAAAATTGAAATCAACCCCGGTTTGAACTCAGCCTTAATATCTGAATTAATCTTCTCGAAATCAATGACTGGCTGAACTGAACTGCATGCTTGCACTACTTTAATTTTGCTCACTTCCAAAATATCAGAAGTCATAAGTATTATTATTATTATTATTATTTTATTTATTTGTGTTGAAAAAAGTTTGACAATTCATTATAATGATAACATAAATATGGCATGGATATTTCCGTCTGCCAGAGTGATCGTTTCACATTGAATTTTAAGTATACAAAATTCTCTATTAAAAATTGGGATATATGTATAATCCAGAATATATTAAGCCTAGCTTATTTTATCCTTGGATTGCACACGAAGCATAAGTGGGATTTAATCCACTCCAAGATGGGGGTTATATTCACACCGAGCGCCCCTAGTCGCTCAATGTTGGCGCTTCTTATGTTCTCCGCACTTTTAGTTAGTAGGCTTACAATTTAAATTTAATGCAAAATAATATTTAAAAGAAACTATTTCTGTATATAAAGGCATGTCTACAATAATTTGCTAGGGTTTTCCAGGACGCTTCACCATTTAGTATTCCATAACATTCGTTTGTAGTAATTCTACTCTTTCCAAAATAGAGTCTCCTAATCTCTTGAAGAATGGGACATAAACCAAGGAAGTGAATAATATCCTCTCTTTCGTTTAGATTACAGAGGCCACATATTCCTGTTAAATCTTCCCTGTAAGGAATAAAATTGAGATTAAGTATTTCTGTTCTCGCCCTTAAAATAAAACTAATATTTTCAATACTCAAATCATCCGTGAAATAATTACCACTCCCTAACCGATGGTTAAGGTTCCTGTAAATTAAACGAGTCTCCGAAGAAGATGCTTTTAAGACGTTGTCCAGATAGATCTTTTCGTCGACAACTGCAATCAAGTCATAGAAGATTCCTTGCCATTCTAAAAAGTTGCCCGTAAAGTTGAGCGTGTGATTGAAGTCATGTGCTAACTTAAACCAATCTTCAAAGAGCCCGTTTTTAGATCTTAGCAGCGATAGTATCACCGTTTTTTGCAAACTATCGTTGTCCTTTTGCATTGTCCTCACAAGGTAATCCGCATTGGCTTTTAAGTTTCGCAAAAAGATATTTCGTAACCCGGTCTCTACATATATTGCGTACGTTGGGGTTGTATTAGGAAGCCGAAACAAGCGCTTAAAGAAAAATCTCTGAAGCTTCTCAAACTCTTCTACAGGTGTACACCCATAAACCTCACTACCATAGCACAAACATGAATTAACTGTAGCCTCAAAAACTTTATATTTTGCAGAAATACAAATGTTGCTGTTACTATAAAATTTTTCCCACATTGTATTTATAGCAATTTTCGCTGCAGAACATTTTGCTTCTATATGTTTATTCCATCTCAGGTTTGAAGTAAAAGTCACTCCTAAATACTTGTAATCTCGAACAACTTCAAGTCTCTCGTTGTTCAGAACCCAAAATTCATTTTCAACTTGTCTACGGGATCCAAACACCATGACCTTGGATTTTTCAGTGTTAATCTGGAGATCCCACAGTCTACAGTACTCAGCCAGTTTATTTATCATTAGCTGGAGAGATTTTGGTTCCTCTGCCAGAACGACCAAGTCGTCGGCATAAAGTAAGACTTTCAGGGTTAGACCAGCAAATCTTGCTCCCCCCGGTAAGTTTTTAACGATGTCGTCGACGAAAAGTGCAAAAATAATAGGACTTAATATACATCCTTGGGGTACACCGGTTGTCGTTGGGAAAAAACTTGAATTTTGCGAGTCTCCATAAACAGCGGCAGACGATCCCGATAAAAGTTCTTGATATAATCTCATAAATTTTGTTGATATTTTATGAGTGGAGCACAGTTTAAAGATAAGGCTATTTCTATTGACTTTGTCAAAGGCAGCCTTGAAGTCCACAAAAAAGCAGTAAAATTTTTTCTTGTTATCTATGAAATTCCTCGCAGTGCTTTGCAGTAAGAATATTTGATCGATCGTTGAATACCCTGCTCGGAAACCCGCCTGACAGTTACTCAACAGATGATTACACTCAACCCATGACGACAGTCTATTGTACATTACTTGTGTAAATATTTTTGTTATTGAATTCAGGAACGAAATACCTCTATAGTTTTCTGGCATGGCACTATCACCTTTTTTGAATATTGGGTAAATAAGAGCCTTCTTAAAGTCCGCCGGTACATTACCATTCTCAAAAATTTCATTGTAGAAATGCGTTAATTTACCCATAAATTCGTGCGTTGAAAACTTATAAAATTCTATTGGTATCCCATCGGAACCAGATGCTTTGCCATTTGTCATTTGTTTCAAAGCACTTTCAACTTCCGGAATAGTTATCGTGTGGTCTAATTCTGCTATATGAATATCAGGAAGTGCAAAATGATAATTGAGCTGTTCTGTATGGATGCTTAAAAGGTTTTTAAAATGCTCTGATAACACTTCAGTTTGCACAAGAACACTTGAAGTCGATTGAAGATCTCCTATATCCTTGACGATTTTCCAAAATTCCTTTGGATTTTTAGAAAATTCGAGCTTGCGTGCAAGCGAGTTGTAGAAGTTGGTTTTCTTCATTTTGCACAGTTTTTTATAGCTTTCATTTTTATTTAGATACTGAGTTTTAAATATATCTGAGTTTGTAGCTCTAAATAGATTTAAAAGCGCGAAACAAGTTTTTCTCAGCTTCATACACTCTGCATCAAACCACAAGCTTTTCCGTTCATTCTTTTTCGAATTTAGGTTTTGAGGAGCTGCTTTTATTATAGCATTTTGTATGTGATTCAGCAGTTGGTCAGTACTCTGCATCTGCGAGATTGCTGTTGAGCTCTCTTCTAATTCACGATCAAGATTCCTTTTATATCGAGCTTGAAAGTCTTCTCTCCATTTCAATTTTCTTACTAAGATTGGCTGCCTTTGGGGTATTTCACAGGTTGCATCAAAAGAGATCACTAATGGGAGATGTGCTGAAAAGTTTTTACTTTGAATTTCAAAATTTGTCACATAGTTCATCCAGTCACCATTGATAGCAGCATAGTCAATTAAAGACTTGCCCTGACCTCCAATAAAGGAGAGTTCACCACGACAGTCATTCTTTGAAACTCCGTTGAGCACATACAGGCTGAAACTATCAAACATTTCTGTTAAACGTTTGCCTTGATTATTCACAGTCGCATCTTTCGATTCTCTTTTCTCACAAAAGTTGTTAGGCAAAGACACTACCGGGGAATGTGAGTTTTGAAAAGAACCTATTCTGGCATTGAAATCCCCAACTATCATTAAGTCATTCGAGCAACCATTTAATAAAAGATCATTAAGATTCTCAAAATCATTTGTCCAATTGGTACAGTTAAGATACACAGGAACAATATAAAGTTTTTTCTTTGGGAGTGAAAGCTCAATTATTTGTGTGTTTAAATATTGGCTAAATCTAGCAACCTTGCCAACCGTGCTATTTTTTATACCACAAAGTATACCACCGCTGGCCCTTCCATATACACTATTTCGTTTTGCAGGTAGCCATTTCAATGAAAATCCACTAAAATATTTCAAAAAATCAATCTCTTTGCCCTCCTCAATAAAAGTTTCTATTAATATAAAAATATCGAATTCATTTACGTAATTAAAAAATTCAGGGAATAAAATTTTATTTTTAAGCCCTGTAATGTTATAGCTTAAAATGTTTAAAAAGATTTTATTTTGGCAGACGGCGAGTTCCTACTGCTCATCTCTATCATTTCGATGTTGTGAGCTCGATCTTGGCTGAGCTACGTTACCGACACTGTTGTGTTTGCTTGTGGATTGTGTTGTGGATTCTGTTGTATATGGTATAAAAAGAGATAAAGCAGATTCCCCAAACATTTGACAGATGAAGAAATTGTCATCGGCTGACATGAGGCAAACCCCACTTCCCAATTTGTAAACAAATTCGCGATTGTTTATGATTAGTTTTTCATTTTTGACTAAAATTTTTGGATCTTTGTTAATTTCTCTTAACTTATTTTTAACAATCATTAGTGCTTGTCTGCGTTTTCGATATTGTACTGTTTGTTCGCGGTGAATAACAATGCCAGTGTTCTTTAAATTTCTTGCCACACTTAGTACATCCGCTACCACCTCCCCCGATTGCAATTCCACTGACACCAGAGATTTGTGTGGGTTTTTTGTTGGGATTTCTCGAATTTTCTTTGCTGGCAAATCGCTAATGTTCTTTAAGTTTAAAAGACCAGCACAAGTCTGTCTTGCTAATTCTTCAGCCGTTGAGTTTGCATCTCGCGGTATATGCATTATTAAATCACATTCGTGAGTCTTTCGGAAAAGTAGTTCAAATTGTTTTCAAGATCATCACACCGCGCTCGCATGTCTGACAGCTGACCGCTTAGTTGTTTATTTTGGCACCGAAGTTCTTGTATCTCAACAGAAATGGCCGCCACGTCCTTCTTTGTTGCAAGATCCTTAATCGAGACCCGAATAGAGTCGTTAAGAAGAAATTTAAGGTCTTCAATGCTCATGTTGCCCACAGCCATCTTATGAAGTGTTGATTCACTCAAATATTGTTTACTATTTGAATTGGATTCAGGGGATATTGTTCCAACTTTTCTTTTGTTCATGAAAGCTACCGGTTACTTTGCCCCTCGTAATTTTCAAACTCAAATATTTCGTACCTGTTTCTTTAAATGATCGCAATTTTATATTTCCGAGAGATGTTTTTGCTTTAACTTTAAGATTTGCAACTTTTTATTATTTTTAATGGTATTTTATTACAGAAAAAACTAGTTTAAAAATCGACTATATACTTTTAAGTGCACACAAAATGACAGTTTAAACGTCACTCAGTCAGTCATAAGTATAGCTAAACCCTGTTTCAAAATTTCGCGGCCAATCAAAACATCATGTCCTACACAGTTGTCAGGTAGAATATGAAATAGAATTTCAATCGGAATTTAACATATGACTACATTAGCTAAAATCTGACTAGTACTTTTAACACTTTTTTGACCAATTCCAGTCATGCTCACAACGGTATCAGAACGTTTGCCTCTTAATTTACAACTAATTGATTCTTTTACAATTGAGCACTCAGACCCTGAGTCATAATAAAATAATATTTGCTTACCGAAATGTGTAAGTATACCTGATGAGGAATCTATTTGACAAACGTCAACTCTACGCACACTTGCAGGAACTCCAGAACTGCTTCCACTCCTACCACTCTCACCAAGGCAACGTGACGTAAAGTGTCCAGCTTCGCCACATTTGAAACACGTTATATTATTGTTTGTAGATTTTGCGAATATAACTTCATTGGACGATGCTTCTGCTTTCGGCATCACTGACCGCATGCTTGAGAAGCGACAGGTATTGGATTTGTGTTTCAGTTTCCCACAGGTGAAACATTTTATAGATGACGGAGGAGCTTTCATTCGTTTGGCATCAAAAACATTAACTTCAGTTGGACTAGCTCGTCTCTTCAGGAATGACAATGCCTTTAATTCCTGTTGCAAACGATTCCTGTTTTCTATTTCTGTGGCAAATGCAAGACGTTGGACACGGGGCTCAAACTGAGATAACTGTGCCAGCACTGTAGCTACAGCAATTTGTTCTGGTGACGAGTCTTTCCACCGAGACAACCATGATGTCATCATGCTTGCACCAAGAGACGCAAAACATTCGCCATCCTTAGGTTTGATACTACCCATATTAATTAAAAATGCTGCAGATTTTTCAGGACAGTCATACCTAGACTTGAATATATCTTTGAACTGGTTCCATGTCATCCCGCAAAATGCAATTGAAGATAACCACTCCGAAGCTGGTCCTTTAAGTGCACGACTCAACTCGATAACCAGTGTGGCACCCTGAAGCGGTTGGTCTTCCATGTAAATATCTGTTGTAGAGATCCAAGCTCTGGCATTGGCATTAGAATTATCAGGATCAAAGACAGGCAGCTTTACACTGTTGCTTGTCGTCGGTGTCCTCATTGCTTCTAGCAAGGCCATACAATTTTTGTTCTGCTGCTCTAGTAAAATCTTAAGCCCTTCTGCATCCAGATTAAGTGGAGGCGTAAGGGATCCCACTTCTGATGTCGAATGCTTATTGCTCATGTTGATTTAAATTAGGTAAAATGCAGCAATCTCAGAGCTAGTACAAAATCAACCTCCTTTGTTGGCGTCCATTTCAAATTCCCCGTTTTCTTAAAACCACACAGCTGTCCTCCAGTTCGATAGCCTCGAGTCTCAACCTGTTGACATCTCGTGGGCTTACATCCGACGGCCAAAATGGGTTAACATGTACTTGTTACTTAAAGCTCCGGTTTCACTTAGGCGCAAAAGATAATTGTGCCTAGCATTTCATAAACCTCACACTGCGACATATATATATATTATTTTTTTTTTCTAAATATAAAAATGAAGAGAGCATGCATTAAGATGATTCGGTACCATTCAAAGAAGCTGCAGGTGGTGGTTTGGTTAAAGTTGAAAGCATATTTGCTTGAATTTTGACTTCACTGTCGTCACTTGTTTTTCTTACATAGACTAAGCCATTTCTAGTTTTGGCTGAGAACAGAATACCTTCTCTTTTAAGTTGGATTGCATGTCTCAGTAAAGAACTGTTTTTTGGCGTGAGGCTCTCATTGATATACATATGCGTTTGAATTTCTTTTTGTTGTCAACTTGAGATGAAGAGGGAACGTTACTACCTAACAGCTGTTCGATCGTGAGACCATTGTTCGTAGTGAAGGCAGCGAGCAGAGCTTTCTTCTCCGCTGGAGATGACAACCTTATAAGTAATGGGCTTTCGCTGAGAAAATTGCTGCTGTAATTTATTCTCATTTTTTTGTCAGATCGATTGGGTTATCTTTAATGGTGCAAGGCACTCCGCGAACAATGACATCACTAAGACGTTGTTGGCGTTGGAAATCTTCGAGCTGATCTTCAATCAACTGATTTTCATTGCGTAGATCAATAAGTTCATTTTCACATTGTATTAGTCGGTCACACAAGCCGGATACAGATTTTTTTATTTCATCTTTCATTTGTTTCTCAAGGTAAGAGAGCAGTTTTTGAAATTTTAGAATCAAATTTGACTCGAACCCTCGCATGTTTTCCGCCATAGATTTAAAATTTGTTTTTATTGGCGGCTTTGTTTCGTCCGTTGATTGGCCCATGTTTGAGTTTTTTGGATGGCTTTTAATTTGGTGCGTGTGTTTGCCGATGGTTTGGCGGATGAAATTGATGAGGAAGAAGCTGATTTGTTATTGTGTTTGGATATGGTGTTTGTTTTTTTAGAATATGCTGTGTTGGGTGTTGTAAAGGTGACGGGAACATTTACAGGTATATTTGAGATGGTTGGTGTTGTGGTGGTGGTGAGGTAACTTACAGGTGTTTTTGGAGTATGGACACTGCTCAAAGTATTGGTGATGGACAAGCTTGTGTTGGACATTGTAAAAAGTGAGAGACAATTAAGTTAGGCGCGAGAAAAAAAAATCAAGTTCGGAGTTGTTCAATTTATATAAGCTTGAGTTGGACTATTTAATTAAACTATCAATTAGAACAATACCACAGAAACACTTTTTTCAATTTTTTTTTTCTTTTTTTTTAATTAATTAAAATTCTGGTTAAAAGGCTTCAAATGTGAGGAGCGGAATCAAAACACGTCTACATTACTTGAAAGACGTTGGAGCACCCTTCAAAAAGATTTCAATGGATATTGATGGTCATTTTCCGGAAACCAACGATCTAAACCGATATATTCTCGTGATCATTGACTACTTCAGCAAGTGGCTTGAAGCGTTTGCCAATCAAAACCAAGAAGCATAATTGGTTGTGGATCAGATTGCCTTCAATTGGATAAATATATTTTGTGTACCTAAGGAGCTCCATTCTGACCAAGGGAGAAATTTCGAGTCTAATATCTTCCAACATGTTTGCTCGCTCCTTGACATTCATAAGACAAGGACAACACCGCCGCATCCACAATCAAATGGAATGGTAGAACGTTTTAACAGAATGCTTAAGGAACACTTTTCCAAAGTAGTGGAAGACTGTCAACGAGACTGGGACCGATGCATTCCACTGTTATGGATGAGCTATAGGAACGCAGTACATAGCACTTCAGGACAAACTTCATGGGAAATCTTGTTTGGTTCAACAATGCCACTACCAATTGAAGTTAATTTTTGGATGCCCTCCATTAAGGCACAAAGCCAAGAAGAATATGTGAACGATATCTAAACGAGGCTCACGTACCTTCATGAAAGGACCAGAACAAAGATCAGGGATGCCAGTGATCGCATGAAAACACGTTATGATGCACACGCAACGACGACAGGTTTTCAAGTAGGAGATCTTGTGTGGTTATACAATCCCCAGCGGAAAAATGGACTGTCACCGAAGTTCTACCAAAATTGGAAAGGCCCTTAAAAAGTTGTCACCAGAACCAATGACGTGGTTTACCATGTTCAGAGAGGTGTTAGAGGCAAGATGAAAATTGTTTACAAGGACCGACTAAGACGCTACAATGGCCAGGAGAGTGATAGATTTGTTCGGGACGAAAAATCTTAAGAAGGGGCAATGTTATATGAATGGTTTTGTCTTTGGTTACAATTCGCCCAAAACTATACTACGTGAATTATGCTGTAATAATTCTGAACAATACTGTACTTGAGTTTTATGAAATTTGAAAGCTTTAAAAGCATCTTGAATGTTCTGAATGGTTCGAGTATTAGATTTTTCGAGAACCTTTATACCAGTATAAATAGGACATCTCAAACTGAAACGGGACAGTTTAATTTAACCGTGGTGACGATTAAATGGTGAATAATTAGTGGTGCTAAGATAAAGAAATATATAAAAAGTTTGAACTTAGATAAAACTGAGTTTGATTTATAGAGATAGAAGTTTTGATTTAAAAGTAAAAGAAAATAAGTTTTATTTTGAACCTAAGACTAAACACATTACAATATCTTAATTCATTGAACAAGCAAACAATATGAATGCATTTTTTCGTTTCTACAGGGTGAGCCAAAAGAAGTTTAGTTTACCCTAAAGTCATCCATCCGATGTTGTTTGGCTCTCTTTTTTTCTGAATGAAAAACTTCGATTCTGTTTTTATATTATGTTTATTTGAACCTTTAGAATTGTATTGGTCAAGTCGAGAAGATGATATCGGCCAAATGGGCACCGTCAAAATTGATTGCTCGTTTTATGGCATTTTTCATCACTTCAGCGAGAACTTCGGGCGAATGATTCTCGCACTCGTGTTGAATGTTGTCCTTGAGGGCTTTCAGAGTCTCTGGCTTGTTCACGCAAACACGGGACTTCAGAAAACCCCACAAAAAAGTCTGAAACGGTTAAATTGGGCGATCTTGCGGGCCAGTTCAAATCGCCAAAACGAGAGATGAGGCAACCCGGGAACGAGCGCCGCCTTCAGAATATCATGTATCACTCCATGGCTTGTTCACACGTATTCTGTATCTGTCTAGTCCAAAAATGTCAAAACAGATTTGACATTGGCGACCTTTTGCAAAAATAAGAGCATCTTCCAAATAGGCATTTCTTCTGGCCCACCTTGTATTTGATGAAATAAGAGTTGCAAACTCACCTGCATTTTTTGTTTAAAGTGTAAAGAAGTTCACTACTTCTCCCTTTCCCAAAAAATTTTCCTGCCCTTCCTAGCAGATAGAACTATGATAAATATACAATTCAAACCAAAATAGAGCTCACAGGCAAATACAAATGGTTATTAATTTGTATTTTAGTGAAAAATGTTATGCATATCTTTTTTTTTGATTAGTCACAGCGCGATAGGAAATAAGGCAAGAAGGGAAAGGAGGTGTCGATGAACATTGGTTTTGAATGTTTAAAGAACAAAATCAAAAGGGAAAATTGTGCCAGGCAATGCATTCCACATTCGTGTTGTACGGCTAAAGAAAGAATCCCTATATTTCACAGTACGTACGAAATTTTGCTCAAGTGTAAACTGATGAGCGTTCCTAGCAAGACAAGTGTTACGGGGGAAATGTTTAAGGGGTGGAACGCAGCTGGCTACCTCGAGTGAGCAGTTTTTGTAGAAGAACTGGTGAAATATGGAAAGACATGAATCATTTCGTCGATGTTCAAGGGATGGAAGTGTTTTCATAATGCTTCTCTCTCCTATCAATTGTAGGGCTTTTTTCTGAACTCTGTCGAGCAGGTGTACAAAAGTTAAAGAAGCACCTGCCGAGAGATCGGAGAGATCGGAGTTATTGTCAAATTTAGGGCGTATAAACGCTTTGTAAATTGTAGCCAGATCAGAAGGGGTGAAAAACTTCTTGCATCCATTAAGGAAGCCTAAGCGTAAAACAGCATTTTTAGCAATCTCAAGAATATGATCGTTCCAACAAAGGATGTCACTGATACACATACCGAGTATTGATAGCTTTTCGGCTTCCTCGATGCAAGTACCATTCTAACCATGAAACCATGGCATACCACCTATGTTTAGCTTGAACGACAAAAGACAGCATTTAGTTTTCGACACATTAAACTCCACACGATTTCTATTGCCACAGTTCACAATGCTGTTTATATAGGAGTTATCATACGGTATCGTTGTAATAACACATCCGAAGGCGAAGGCCGTAAAATTATCAAACGTATATGAAACTCTGAGGGTTAAGTCGTCAGCAAAACAATTTAATGGAATAGAAGTGACAAACAAGAGATAATTTATAAAAATGAGAGAGTCGGAGACAGAACGGAGCCCTAGGGCACACCAGCATTTATTTTGTGGAGATCAGATTGAACCGTCTAATACAACTTGTATTGAATGGTCCAGAAGATAGCATCTAATCCAACGAATAAGAGTATCATCGATACCAAATCCACGCATTTTCGATAAAAGAGCTTCATGCCAAACTCTATCAAATGCCTTGAAATATCAAGTGCAATAATCTTGCTTTCACCAAAACGATGCATGCAAAGATTTGTTCCACTGTTCGGTGAGATATGCCATCAGATCATAAGTGGAACGATTGCTGCGAAAGCCGTACTGTGGGTCATTTAAAAGCTCCCGATTTTTGAAATATTTCTTAAGCTGACGATTTATCAGTGTTTGCATAACCTTGAAAAGAAGGGACGTAAGCGCTATTGGTCGATAGGAGGAGGGGGAGCTGGAGTCACATTTCTAGGCACGGGCTGGACAAATGCTGTTCTCCGTCTACTAGGAAAGATTTCTGAACGATAGGAAGGATGGAAAAGCTTACGCAGTGGTTTTGCCAGCGATTAAGAGCCCACCTCTTCAGAAGTATAGGGGGTAAACCATCCGGGCCAGCGGGCTTGTGTATATCAAGATCTCGGAGTACTCTAGCTTATGTACGAGTGCGGAAAAATACCTGCGCTATAGACAAATTAACGTTCTCAAGTACAGGAGAGTCATAATACTATATTTACTTGAAAAATGAAATTTAAAATGTAGCTCTCTGTGAAAATTAACATACAAACAAACAAACTAACAAACAAACATACATCCATTTATATGTATATACAGGGTGATTCACCAGCGTTGTGCCAAAAAGCTAGAGCGTGTAGGTTAAGTTGAGACAAGAAAAAAATCGTATGGGAGGGGGGGTCTATTCCCCTCCGTTTAGCCGGGAGGGGCAATTTTCTGAAAAATTGACTTATTTTGTAAAAAAAAATATTTAAATTCAACGGGTTCGTTTACAACACCGTGTTATACCTTTTTGAAAAGCCAAAAACTTCTCCTTTTATTTTGTTTTTAAATTAAATTGTTTTAACAAATAGTTTAAAAAATATAAATTTTCAAACTCAAAATTTTGAAAAAAAAATTTGAAAAAATAATTTTAAAACTAATTTTTTTCAAAATTTTACGTAATTAAGTATAATTTTTGTTCTCAGAATTCAACGCTTCCATTAATCTTTAATCCAACACTGAAAACCGTGTGGCTCTACGACTTTTTCTTGCCAAGGTATTCAAAAATAAACGAACCTACTTCTTCACAAAAACAAGAAAACGTAGCCTTACGGGATGGCACAAGTGACCACTTAGCCAATTTTTTCGTGTTTTTGTGACGAAGTAGTAGTATGAGCATTTAAATATAGCTTTCTGTGAAAATGGGATCACAACAGGCAGAGCAAATTTAAAATAAATCTTGGATGGGCCCTATTTACTTTCGAGTAGTTTATGTATGATGTATAGAACTGTTTCTTTGAACTTTTTTTCGTATAATTTACTGCAAGTTTATCTTCAACTTCATTAAAAACCCCAATTTCAACTTCTATTCAATTTAGTTAAGTCAATATTATGTAAGCTGTTGTTGTCATTATGAACTAATTTTAAATGCGAATGCAATTTAACTTCCCATAATTATTTTCACAATAACTGACTTCATTAGATGGTGTTAAAAAAGGATTTGAATAGCTTTCTCTATTATGGAAAATTAAAAAAAAATCATTAGGATACGTACTATATTGTTTTTAATTTAACCCAATAAACAGATATTAAAAAATCGAATACCCCTTTTTTGTTTTGAGCCCATTTCACCTTATAAACAGCTTACTTTTGCAACAGATATTTTACCCAAAAGCCACCTGCAAACAACAACCTTTTAAACCAAAAAGAATTATTTAAATTGGTGATGTGTGGTTTCTGAGTTTGGTTTTAGCAAAGAAATTAATATTTAAGCTTTTCAACGACCCGGCGCGCCGGCGTGTCTTTATTCGACTTATACTACCTAATTGATTTTAACCTAACTTTACAGGAACACTCTAAAAACAATGGGCCCTATCGGGAATAAAATTCCTTGTGAAACATTTCCCATATTCGGAAAATCGGTATCGGTATCAATGTTCGAAAATCCGTGCTGAATTTTAGCGATCGTGAATGAATTTTCCATGGGAAATCATCTGTCATTTTGCTTGATTTGTTTCCCATATATTTTTGTAGGGAGATGGATGGGAGACAAAATAAACACAAACAATGTAAGTGCAATAACATTTTTGTTTATTTTTTTATTTTGATAATTATATTTATAAAACATTCGTTTGCATTTTCTTATTTAAGGGCTCAGTAAACCCAAAACAATTAGAATTATTTGTTGCTTTTATGGAAAAAAAACATCGATATAGCTAATGGATTTACCTCAACCCGGGAAAAAGAGCATATACAAATTTTTGGAAAAATACAGCTTCCGAATTGATTAGCCAAGGCCCACCAATTAAATGCATAGCAGAATTGAAAAAAGTTTGTAATTTATTTCATTATAACACTGGTCTTATATAATTTTTGCTTGAAAGGGTATGGTTGGGTACAAAAAAATACATACGGAAGAAAATGGCAGAAAACATCAAGCATAGAAAAGGCACAGGAGGTGGTCCATTCAAAGAATCCAAATTAACTAGCTTGGAGGAAACAATTATTAGTATGTGCGCCATGCGGGAGTCCGTAGAGGGTTTCCCAAACACATCTGCTTTTGGGTTACCTTCTTGCAGCAAGAAAATTAAAACCAATAACCAAGAAAATGAAAACAGATCAGTTCCTATGCAAACGAATTTTCTTGAGAAAGCTCTTGAGCTTGAAGAAAATGCTTTAACACCAACATACTGTCAACAAATTCAACCGGAGCCCGTCATTTTTCAAAGCACCCCGAAAAAGTTACCGAAAAAACGGGAAGGTTCTATGACATCACAAGAACTTTTTGTCAAAGAAATTGATATTCATAAAACTATTGTTGAGAAAATAGAGGAAGCCGTTGGTTCAATGAAACGCCACCAACAGGAAACGGATCAGGGTATCAAACAAATTTACCACGCCATCGATAGGTTGTATGACCAACAAAAGCAAATTCTTCAAGAAACTTAACGGCACAATTTGCGAAAAGATCTGTTGCAAACAAAAAATAAAGAATTGAAACGACACAACAGCGAAATTGGAAAAATGAGGACATCGGAAATCAACGCAAAAATTAACTTTCAAAGCAATCTCATTGAAATCGAGGAAGAAAAACTAGAAAAAATGTCTTAAGATATTTTTGTTTTCTTTTGCAAAAGTGAATTGTTTATTTTTTATAACTCGAAATGTGAATTATTTTAAGTTTTTAACTTTATAACTTTTTTTTGCAATAATTGAAGTCCCTACCCTTTTAAAATATTATTTTATTTATTTTATTTTGCATTTATTTTAGTGTTTATATTTATTTTTATTTGACATTGAGTAAACTTTTTGTTTTCTTTAACTTCTTACTCGTGAACGTGACTTATTTTGTATATACCTACGCCTAGTTTTATTTCTTATTTACTCTAAATAATTAAAAAAGCATATTTGTTTTATAAAATATTATTTTTTATTTCACTTTGAACATTAAAGACTGTTGCCTATCTAAAATCTAATACGCTGTGCTACAGCCAAGTACTCTGCATTACTTTCACCATCTGTTGGCACATAACCAGAGTCATCGATGTTATCATCTACTGCCATCTAGTCCATAGGCCAATCAATGTTAGTGGATGCACAAGTTATGCAGAGCGCAGCACACATTCACGATTTGAACCGCCTTCGTGGGTTCGTAGTGAAGTTCTCTTGCACCAATAATGCACCTCCATCTACCTTTGAGAACACCGTCGACTCGTTCAATAATTTTTCTTGCGGCTTTATGAGCTTTATTATACTTGCTTTCCTGTGTCCCTTCCTCGCACGCCCTGAGGGGAGTCATAAGCCATGGCATCAATGGATATCCTTTATCTCCTTAAAAAAAACACAATTAGTTGCAATTCCAACCACTGACTGACTAAAGTTCAATTACCCAAAAGCCAAGCATTCCTTTCGCCGTTCAAATATTTTTGTAATAAGTGTTAATTCAGCTCAGACACTTTCCAGACAAATCGAATACCCATTTTTCATCACAAACCTAAGAGATATATATTTATTTTAATAAAAACTATCTATTAACTTAGGCATAGAAAATAATTAAAACTACTTACTAGAAAAACGTTTAGACTGTAAGTTCCATTTATATTGTAGTATAAATGCTTCGATGCTTTTTGTGCAATGATTTGGACATGGGTGCCATCAATAGCTCCAATTACTCCTGGCAGTTTAAACTTTTCATAGAAGTTTAAGCTTGTTGTGCTACTTTCAGCGGTTGTTTGGAATTTAATCCATTGTGGACAAAGTTTTTCCTCAAAAACTTTCAATACGCTTGAAAGAGCTTCGGACATTAATGACTGGACTAGACCCACTTCCTAATCCTTCCTAACACCTCTCTGGTACCCACCTTCAGCCAAAAAACGCAAGCATGCGCAAAGCTTAACAATAATGCCAAATGATTTATTTAGCATTGGTAAGGAATCATTTAGAACCTCAAGTAAATAAGTGAATAAAGGTTTATTTACACGATAGTTTTTAATAAATCTGAAATAAACAGAATCACTAAAATAATTCAAACTTGTTTGGTTGATTTTACTTTACTTTTACTTACTTCCTGTGGTAACTCCAAGGGATTGGAAACATCTCTAAGGTTACTTCGTATGGACCATTCTTTTTCCTTAATTTTTCCTCCTCTTCAATTAATAAAAATGCAAAACTCATTTTTCTTTAATTTTTTCAATTGTTTAATACAAATTTCAATGCTCAATAACACATAACAATAAAAATTGGAAGATTTCTCATTTGTAAAAACAGTGTTACTAGATAGGGTGGTTTAGGGAATTTATAAAAGAATTAAAAACACCTAATTGACATGAATTGGGTGATTAAAAGATAACTGTTCAGATTTATATAATAGAAGCGACAAGGCATTGCATTATATAAACTATATGCCATCTATCGACGGAAGACTAAGCTCTTGATTTTAGAGGTTTTTGTCTAGATTACCATGGTAAGCAACAACAATTGTTTGTACGTTCCAATGTTTTAATTGTTGTTGCTGGTTACTGGTGAAAGCAGATTCATGCATTTCTTAACGCTGCAATACCATAAGGCTTAGTAATAATTTCTGGATTTCATGAAAGTTGTTACGGACGGGAGCTAGAGCATGCATGTCCAAGCTTTTTTTTATACTTTATTAATATTTTGTGCTGTAAAGCAAAGACTGCACTTGCCGGAGCTGTACTGCAGCGGAACTTCACTGCAACTGAATCTTCTTTTGGAATTGTAAGAGTTAAATCGCACTAAGCGGCATCGAAACTGCGAGCTAGCGAAACTAAAAGGTAGAAATGGTCGTATATACAACTCTGATGTGTCGTTTCGCTGAAGAGCAGTTGCGCCTAATGTGGTCTTGCCTTAAGTATGAACTTTTAATCAATTATTACGATTTGCAAGTTCTGGATTTGTGTGGGATATTTTGTTCTAACATATTAATGAAAATGGGATTTTTTTTTATAATCCAGGGAAATTTTTACCTAATGCTTATTAGAGCACTACAAAACAAATTCGAAAACTATCTTAGAAATTCCATTGGAAATTCATTCCCTGGGAGATTCACGATCGCGGGCAATGTTCTTTGGGAAGAAAATATTTCTTGGGAAATAAAATTTTTCGGGAGATTGCCGATAGGGCCCAATACCAATTATTTTCTGAAAGTTTGAGTTCAATTGGAAAGCCGGTTTCGGAGTCCCGGCTTATATTTATCGTTGGTATTTGGTTGAAAATGGGCAATCGCAGCAAATTTTCAATCCCCCCTTCCTCAGACTTTGTAGCTGCTTTGGTTTTTCTGATATTGAGTATTTTTTGTATCTTACTGTTGTTGAAGTATTTTCAAATGCAACTTGCTTCAAAAAAAATGATTTTAAATAAATAGCATTTGCAGTTGCATTTTAAAATTGTATGATGTAAATATAAAGCTTTTTGGAGATTTGACAACTGTTAAAATTCAAGCAGTGAAAAAAATAGCTCTTCAAAAGTTCAATTATTATTTTGTTTTAAGTTATTTTAAATTTTTAGCGAACCTTAATTCATAAGTTCAAAACACTTAAATTAAACAAAACACAACCTAAGAGTTAAACTTATTCAATTAAGGTTGAAACATCTCTAAGGTTACTTCGTATGGACCTTACATTCTTTTTCCTTAATTTTTCCTCCTCTTCAATTAATAAAAATGCAAAACTCATTTTTCTTTAATTTTTTCAATTGTTTAATACAAATTTCAATGCTCAATAACACATAACAATAAAAATTGGAAGATTTCTCATTTGTAAAAACAGTGTTACTAGATAGGGTGGTTTAGGGAATTTATAAAATAATTAAAAACACCTAATTGACATGACATGGGTGATTAAAAGATAACTGTTCAGATTTATATAATAGAAGCGACAAGGCATTGCATTATATAAACTATATCCCATCTATCGACGGAAGACTAAGCTCTTGATTTTAGAGGTTTTTGTATAGATTACCATGGTAAGCAACAACAATTGTTTGTACGTTCCAATGTTTTAATTGTTGTTGCTGGTTACTGGTGAAAGCAGATTCATGCATTTCTTAACGCTGCAATACCATAAGGCTTAGTAATAATTTCTGGATTTCATGAAAGTTGTTACGGACGGGAGCTAGAGCATGCATGTCCAAGCTTTTTTTTATACTTTATTAATATTTTGTGCTGTAAAGCAAAGACTGCACTTGCCGGAGCTGTACTGCAGCGGAACTTCACTGCAACTGAATCTTCGTCTGGAATTGTAAGAGTTAAATCGCACTAAGCGGCATCGAAACTGCGAGCTAGCGAAACTAAAAGGTAGAAATGGTCGTATACACAACTCTGATGTGTCGTTTCGCTGAAGAGCAGTTGCGCCTAATGTGGTCTTGCCTTAAGTATGATCTTTTAATCATTTATTACGATTTGCAAGTTCTGGATTTGTGTGGGATATATTGTTCTAACATATTAATGAAAATGGGATTTTTTTTTATAATCCAGGGAAATTTTTACTTAATGCTTATTAGAGCACTACAAAACAAATTCGAAAACTATCTTAGAAATTCCATTGGAAATTCATTCCCTGTGAGATTCACGATCGCGGGCAATGTTCCTTGGGAACAAAATATTTCTTGGGAAACAAAATTTTTCGAGAGATTGCCGATAGGGCCCAATACCAATTATTTTCTGAAAGTTTGAGTTCAATTTTAAAGCCGGTTTCGGAGTCCCGGCTTATATTTATCGTTGGTAACTGGTTGAAAATGGGCAATCGCAGCAAATTTTCAATCCCCCCTTCCTCAGACTTTGTAGCTTCTTTGGTTTTCCTGATATTGAGTATTTTTTGTATCTTACTGTTGTTGAAGTATTTTCAAATGCAACTTGCTTCAAAAAAAATGATTTTAAATAAATAGCATTTGCAGTTGCATTTTAAAATTGTATGATGTAAATATAAAGCTTTTTGGAGATTTGACAACTGTTAAAATTCAAGCAGTGAAAAAAATAGCTCTTCAAAAGTTCAATTATTATTTTGTTTTAAAAGTTATTTTAAATTTTTAACGTACCTTAATTCATAAGTTCAAAACACTTAAATGAAACAAAACACAACCTAAGAGTTAAACTTATTCAATTAAAGTTAAAAAACGCAAGAAAAAATTGCTTGTGATAAACGCGAACAAAAGGTCTCATCATCAAACGTCACCCGAAGTTTCAGAGGTCCCTAAAAAAAACTACTGTGGAAACATGTCGCTATCTTCAATGTCTATGGCAGAAGTTGAGGCAATGATGGAAAGACTATTAGATAATAAACTGGCCGAACTTTCCACAAAACAAGATACAAACATGATACTTACTCAGGTACAAAGCTTAACCGAACAAAATGACATCATTACGAGGAACTGCATTCAATAAAAGAAAAGAATAAATTACTCGAAAAAAAGATGGAGCAACTGGAAAAAAATACAAAGGCCAAAAATATAATTTTTGCAACTCCCGCCAACATCTGCGATGACCCTCAACATTCCGCCAGGCAATACGCAAAAAAAATCATGGAGAACTCTGATGCACAAATTGAGGATATCACCGAACTCCCAACTAAAGGAACCCAACAGCTATTCCTTGTTGAGACAAGGAGCAGCAAAACAACATCTGAAATGCTGAAAAATGCTGGCAAGCTGAAAAGAACTGGAGTTTATGTAAATCCAGATTACACGAAAGAAGAGCAACACAGACGCCAAAAATTGTTGCATATAAGACTCGCCATCAAGAAGAAGCATCCGTCGGCAGCTCCACTACCACTAGTCCGTGGAATGAGACTGTATAAACAACAGTCTTCAGCACATCCAACGATGGAAAAGTTTTATGCGGGAATCGAGATGGAATGGAGATACTTCAAGAAATCTTTGCGAACTTCCATAAACTTTTGCAACAAATTATGGAAACACATTTTCACAATCAACAACAACTTCATCAGAAGCTGTCACTGTCAGAGGAGGAACCACATCGACACCATCTGGTAGTCATTGATGCAGCGCTTTCGTCTGCCATAACGCAAGTACAAAAAATAATACTTTTAAGAAAAAACTAAAAACCAAAATAAATTTAGAAAATTAAGCATTTTATCTTATAATATTGCAGGAATAGCAAACAAATTATTATTTTCCGATTTTTTCAATATGTTAAGAAACATGATATATTTTTTTCTTTTTGAAACTTTCGTTACGATTGAAAATTTTGAAACTTATAGTCATTATTTTTTTTTCTGAATTTCGGTTACAGTGAGTTCCAGCAACTCGACTATCAAATTTTCGAAGAGATTCATTCATTGAAACTATTGAACTTTTTTGTCTTAAACTAACTCTTTTTTCTTTAAATTATTTTATAGTTCCTACAATTCGAATGTTTTAAAAATTTTTTGAACTCATGCAACTTCGAAAGCTCAATGATTATAGAGGATATGAATGCAAGGATAAGTGAAAAACAAATATAATTGGTACATAATGATTATTTTAAAACTGAGTCAGTAATTAAAGGAAAGAGAGTATCTAAGGACAAATTTATTAATACAAATGGTCGACATTTTTTGGAAATGTGTCAAACACATGATCTCTTCATCCTTAACGGATGCAGCATATGCGATGATAAGGGGGAGTTCACATTTGTAGGAGGTTGTACAAGGTTGGAGAAGTAGAAGAGAATCTTTCAAAGTAGAATCGATTATATTTTCTGACCATATGCCGTTGGTAGTTCATTTCAATGCTGATGTTACCGTAGAAGAAGATATCTGCAAGTTCGCTCTACCTCCCAAACTCATATGGAGACAGGATAGAGTAGAATCAACAAAAAGTTAGTACTGCAATACGAAAGTCTACTCAAACTTCATTCATTGCTTTAAGTTGGGAAGAAAAAATAACATTTCTCAGTAATTGTATCAAAGAAGTGGCTAGTGTTAAAACTAATCCAAAACCTTGCAAATACAAACAACTTTGGTTTGATAAAGAGTGTTTAGCAGCAAGAAGAAGATCTTATATTTATGTAACCGATCTTGATGCTTATTTCAAACTGCTTCTTAATCCCCATCCTTCTCCTAATTATTTCTTATACGCGGAACCGTTTCAATGTGATGAAATACTCGATCGCAGGATAACAATGAGTGAATTACAAACTGCACTTTTTAAAGCAGCAAAAGAAAAAGCCCCAGGTACTGATTCCGAACGAATTTTATAAAAACGCTCCAATAGATTTTCATCGCAAAATGCTAGAACCATTCAACTCTATTTACGAAAATCTTCGCATCCATTTTGCTAGAGCGTATAAATCTATGGATTAACAGAAATGAAATTCTTAGCGAATATCAATCTGGTTTTCAGAATGGTTATTCCACTTTAGATAATATCTTTATATTAATTTCAATATCCCAATATTTCCTTAGACAAAACAGAAAATTTTATGTGTTTTTTGTTGACTTTAGAGCTGCATTTGACTCTATAGATCGACATGCCTTGTTTAACAAGCTCTCCCAAAAGGGTATGTCAACAAAGCTTCTGAAAACCTTAAAAAAATATGTATAAAAACACTCGCCAAGCAGTATGGGATATACAATATACTTCGGATTGGTTTCAGACTAAGTCTGGAGTTAAACAAGGATGTTTGTTTAGCGCTGTATTGTTTGCCATCTTCTTAGATGACATTACTATTCACCTTCCTGCTGGAGTAAAAATCGAAGACATGATATTTAAAGTCCTTCTTTACGCAGACGATATACTGCTATTAGCAGAATCCCCTCAAAGCCTGCAGCTAATGATAAACAGACTATCAGACTTCTGTAAAACATGAAACCTATCCATTAATCTAGAAAAATCAAAAATAATGTTCAACCAAATATGAAGATGTCATACCATCTTGAGAAAAAACTGGTCGCAGCTAAAAAAATGATAAACGTCTCTTGGAAAAGTATTATTTGCCGCACTGAAATCCCAACATCGGCCAAATATAGAGTGTTTGATGCTATAATGTGTTCTGTTATGTGTTATAGCTGCCAAACATGAGGATATTCATCATATGAGGAAGTCGATAAACTGCAACATTTTTTCTTAAAAAAAATTTCTATCTGCCATCTACAGCACCAAACTACGTTTTGCAAATCGAAACTGGGCTCCCAACCCTTTTTATACATACCCTCAAATTAAACTTTGACTAAATCCTGAAGGTACTAGCATACCCACCACACAGAATACCACGAAAACTTGCAAGATACACCTTCCAGAAAAAAGTGGAGTGGATAAAGGAATGGCAAAAATGGGCGGAAATGTGTGATGTTTATCTAGAAGTCCAATTTTATGACATCATTTTATTGAAGAAACAACTTTATAAGCTTCTGGAAGCAGTTGATTTATATCAAAGAAATGAAGCCATACAAAAAGCAGCATCTTCTATTAAGGGTGGGTCTACCTCAGAACAGAACTTAAACGCCATGTAAATTGTGTTCTATGTGGTAGTGCGATATTCTTTTCTCTTCGTTATATTGTTTTTGGTATACTCATTTATTCTTGTTCTCTTTTCAAAATAATTTTGTGATCTTCCGCAGTCGCAGTGAACAATAATTATTATTCTCAAAGCGGTGCGGTGCGGTGGTGGCGCGCACCGCCGCGCCGGCTGCAGCCACAGTAGTAGAGGAGGTACAGGCAGTGGAAAGGAAAGCAGAGGGAAAAGATTATTGGCATTGGACGTTTTAGTAGGGGATACTTTTTGTGTGTGTCTTTCTGTGGGTTTCGTTGTTGTTCTTTCGCTTTGATTTAGTAATGCGATATGCGATGACAAGTTTTATTCTCTCTGTATGGAAGGGTGAAGGGATTTTTTTTCAATTTTTTTTTCAAAACACAGTAGCTAATAGCTAAATGTGGGTAATTTTTTTCTATTTTCGTTTTGTTGTTGTTTTTTTTTTTTCATATTTTACTTGCTGTTGCTGCCATAACAGTGACAAAAAAAATGTGAACTCGTTTGGGACTCGATCGAAATCTTGATGAAGGTCAGGACTCAGGAGTCAGGACACATAAAATGAACATGCATAGGTAGATAGGTAAACGTTACATTATATTTAATGTAGGTATATGTAGGTAGGTATGTACATTGATATCGTTGTTTTTTTTTTTTTTAAGTTGCATGTAACAAAAGTGTGAGGTACACTGAGGAAAAAATGTATGGTGTCAGCACAGAGAATTTTATGTAAAGTTTATGTACTGCATTTTGTATGAAGTCATGCCGAAAACTGCATGTAGTGATAACAGTGTGCTTGTACCTATTACATCTCAATTTATTTACCGATTAAAATCCACTGTCTAAAGAGAACTATTTATTGATTAAGTGAGCTGTGTTCTTATTCCTGTGCTGAATACATGCTAAAATCTGTATTGGCTACATAACTCTTTACTTAGCTGCATTCAATACATAATTCCCTGTACCTACTCATAAAAAAATATTATTTCGATTGTCTATGTGATGTATACACGCGTTAGTGCACTAAACGCATGCTCCCTACACTCATCACAAATATAAATGTAACGATTACACTCCTTAAGTCGTAGCAAATTCGTTTTCACCCTTTAATGTAATGATTACAACGTTATTTATTCATTATATATTTGGACAATACATTTTACAACTCAGTTTTTATTTAAGGTTAGGGTCCTTTGTGATAGGTACATACATACATATAATGAGTAAAGCGACTCGTAATGCGAAAGAATGTCATGCAATACTTTTCATGGTTGTCCTATTTAGTGAGTCTATAAAAACTGTAAAGGCCCTTTACTGCAATTTATATAGAATAGTCAAGATATTTGCATCTAGGTAGTACAGTGAGCTTGTAATGATTAAATAGAAATTAGATTACCAATCTAAGTTCGCTGCCTGAAGAAAAAAATTTATTCAGCAAAGCAAGTTTCGGTTTTTGTACATAACAGTCTGTGATGAATACAAGCGACGTGTAATGCGTAAGGGTTTCATCTGTCGCGGAACATTTTCCATAATAATATTAACTGCTTCACATTAGACGTAAGATTTCACAACAGTGAATCGGCGCAGTGGTAGAGTGCTTGGATGGTACCACGACGGACTCGAGTTCAAAACCCAGGTAAGCAAAAAAATTTCATTTTTATAATTAAAATTAAAATAACATTTCAATCATTACAGAATCGCATGATGTACCTATCACAGAGGACCCTAACCTGAAATAAGAACTGAGTTGTAAAATGTATTGTCCAAATATATAATGAATAAATAACGTTGTAATCATTACATTAAAGGGTGAAAACAAATTTGCTACGACTTAAGGAGTGTAATCGTTACATTTATATTTGTGATGAGTGTAGTGAGCATGCGTTAAGTGTACTAACGCGGTGTATACATCACATAGATGACAGCAGATATGTGATGGATACATTTATGATGAGTGTAGTGAGTATGCGTTCACTGCACTAAGGCGTGTATACATCACATAGATGACAGCAGATATGTGATGGATACATTTATATTTGTGATGAGTGCAGGGAGCATGCGTTTAGTGCACTAACGCGTGTATACATCACATAGATAATCGAAACTATATTTTTTTATGAATTATGTATTGACTGCAGCTACGAAAAGAGTTATGTAGTCAATACAGATTCCAGCATGTATTCAGCACATGCAAACATTGGTGCAGAAATCTATGTCAATAGCACATAACTTTTTTGACTGAGTACATACATTTTTCCCTTAGTGTAGGTCAATATAACTATTTGACCTGTTTTAAAATTGCTTATGGGTTTATTGCAAAGGGAAAAGAATAATTTGAGTACCTAGCTACAGTAGTCTCTCGATAATGTGAATCACCGATAATGCGAATTTCTCCAAAATGTGAACCGCCAAAACTTAACATTGTCATCTCTAAAATGTGAACTTCCGAAATTTTGGAACTCTTAAATGTGAATTCCTTAGGAAATGTTGTATACCTACCTACCTACACATGCATATTTTTTTTCTTTTGATAGTTTTGCATGCAATATAAAAGAAAGGAAAACCAAACTGATATTCGTCTAAACAAATTTCGAAGTTTTACAATAGTAAGATCAAATCAGGCTATTCACTATGTCAATACAGATGTTTTTTTTTAATGACTTAGTAATAAGGTACTAATACATAGGTTATTTTTTTTTTTTTTTTTTTTTTTTTGAATAAATGTTGAAACTGTGCTTTACCCGTTATTTTGTTTGTAATAAATGGATACGAGTTGTTTAAAACTCTTAATAAGAACCGAAGAAAATGTTCCAGTAATGTGAACACCTCTAAAATCCGAAAACGCCTTGTTTTAATTAGTTCACATTATCGAGGGACTACTGTATATATCTATTATTATTGAAACATTGTTACTTTTTACTTGCGATTATAGGTACTATAAGGCAAGTTATGCATTCGTCGAAAAACAAAGTTTTGAGATAACAATCAAACATGACATTACGATGATAGAGAAGACGAAAAAAGATGGTCTAAAAATTCTGTCCGTCTGTATGTCTGTCTGTCTGTCTGTCTGTCTGTCTGTCTGTATGTATAGAGACCTACAGCCCAAACGGGTGGGCCGAATAGCTTCAAACTTGGTATACAGACTTTTTTAGGTATTGTACAGAGGGGAAATTGAAATTTTTTTTTTAGCTCAAAAATTAACGGTACCTGCCATACAACCGTTACGTTAAAGCTTATTTTTCTCAAAAACAGCTCTAACGATTTCTATTTAAAAAAATCAGTGTTGCTTTTTAGGTACGACCAATCATATGGCTGAAAAAAAAGTTTTAAAAAATGGCTAAGAACGGTACTTTCCATAGGACCGTTTTTTTTGCTTTCGACTAACTCGAAAACGACTCAACCGATTCTTTCGAAATCTTACACACATAAAGGTGTAGGTAGCTCAATTTGTATTGCATACCAATATTTTTGAAAAATATTTTTTTGTATTTTTAAAAGCATTTTAAAAAAAAATTAAAAAAATTAATATTTTGAAAACTGCTTATTAAATTTTTTTCTAAAAATTTTAAATAAATGTATTTGTTGAATACCTATAAACTGGCGTTTTTTAATTTTTTGCAAATATTCATACAATCTGCAATAGAATGCTTATTCCAAAAACCCTTCTGTAGGACAATAATAATACTATGTACCAAATTTGAAGCGAATCGGTCTAGCCGTTTAGGCTGTAGGTGCCGATACAGACATTATTTTAAAAATAATTTTAAAACTAGTTTTTTTCAAAATTTTACGTCATTAAGTATTATTTTTGTTCTCAGAATTCAATGCTCCCATTAATTTTAAATCCAACACTGAAAACCGTATGGCTCTATGGCTTTTTGTTGCCAAGCTATTCAAAAATAACCGAACCTACTTCTTCTACATACGATAAGAAAACACACAATGTGTATTGATATCTATGTATATGTATGTACCACCGCAACGACCAATGCTTCTCCGACCTTAGTACATATCTATTTATCGATATGACAAAGGACCTCTCCTCGCACACGATATTTAGAAAATCACTCGAATACCTATTTATGCGGACGACAATATTTTTTTATAACCACAAATTAAAAATCATCTATCGATTTGTCACCAAAATTGTCCGAATCATTCAAAAATGCATGGAACAATGATCTTATAGGAACAGGTACAGCTGATTTTTGTGTTGGTATTCAAATTTCAAAGAAAAGGAAAAACCAAAATCAAACCAACAAAAAATCAAATAAGAAAAAATGAGAAATACTCTCTTACAAAGAGGTTGCAATAAAAGAGAATCTATGTTAACGCCATTAATTGTGGTGACAATTTCGTGAACTACATTTTCATAAGTGTGAAATTTTTGTTCAAAAAAGATAAAAAAGATACTTTTTTAAAATAAGATAGTAAAGTGACTTCAAATGATATAATTTTTCTTTAAATTGATACAAAAAGAAAAAATTCCAAAAAAAAATAGAAAAATAATAACAAAACGATAAAAGTTTTCCCTACTTACAAAAACGAGTGAGTATGTTAACATATTAAATTGCTATTTTAAGCACATAAAAAAAAAAAAAAAATTAAATGTTTCTATAGCTTGCTTCCAAATTAAACAAATATTATTATAATTTTTTTTTTTTACCTAAATTGAAATAAATAAGCGGTTTACAAAGCGTCCCATATGAAAAATATGCTATTTTTTGTTTTGGGTCTTCCTAGACCGGTAAATTAAAAAAAAGTAAATATTTATCGATGTTCATGATAACATCTAGTTTCAATGATATTAAAAAAAATTATCTTGGTCGATTTGGTTGAACATTTTACAAACTGCGCTTGTCTAAAGAAAAAAAAGACCCCTTGGTTGACCTCAATTTTATTATATATATATAAAAAAAAAAAAAACTTTGGTTTCTATAACAAATAGAACTTATTTATTCTGATTAAGAAACTGAAGCAAAAGAAAATAAAAAGTTACTTAACAGAGGAAAATTAAGAGGACATAATAATTTGTGTCTAAATTTTACGAAAAATTTAAAGTTTTTATCTTTTGAAAGTATAAATATCATGATAAATAATTATTTGATGATAAGCATATCTGCTCACATTTGTTGACTAATTAATACATTTTATTTCATTAAAATATCTTTTCAAATGTAGGAGATATATTAAGTTTTATGCACGCACTACCCTACATTTACATGGGAGACCCACCCTTAACCCTGGATGGTTACCCTTCGTCGAATCGACGAGGACCTCTCGTACTTTTCATAATTTCAGCTAAACGATTCATTCATTTTCGATCTCTTTTCCTGCAATATGAGTTGGCTGTGATCTCTTGCCGTGGACGAACGTATGCTCTGCTGCAATAGTAGTAGTAGTAGTAGAGTAGTAGTAGTAGTAGTAGTAGTAGTAGTATTTTGTTTATTTCAATTTATCAGTAATTCATTTACATTTGAACTAATTCATTAAATGTATACATTTTCAAGATACATATTTATACATACTTAGTTATTGTTAATAGCTTATCAATACAAAATAAATTGTTTAACATTAAACATAATTTCGACAATGACTTCCGTCATCTGTCGCGATCAAATGACTTTTTAATTCAAAACCCTAGGCTTTAGTTTACAAATAAGATATACATACAGTTTTGCTTTTATTTTTATCAACAAATTAATTATTAAACTCCTCAACAAGTTGCTTTCTGTAATTAAGAGCTATTTCTAAGTATTTACAAAGAGAGATCCAATCTCTTTCACCATTTAAGAGTTCGGTGACGCTACTTTTGTCAAGTGTAGCATTTCCCAATGTCGCTCTTCGTATGCTCCTAAGAATCGGGCACACGCCTAGAAAATGCAAAAGAGACTCTTCCTCCCTCAAGTTGCATAGAGAACAGTTTACATTTTAATCTGATGTCCTGCTAGTTCCATTTAGCATTATAAGCCCCGCTCTTGCCTTGAAGATCCAACGAATTTTTGATGAGCCCCATTCATCCGACACATAACTAGGTCCAGCATTATAATTTAGGGTATGATACAGACTGTGTGTTCTTGTCTGCCGGGATCTCTGTATGGCATGTTCCTTGTCACTTTCAATTATATTTCTTGCCACACCATCTACAACCAGTGCAAATAAGTTTTTGTAAGAAACTATCTCATCCACCTGCCTTATGTCTTCACTGTTAAGGTTATTTGTCCAGCTTTCAAACCAAAAAAATTTCTTTTGAATTATAAGCTTAGCTAAAAACTTTGGCAACCTATTATTTCCATAGGAGCTTTGAACTCTCCCTATATAGCTCATATGGCATCTCATCGTGTGTTGCCAAATAGGTTTCATTTGGCATTCAATTGTAAGCATGTAGTTACGTGTTACTTTTGGCAAGCCCAGCGTGTTTTTGTAGAAATATCTTTGTAATTTTTCCACCTCATCATACTGTAAGTATCCCCTGATTTGGGCTGCATATCCCAAGATAGATCTAGTTACCGCATTAAAGATCTCGATTTTTGAAGAAAGTTTAACATCGTTATTTATTATAAACCGGTTCCACGTGAAGTTTAAACTCTGCCTGCCTTGTTTCGATCGATCCTTGAAATGCTCCGTCAAACTTAATCTAGGCGTAAGCCACACACCCAGATAGTTTTATCTGTTAACAACTTCAATGGTTTCCCCGTTGAGGTTCCACTTTTCCTGCTGACTGAGTCTCCCACCAGCTCTTCTAAACACCATAACCTTAGACTTTTCGAGATTTATAAAAAGGTTCCAACGTTGGCAGTATTGCACGGTTTTGTTGATCATTTTTTGTAGCACCTGCGGGGAATCTGCTATCAGCAAAATGTCGTCTGCATACATCAGCAGTCGTATCCGCATACCATTCAGCAAGATGCCTCCTTCAATAAAACCATGGATGTCATTAATGTAGAGTGCAAAAAACAGTATACTGTGAAGGCAACCTTGTTTTACTCCCACACTTGTATCGAACCAGCCTGACAATTGTTCTCCATCCCAAACTGCGGCTTTCGTATTATTTTTTTAATAATATAATAATAATTTTAACTATATTATATATTTATTGTATAGAATAGATCTTTTATTACTCGGAGAAGCTTCTCTGTTATACCTAAACTTTGTAATTTGAAAAGCAGGGCTCTTCGGTCTATATAATCGAAAGCCGCCTTAAAATCAATGAAGAAGCAGTATACTTTTTTGTTTTCGTCCATTTTTAGTTTTACAATATTAACAAGGTTGAATAAATTAGCGACTGTACTGTAACCTTCACGGAATCCGGCTTGGAATTCATTTAAGACACTATATTCCCTTTCCCACCGTTGAAGCCTGGCTAACAAAACTCCTGCAAAAATCTTTGCAATAGTATCCATAAAGGATATTCCCCTATTATTTTGTACCAAATTCTGGTCTCCTTTTTTATATATTGGGAAAATAATTGTTTTTTTGAAAGCTGGTTCCACTTTTCCAGATTCAAGCATCCGGTTGAACATATTTGTTGTGATGTCTATTGCTGATTGTGGAGCATTAGCAAAGAATTCGTACGGAATTCTATCATGTCCCGGCGCTTTGTTCCTTTTTGTATTTTTTAGGAAATTCCAAATTTCTGCGCCTGAGATATCCTCATCAAAAATAGAGACGGAAGGGTTATGGGGAAAACCATTGTTATCTGGGGGTTTAACAATTTGTTAAAGTATTTCTTAAAGTCTTCCCTGCTTATATTATTTCCCTTCACAAAGATCGATGTTTTGAGCTCTTTAGCCAGGGACCACCAATCCTTGGAGTTCCTCACTTCTTTAAGTTTTCTGCCGATATCTTCATAATACTCTTTCTTTTTAGTTTTATATATTTTTTTTTATATATTCTATTGAAACGGTGATATATTTCTTTTGTAATTTGAGATGAGTTTTTCCTTAGCTTTCGCAACCAGAAGAAGGATTGATTCTTTGCCCTTTCACGTTCCAGATCATACCATTTTTCTTTTCCGTTTATTCTTTGGGAGTGTCGTGGATAAGTTGCTGCAGATTTAATGGCATCAGTGATGAGTTCCCCACTCCATTCTTCTCGGTCTTGGTGAGTGTCGATGATTTCGCAAAGTTTTTGTCGGTATGCATCTTTACTCTGTTCATTCCAACAGAGCTTTGGTAGTAGCTTCAACTCTGTAACATGTTCCGAGCTTTGTTCTATTTCTAGGGTTAAAACGAGTGGCATATGATCTCAGTTTATCTGATTGTCTACCTTAAAGCCATGGATAAATCTCAGTGATGAGTGATAACAAGTAGACGTGCGTTAGTTGGCAGCTAGTAAAAGTGTAGTTCTTAGCATTATATTACGTGCCAAGCAACTGAATTTGTTGATATTTACTTACATAAGGTGAACTTAAATATTTCCCATTGCACTGGAGCTTCAAATAATTTCTCTGAATAATTTTAATTTTAATAATTTCAAATCTATTGTCCGTGAAAAAAAATTTTTGTCTTATTTTCCTTTGTTGCCCTTGTCGGTATTCGGTATATAATTTGAGTGAAATTTCGAATATTTGCCCCTTCACACCCACCAATAAATAATAAACATGTCAAGAAATAATAATCGTAAAGTGGCAAATACACTTGAATCTACAATAACACCATCAAGCAGTAAGCTACATCAGTCACCATCACTTTAGTCAAAACATGATGATGGCACAGAGGATATATGGAGCAGATTGGAGAATGCAATTCATAAACAAAGTGAGTTCATTTTTTCTTCTCTTACCTTAAAAATTTCCGAGTTAGAAGAGAGGTTATCCAAAAAAATTGATGGCGACATCACTGCTCTTAAAACATCAATTGAAGGTTGGATCGAGAGAGTTGAAATAATTGAAACAAAATTGAATGACATAGACACTATTAAAGGAGAAAATGACCTACTAAAGCAACAACTAAAACAACACTGCGAAAACCTTAACAATATTTTAACACGTTTGGATCAAACCGAAGAAAAATATCAACAAAAAGAAATAAGTAGCGACGCGCTGCTTCAAGGTGTTCACTATTTACCAAACGAAAATTTAAAGTCGATGTTTAATCACTTGTGCGTACAAATTCCCGGCTTGGAAGCCCTTTCGCTCAAAAGTATTTTCCGCTTAAGAAAACAAAACAACAACTATCCACACGCACCAATTGTTATCAAATTCTTGATCCCGGCCGACAAAAGCGCTATTCTCCGATCGATTGCTAATTACCGAATGACATCGCACCATCCACTGCGGCTTCGAGATCTTGGGTTCGATGACAATAACAACGACTGTGTGGTTTTCATTCATGAATGTTTAACGGTGAAACACCGCTCACTTTTGCAAACTGCGATCATACTTAAAAGAGATCATAAGCTGTTCTCCGTTTTTACGATGCGTGGATTAGTCCATATAAAAAAAAAACAAAAATGCGAAACCAATGTTAATGGCTAATGCTGAGGATTTGGCTGCTCTTGCTGCTGACCTGACGACAACAAGGGAAACTGATTAAGTTGATTAAGAAGATAAAACAATAAAACATCAGCAGCTGACATTTTTGTATAACTTTTTTTTTTCTCTTATCTAAAATCCAAACTCTGTTTTGCATTATAATTCTTTCTTTATTTTATTGAATTTTTTAATTATTTCTGTTTAAAACTGTAATGCATTTAATAATGAGACTTTTAATAGCCCTTTATAATCCTTTATTTAAATTTTTTTTTCTATGAATCTGAGCCCATATTTTATGTCAGGTTGAGTCTAACTATCGATGATGCAGTCTATGTTAGTGGTCTGAAGGTGTGCTTTATTAGCCGCCAATTGTTATTAGTTTCTATTAATGGTTGGCCCTGATGTAGTAAACATAAATGGGAACTTCACAGCTGTTGGTAATAATAACATCTCTCGCAACATGATTAACGTTTTGTGTGGTCAACGTACTGGTCTTCAGGTGTGTTGTATAAACGCCCAAACTTTACTTTCGAAAATCGATGAATTTAGGTATTTGTTTGCAGATTCTAAGGTCGATGTTATTTATGTGACTGAAACCTGGTTTCGGCCGGAAATAAATGATCCTCTTTATGATTTAAGGGGCTTCAAATTGTTCAGACGAGACAGAGTAAATAGAATTGGGGGTGGAGTAGCTATTTATGTGCGATTTGGGCTTAAGCCAGAATTTGTATGTGATTCCTAACCTAGTGACGATGTTAATTTTTGTATTCATAAAAATTACTTGCAAGGACAACAAAATTGTATTAGGGTGTGCATACAGACCTAATAATAATGTTAATACCACATCATTACTGGCAAAGATAGATGAGTTGACTTATGTGTCACCATATATTATATTAGGTGGGGATTTCAATAGCAATCTGCTTTTGGAATCCACTTTCGCTGAAGACATGAAAGCTCTCAATATGGACCCTGTGAACACATCACAACCAACACCTTTTACAAATGAATCAAGTACCCTCCTTGATGTATTTTTTGTAAGCCACTTAAATAAAGTTCTTCATTATGATCAATTAACAGCATCGTGTTTCTCCCATCACGATTTGTTGCACATAACTTTTATGTGTGAGCCTCTGGATTATAGCAATAGTTACAGCTTTAGAGACTTTAAAAACATTGATTACAATCGCCTAGAATACGATTTACAATCCATAGATTTTTCACAAATCTCAAGAATGAGTTCTATTGATGATCAGACTGAATTTATTCAGGATAATTTAAACTTCCTTTTTAATGTTCATGTTCCTGTCAAAACAAAAATCATTTAGTTAAGGACCAACCATGGTTTAATAACAATATAAAAATATTAATCAATCAACGTAATATGGCGTATAGAAAATGGAAACGCTTTAGGATTGAAATATTTCGAAAAGCTTATACCGACTTACTAAATAGAGTTGTATTTGAGATCAGGGAATCAAAAAAATGTTATTTTTCTACTCGACTAAATCCCTCTTTGGCTGGTCATAAGTTTGGAAAAATCTGAAAGATATAGGTGTCGGTAAACATATAAATAACTCAGATAATAGTATTAACTGTGACGAGCTGAATGAAAAGTTTATATCTCTCTCATCCTATCAACAAAACAATATCTCTAGCTTCTCGAATTTAGAAGCAAACAGCTTATCATCAAATGGTTTAAGCTTTTCCAATGTTAATGAAGAGGATGTTCTCAAGTTCTGCTTATCTTTTAAATCTAATTCAGTTGGTTTTGATGGTATCCATACAGTATTTTTAAAGGCAACTCTTCCTTACACATTAAAAGCCATTACTTACCTCTTTAATTCCATCTTAACGACTGGGGTTTTTCCTTCAAATTGGAAACGAGCTAAAATTATCCCTATACCAAAAAATCGTAACTAGTACCGACCTATAGAAATTTTACCATTCTTATCAAAAGTCTTTAAAAAAATTCTGAATACGCAGATAAGATATTACTTGAATCAGAATGACATGATATGTCCAAACCAACCTTGATTTCGCCTAGGTCATAGCTGCACCACAGCTCTTATAAATGTTGTCGAAGAAATAAGGGAAAATGTGGATAAGAAGAATGTTACTTTCCTGACACTCTTAGACTTTTCGAAGGCATATGACACTGTTGATCACCATATTTTATGTGCTAAACTGATGGAGAAATTTGAGTTTACCTCAGCTTCAACGAAACTTATTTTTTCGTATTTATCGTCAAGATAACAAGCGGTGGTTGCTAATAAAAACAAACATCATCATTCCTTCCACTAAGTAGAGGTGTCCCTCAAGGATCAATTTTAGGACCTCTTTTATTTACCATGCATATAAATGAGCTTCTGTCCTTAGGTTTCAATTCGTCCTTCCATATGTATGCTGATGACGTCCAGCTCCGATATAGTTGTCCTCTTGGATTAATAGAAAATGGTGCTTGCGAGATAAATGCGGATCTAAACAAGGTTCTACAATGGTCGCAATCTAATGAACTTTGTCTGAATCCTACCAAAACCAAGTGTCTAGTGATTTCAAAAAATTTACTAGAAAGGTCTTATTTTCCCTCTATAGTGCTCAACAACATCCCAACCCAATTCGCTGAATCAGCAAAGAACCTGGGGGTAAAATTCAATAGAACCTGGACAAATCACATAAACATTACTATCGGAAGGGTGTATTGTGTCTTACGAAGGCTATGGACTACTCAAAAAATTACCCCAATCAAAACCAGAATGATATTAGCCAAAACACTTCTCATTCCCTTACTACTATACGGTTGTGAAATTTTTAGTAATTGTGATTTCAGGGACAAAAGGAAGTTAAATGTTGAATATAATAGTGTGGCAAGGTATGTTTTCGGTTTGCGCAGATATGATCATATTTCTACATACTCTAAGAAAATACATGGTGTCTTTCTGAATAATCTATTTGCTTTAAGAACACTAACAATGTTAAATAGTATTAGTAGTCAAACAGAACACTTGATCTGATCCCAATACACTACACCTACCTTATCTCCAGTCGTCAATTTTTTGTAAACGCGATTCGGTTGTGGAATTCCCTACCTTTGGTAATACGGATGATAGGATGCAGCACTCGGTTTAAGGAGAGACTTAGACAGTACTTTGGGGCTCTTTAGTTATAAACAACCTTCTTTTTTATCTTAACTCATTCATTATTAAATGTAACTTTTTCTTATTAATTAGTTTTTACTTTCTATTTTTCTTTTTTTTCTATTCAAAACTTAATTTTCCTCATTATTGTTTTTCTTTCATTAAATTTTTAATATCAGTTTGTTTTTCCTCTTTTGTATATCATTCAATTAATTTTATAAAGAGTATACTTATACTGAATCTTGCACAAATTTAAAAGATGTTGTATCTTACTGTGTAAGAAATAATTACCAATAAATGAAATAAAAATTAAAAAAAAGAAAAAACTGTAATGAGTTGTAGGAAGCGATACACAGATCGATAGTAGAGCAGCAATTTGCTTGAAAACAAGTAAAGCTTCCATCGTAGTCGTCCTTCGTACGTCCTTTTAGGATAACCATCCCGAAATCATCGCAAGCTTCCAGGAGACTTCGCCCTTTGCTATTTGTTACCTTGTCCTTTGATTTTCTTTCCTCAGTCAGCTGGCTATTTAAAGCTACGATTTCGTTCGAAATTGTTTGGTTTTCACCTATCTTGGCGTTGAAATCCCCTATTAGAAAACAGTTCAAAATATCACCCTCCTCTAAGCATGTATTTAGATGCTGGTAGTCTTCCTCCCATCTCTGCTGCAATAACCACAACTACTTTTTTTTGCAGATAATGTTCGTCGAATCGACGAAGGATAACCTTTGTTTGATTTTTTTTTTTACATTTTGTGTGATTCTGTGTAAATTTAACTTAAAAAAGTTTTGACTAAAAATCAGAAAAAACGACAAAAGATTTCAGAAGGGCAGACAAATGAAAAGAAAAGTAAAATTTGTTGTTTTAGTCAATATTCAAGGAGGCGAATAACAAAGTCTTCATGCCATAAGTGCAGAAAAAGCATGTGATGAGCATAAAATTGAAGTTTGTGCCTCTTGCATTTTAAATTAGTTTTCCTGCATTATTTTGATTTTTTTTTATTAAATATGGATTTTAGCTATTTATTTATGCAAACATTTCGAAGAAGACATTATATTATTAATTTTTTTGGTAACCACTGGCTGTGAGTGAAGTGAAAAATTTAATCTTAACTCTACATGCATAAAGGGTCGAAATGTGAAATAAATATAGTTATTTTTTTTTCTTAAAATATGCCAAAGTTTATGATCTTAAAAAACCAGGTAAAATGTTTGTTTGAATTTTGGAACAGTAAGGTCTTCAAAATTGACTTCGTCCATTAGACGAACGATAACCTTAGTTTGCGAAAAATAAGGGTAACCATCCATTATAAAAAAAAAAACAATAAACTATTTAAAAAGAAATTGTCTTAGCCTAACCGTATGTTATAATACTATAATATGTACCTACCCATCTTTGTTTTGACTAAACTAAAAGTCGTAATCTATATATTAAATTCCAAACTTAAAAAAAAATACTTTAGTTTTGACTAAACTGAAAGCCAGAATATTACAAATTGTTAAAAGTAATACATACTTAACAACAATTTTGTAAAATCATTATTGTAATTATTTGAAAATATATGCATAACTAATAAGCTGAAACTTTTAAAATGAAATATGTAATATTATGTTTACTAGACAGTTATACAATCAATCTGACAGACGGCACAGCCATAGCCAACACTATTTATTTTATTCTTTATTCATAATATGTACAATACAAAAACCATGCCTAAAATTATGTTTGAATAAAATGAACCTAAGCCTAATCTAACCTAAAAGGCTTTTTGTCGAACTCTTTTACTGCAATTTCATCTTCAACTACAATAATAACCTCAATCGCACCTTTCCTTCAGTTTTGTTAGACCAATATTATGACAGTGTTGTTATTATGAAGTAATTTTAAATGCAAATAAAATTTTATTTACTATGCATTTTTTTTCAAAATTAGAGACTCCATTAGATGGTATTAAAAAAGCACTTTAAATAAATTCCTCTAAAATGTTAAAATTCACAGTATATTCATGCTGTAATTTTAATAAGAGTCGGTAAACATCGACCAAAATTTTGCGTCTTAGAAGGGTACAACAGCATCTAACTGATGAGCCCAACTGTTGTACCTGGGCGAAACGCATTTCGACTATAGGTCACTAAAAACTTAATTTTTAATTTACTTCAATACAGTCTACTAAAAATTAAACAAAATTTTGAAAGATATTCATTTTTTAATTTTTTCGTTTTTCATCATCGATAACTTCGGCCAGACCACGGGCTATATTAATTTTAGGTGCATGAATTTAAACAAATTCCCCTAAAATTTTGAAATTCACAGTATATTCATGCTGTAATTTTAATAAGAGTCGGTAATCATCGACCAAAATTTTGCGTCTTAGAAGGGTACAACAGCATCTAACTGATGAGCCCAACTTTTGTACCTGGCCGAAACGCATTTGAACTATAGGTCACTAAAAACTTAATTTTGAATTTACTTCAATGCAGTCCACTAAAAATTAAACAAAATTTTGAAAAAATATTAATTTTTTTCATTTTTTCGTTTTTCATCATCGATAACATCGGCCAGACCATGGGCTATTAATTTAAGGTGCATGAATCTAAACAAATTCCCCTAAAATGTTAAAATTCACAGTATATTCATGCTGTAATATTAATAAGACTGGGTAATCATCTACCAAAATTTTGCGTCTTAGAAGGGTACAACAGCATCTAACTGATGAGCCCAACTGTTGTACCTGGGCGAAACGCATTTGGACTATAGGTCACTAAAAACTTAATTTTGAATTTACTTCAATACAGTCTACTTTAAATTGAACAAAATTTTGAAAAATATTCATTTTTTTCACTTTTTCGTCTTTCATCACCTTTAGTAGCTTTATCTATGGCAAATAAAAAAATTCAATAGGATCTATACTTTGGTTTTAACCCCATGTCAGCCAACCTTACAAAAATCACCCTTTTTTTACCTTCTATTCGTGTAAGTTATCAAACACAGTAAGAATTTAAAAAAACGGATACCATTTTTTTTTTACTTTTAGCTCATTTACCTTATAAACAGCTAAAAAATATAATTAGCCCTCAAGCCACCCGCAAACTATAACATTTAAAAACAAAAAGGACTTTCTTATTTGTAGGGGTATCTGAGTTCAGACCTAGCAAAAAACCAATAGATAGAAGTTTTCAAAGGATCCGGCATGTATTTCTTCTCCTTGTCTCCAAACTACATTATCGACTTTGACCAAACCTAATAGAAACACTCCCGAAACAATACCATATTTTTCTCAAAAGTTTGAGGTCAATTGGATGGGCGGGACTCCGAGTCCATAACATATTTACAAACAAACAAACAAACATACATGCATCCATTTTTATATATATTAGAATATAAACATAAGCGAGAGCTACAGTACGTTTGCAACGAACTGTTGGATACCCTATTCCCCACATTTGTGTATATGTATATGCATATGCGTTCGCCTCCTTCGCAGCCAGCCGCTGTTCCAGTATCGGAAACAAAATTCTTCTTTAGCAGGCAGGGAAAAATTCAATAAAATAAATTTTGTTTGGCCGATGTTCAATAACTGCTATCACAATAAAAAAAGGCGCGTGCCAGGCCTACAGCTGAGACATTTTATTGCCAGGGTAATCACTATATGAGCTCATCATTCAATTTTAAGCTTGCAGATCGATTTGAACAAAACAAGACAAAACTAAAATTTTTAGAAATTAGATATTGATAGGAAATAGCGATTATGTGTGTTTTCAACAATTCTTGAACTACACTCTGCTACGTAAACAAGGTATACAAACCGAAGTGTTCATCTTCTTACTTCAAAACTGCGACCGATAGTTAAAAAACATTAAACAATTAATGCATATTACGACTTTTGACGGAAACACCCCTTAAAAGTGGGCGTGCCCTACAAATTTTTAAGAAAAATTTAAAGCACTAACTAAGCTTTGATCATTAGCCAGTATTTAGGCATATGTGTAAAACTACAGCTGAATCGAGTAGATATTTTATCAAAATCACGCCTTTAAAAGTGGGCGTATTGAAAAAATTTACACAAGAAAATGTAGAAATATTTTTCATATAACGACCGGAAGGGAAAAAAGTTTTAATTGAATATTGGTAGTACCTTAAATTTTTAAAGCAACATTTTTCGTTCTTTCATGAAAAGTGGGCGTAAGCCACGCCCGAAATTCAAAAATTTCTTTTCATACACAAAGTTTTTAGTTTTTACTAAGAGACGCAAGATGCTTGCGGATTCATGATAATTACTGTTTATTTGCAAAAACAATTTTTTATGTTTTTTGTGAAAAGTGGGCGTCAGCCACGCCCAAAATCAAATTTTTTGATTTCATACACAAGATGTTTATGTGCAAGTAATATCCACAAAATTTAATGTTTTTCGCATTAATATAACAATTGTTATTTTATAAAAACTATTGATGGCTTTGTATGCAAAGTCGGCGTAAGCCAAACCCAAAATTCAAAAATTTCTTTTCATAAACAAAGTTTTTAGTTTCTACTAAGAGACGCAAGATGCTTGCGGATTCATTGTAATTACCGTTTATTTGCAAAAACAATTTTTTATGTTTTTAGTGAAAAGTGGGCGTCAGCCACGCCCAAAATCAAATTTTTTGATTTTATACACAAGACGTTTATGTGCAAGTAATATCCACAAAATTTAATGTTTTTCGCTTAAATATAACAATTGTTATTTTATAAAAACAATATTGATGGTTTTGTATGAAAAATGGGCGTCAGCCACGCCCAAACTGAAATATTTTTATTTGATTGCAAGAAGGTTTACCTAAAGCTTACGTGTGCAAAATTTTAGCGTTATGCTTTTATCGTAACTGTACAAAAAACATAATTTAATTTTATTAAATTGAGGTTGTTCACCAAAAATGGCGATTGTGGGCGTGTTTGTGGGCGGATTTTACCGGTTCAAGAACTTAGCCTTACTTTTGAACCAAAGACTATATCGTCGTCGTTCTATTAAAACTCCATAAGTCCATTTTTAGTAAAAATGAGATAAATACGCCAAGTTTATTCAAATGACAAGATCTATGTTCTATCAAAACTCCCTAAGCTCTACGTTCCTCTATTATCAAACTATATAGTATTAAAACTCCCGAAATCCAAAAAATTCTTCGATTTTTTATATTGATTACTAGCTTTAAATGCAAATATCTCAAAACACAAATAATTAACTTAGGGAGTTTTAATAGAACGACGACGATATATTGCAAATTTCAGCTTTCTAGCTCAAAAATTGCGACCTCTAGAGAGTATACATACGGACGGACGGACGGACGGACGGACTAGGCTTTTGATTCTGAGTCAGAATATATATACTTTTCTATACCTAACGGTATTATTTCTCTATGTTACAAACTCCACACCAAATACAATATACCCATTCTATGGAATAGGGTATAATAAGAAACTAATCAAAAATGAAATTGGGCCCCAAAAAGTTGAATTAAACCGCAAAACAAGCATTGTAAGTGTATTTATTGGGCCTTCTTATTTTGAGAATTTTTTGTCTGGGGCCTTATTACTAAGTACTAAAATACTTTTGTGTGAAATAGAAGAAATTTCAAAGCTATTGCAAATACACGACTATTTTAAATAAAACAAAAACACTTACATATTTTCAGATATCATGTGGTAATTACATTTTTCTACCATACAAACTCTGTGAAGAAGGCTTTTGTTACGTGACAACTTTTTGGAAAGAATCGGGAGATTTAAAACTATCATCACTTTCTCTAGGATTACGAAGAATTCTCCAGGATGTTGAAATTCAATCAAAGTATGTTTTAGCATTTTTGTCTCATTTACTATAAATTCATAGACAATGGTAGTGGTTATAGTGATAACGATTACAATGGTATTAAGTGCAATAATTAATTGCTATAATTCCAATAATAATGATAACAATGAAAATGATTTCAATAAATTATGATAACAATGATAATAATACTTTTTTTAAGGGCACACATGAGAGATAAGTTTTTAGCTGACCTAAGAGCCGTTCGGGAGAAATATGCATCTAACACTCCAATGCTTACAGAGATCTTATATCAAATGCGAAATCGGCTGAACGATCCTCATATTTTATCAGGTGAAGTTGTGCACAGTTATATGTGTTCATTGCGAGATGTACAAGATTACGACACTATGGTGCGTTTAGTAAATGACCTTAAAACTATTCTTAACGCACGAAAATTTGTGGAGACCGGGTGCATGAGTTTTCTCTACGCTTTTGCTTTAAACAGAAGAAACAATGAAGGAGACCGACAGAAAGCATTGGAGTCGTCTTTAAAAGCATTGAAAAGAAAAGAAAACGAGTTTCCGGATATGCTTTGCCTTTGTGGAAGAATTTATAAGGATATCTTTGTAGAATCAGACTATACTGATACAAACAGTTTAAAAAACGCCATTAAATGGTATAGACAAAGCTTTGAAGTTCAACCTAATGAGTACGCAGGAATTAATCTAGCTACGCTTTTGGTTATTGATGGAAAAGAATTTAGCAATACAGAAGAACTGCAGCATATAGCTATGACACTGAATAACTTAATCGGCAAAAAAGGGAATCTCTCATCACTCACTGAATATTGGGATGTGGCAACTTTCTTTGAAATATCTGTACTTGCTGAGGATTATACGAAAGCAATTTCAGCAGCAGAATGTATGTTTAAGTTAAAACCGCCAAATTGGTACCTTAAGTCGACAATCGGCAATATCGCCCTTATTCACCGGTTTCGGAAATATTCAGATGAACATAGTCGTAACATTACAGAACAGATTTTTCAGTTCTGGATTGACTTTTTCTTAGAAGCAACGAGCTCTGAAGCGCCAAATAATGTACGGTTTCCAATTTTGGTAAGTTTATTAAAAAATTACTTAATTTTTTTCAGCAGATGATACATTCATAAAAATTTGTTTTAAACAATCAAACATGAAATGATGATGGCTGGGACGCAGAATTAAGACGTTTAGACACATATCTGCACCTACCCTCCATCCTAAACGGCTAGACCAAATTGATTCAATCTTGAAACAGTGTATATTAACTACATCCATTGTATGTATATAAATTAATATACACTAGTCAGCATAAGTATTTTGACGAAATAAAAATCGTGTATTCTTAAGTGTAACTACTGGCTTTATTTGTTGTTTATTTTTTCGTTTTTACTACAAATAATACAAACTTAAAAATAAGTAAAAACAATTTTTTTCATAGAAACTTTAAAAGATATCAATTAATTAGTAGTTTCAAGTGTTGGCATAAGTATTTTGACAAGTATGTAATACATACTAAGAAAAAAATGTTTAAACTTAACAAAAGTAAGGAAATGAAGAAGACTCAAGTAAAATGTAAAACCGCCTTTGGGTTCAATACATTTTTGAAGGCATCCCGTTACTGAATCCACTAAATTTTGAAGGATCTCTGGAGATATCTCTTTCCAAAGAAAAGTGACCTCAGAATGAGGTCCGTCAAGCTGCGACCACCATGGAATTTCTAAAATGTAATAATGCAAAAATTAGGTGCTAATTTAGTGCTGAAAACCCGAGTTAAGTGCTCCATGATTTGACCTTAAAATAGATAATAATACATAATAATAATAATAATACAAATAATACAGTTGCATACAAATTGAGACTTTTTTTCCGGAAATCTTTTTTGAAAAAAAAACTAAGCAAAAAGAAAGAAATCCACATTTTGATTTTCTACTCCCACCCCTTCAGTTTCTACAGTCCAAAAATATTTAGTTATTCGGTAGTTCTTATAACAAGTATATATGAGTATTTGTTTATGTATTTGTATCTGGTGCAAATTAAATTCTTTTCACTAATTCAAACAGATTATCTTAGAAGATACGAATACCTATATGTTGAGTTTGAAAATAAGCTGCACCTGTAACTATGCACTATTTGAAAAATATTTAAATTAAGGATGGGAAAGACAAAACAAGGATATTGGTTTTATTTATATATTTATACTAATATATTGGGTTAAACCTGAAGAAACAGTCTATTTGATTTATTAAATTTGAACAATTAAATAAAATTAAATCAGACGAATTCAAATATTAGCGCATTTTATGGTTTTTCATGGCTCCATTTGTGATGACGATTTTAATAAAAGAATGAAAATGTTACTAAATACAAAAAAAAGCGAAATTGACTATAAAATTTTTGACTAATTTATATTATTATATATATTTATGTTAGAGTGTGTTTTTGTTGATGATCGAAGTGTATAACAATAATATGTTTCCCAGATCCTATATCCTATATGTGAGAGTGTGTTTTTGTTGAGAACAAATAAGAGTGTGGAATTGCTTTCCATATCCTTTTGTGCAAAACTGGTTTTTTTAGCAATGGTTGTGCAATCTTTTTGGTATTGCCTTAGGGATACAGAAAATCGTGGTATGTGTTTCCATCTCTCTATGACGTTGCATCATAGAACAGAATAAGGAAACATTGAAAACCATTTCAACGGGCAGATCTGCGAGTGTTTTGAAACTTGAAGTCAGTTGAGAATTGAGATTCAAGCGAGAAGCTAGTCGGGAAATCCGCCGCAGAATTGTCAGTGTTTTACGTTTCTATCAGGAAATCCGCCGCAGAATTCTCAGTGTTTTACGTTTCTATCATTAGAATTGGGATAGATCTCCTCCTTTACAACAGTAAAATAAGCAGTTCCGTTATTAATTATATTAATAATTTTCAGAACAAGAAAAAAAAAAAGTTCAAAAGAATATTTTGTTTACCAAACGGTAGCGACGACGACGACGCCGACGACGACTACGTTTGGAGAAGTGCAAAGCGTGCCTTTTTAGGGTTCCGTACCCAAAGGGTGAAAACGGAACCCTATTACTGAGACTTCGCTGTCCGTCTGTCCGTCTGTCCGTCTGTCCGTCTGTCCGCCCTTTACAAGGCTGTATCTCATGAACCGTAAGACTTAGACACTTGAAATTTGGACAGATGATGTATTATTGTGTTCCCTACAACAACAAATACTAAAAACTAAATAAAATAAAATATTTATGGTGGCTCCCATACAACAAACGTAATTTTTTGTTCGTTTTTGCTATGTTTGTCTGTCCATCACCAGGTTGTCTCTTTTCTTCTTTAGAAATTTCTTGAAGTCTGGAATTTACAAATATATCTGTCCCTGTTAGTTCTTCTTTTTGCTGATTTGCGACTTTTCCTTCACTCACACAAACAGCTTTACCTACATGTAAATTCCAGAAATTCTTTTAGAAGAAAAGAGGCAACCTATGTATGCTTTTAAAGCTAAGTTTTCTTCTATTCGTGTTCGAATTCGAATTCGAATAGAAAACAAAATAGAAAAAAAAACAAATATCAAACAAAAAACAACAAGTCGGTATTAGATTCTCTCATAAAATAATATAAAATCAGGATTAATTGTTTTCAAACGTAAGTTCTTCTTTATTTTATTGTCATAAGAGGTGATTTGAGTGATTTCTAGAAATAATAAAAAAAAAACTATGCTGAAAAAAAAAATTACTGAAATTTCTCAGTGCAATATTTGAGCAAGATTGACAAAAGACATCTTGGTGACAGTTTGTTTAGGAAAGATCGCGCCAAAACTGTTCTCGTTTGTGAGAGTGAGAAAAAGCTTTATCTGCATGTAAATTCCAGAAATTCGAATTCGAGTTCGAATAGAAAAAAAATAGAAAAAAAAAAACAAATGTCAAACAACAATCAGCAAGTCGGTATTAGATTCTCTTATAAAATAATATAAAATCAGGATTAATTATTTTCAAACGTAAGTACGCCTTTCTTCTTTATTTTATTGTAAAAAACACTATGCTGAGAAAAAAATTACTGAAATTTCTCAGTGAAATATTTGAGCAGGATTGGCAAAAGACATCTTGGTGACAGTTTGTTTAGGAAAAATCGCGCCAAAACTGTTCTCGTTTGTGTGAGTAAGAAGCAGCTTTACCTACATGTAAATTCCAGAAACTCTTTTAGGAGAAAAGAGCCAACCTATGTATGCTTTTAAAGCTCAGTTTTCCTCTATTCGTGTTTGAATTCGAATTCGAATAGAAAACAAAATAAGAAAAAAACGAATGTCAAATAAAGAACAAGAAGTCAGTATTAGATTTTCTTACCGACCAAATTTTAAAATCTTAAAAATTAATCTAAATAATAATAACTTCTTATTATTCTATAATTCTATACATATAATTTCTTCTTGCTGCTTCTTCTTCTGCTGCTAATACTAAATCACTGAATTAATTATGAATTATTAAAACTACTGTTAATCCTAAAATATTAAATTAAACTTACAAAAGAAGTACTGGGAGGTCTCGATCCGATTTTAAAGAAGTTATTATTATTTATACATATACATACATATTTATTTTTGAGACGTTAAAAATTAATTGCAAATTTAATAATGACTTCTTGTTCTTTGTTTGACATTCGTTTGCTTTTCTATTTTGTTTTCCATTCGAATTTGAATTCGAACACGAATAAAAGAAAACTGAGATTTAAAAGCATACATAGGTTGGCTTTTTTCTTCTTTGCGGATTTCTGGAATTTTTGAATTTACATGCATAGCTGTCTCTGTTTCTTCTTCTTTTTGCTGATTTGCCAGTTTTCTGGCAAAATTCCCAGGTTCGGCGCCGGCCATGAGATATCGTTTGAAGGCATAAGGCCTAGTTGCAGTAAAATAGACGCCCTCGTACGATCACCTACTCCAATGAATGTTAAAATGCTGCGACAATTTATGGGCTTGGCGAGCTATTTTCGCAAATTTGTTCCAGAATTTACTGCAAAGACGAGCTGTATCACCTCACTGAATAAAAACAATTCAAAGTTTGACTGGTCTGACGAATGTGAAGCGCAAGGCTTTATATAATAAACCAACTCACGACACGTCCGGTGCTGGTGATATTTAACCCGGACCTACCAACACAACTGCACACAGATGCCAGCGCTATAGGATATGGTGCAGTTTTTTTTACATGTTGCATTCTACAGTCAGGCAACAAAGGGATACGAGAGTAAATACCACAGCTACGAGCTAGAGACCCTGGCAGTGGTGAATGCTGTTAAGAATTTTCGGACGTACCTTTTGGGTATTAAATTTATTGTGGTCACCGACTGTAATGCGTTAAAAGCAACGAAACAGAAGAAAAATTTACTGCCGCGCATCGCACGATGGTGGATGTATCTTCAAGATTTCGATTTTGAAATCGAATACAGAAAAGGGAAAATTATGCTGCATGCCGATTACTTGAGCCGAAATGTACCCACTACCACCACATCTACTTGTTATCGTTTGAATAGTCTTACAGACACATGGCTAAATATTGAGCACCGTAATGATCCAAACAGCACTGACATAATCTAAAAGATAAAAGATGGCGATACCGACACTAAATCCCAGTACGCAGTAAAGAGTGGACTGCTATACAAGAAAATAGGCAAATCCGAAAAACTTTGTATACCTCAGCAATGTCTGTTTTCACTTATAAGGAGCTTTCACGAGGATAATTGTCACGTTGGATGGGAGAAAACACTAAATAAAATGCAAGAAAATTTCTGGATGCCTTCGAATCTTGCTTGATCTGTATTGTAGCCAAAAGACCTTCTGGAAGAAAGCAATGTGAACTGCATCCAATCGAAAAGAAGCCGGTTCCCTTTCACACCATCCATGCGGACTATATGGGACCCTTTTACTACAAAAATAAGTCATACTGTCATCAATTGCTTATCATTGTTGATGCGTTTACAAAATTTATTTTGCTATTTCCCTGTAAATCCTTGAAAGCATCGGAAACAGTTCAACATTTTCACAATTTTGTAATGCTGTTTGGTGCTCCTTACAAGATTATAACCGATCGAGAATCAAACTTTACAAGCGAAGAATTCAGAAAATTATGTGTTTCTTTCGGCATTGAACATCACTTAATAGCTCCAGGTGCCAGTAGGGCAAATGGACAGGTTGAGAGATACGTTGACACCGTTGCTAATTGAATGCGAACAAATTTGGATACCAACCTCGAATGGACAAGTTACGTAAGCCGAATTCAGCTTGCGTTAAACACCACCACCAACAAAACAACTGGATTATCACCTTTAAAAGTACTAACCGGAATCAGCGGGCGAACTCCCAAGATAGAAGCTCTTCTGTCCGCACTTGGCTTAGAACCTGAATATGAAGATGTGCAGGCTATTCGAGAGCTAGCAAATGAACGTTTACAGGAAAATTCTCAACGTATGAAAACGCGATTCGACAAAAATTAATGCAGACCGACCCGTTTAGACATTGGCACACAAGTAGTGTATAAAAGTAACTAAATTCGTAGGTCCAAAATGAATGTCCATTACCGTGCACCGTATGAAGTAGTTGGCATATTACCAAGCGACCGTTATAAACTAAAGAGGGAGAACTCCAACACAATTATTATTGCGGCAAGAGAAGTGATCCGCCCTATAAGGGAGGACAATAATGATCAAAGAGGTGGGTAGTTTAACATTACTAAGATTTGTTCGTCTTGTTGTCTCAGGTCAGATAAATTGGTAGTAGTCAAGCTTAAGATTGCCTCTGAGCTATGAACCTGTTTAAAAGTTGTAATTTTTGGTCGTAGTCAAGCTTAAGATTGCCTCTGAGCTAAGAACCTGCTTACAAGTTGTAATTTTTTGTCATAGTCAAGCTTAAGATTGCCTCTGAGCTATGAACCTGTTTAAAAGTTGTAATTTTTGATCGTAGCCAAGCTTAAGATTGCCTCTGAGCTATGAACCTGTTTAAAAGTTGTAATTTTTGGTCGTAGTCAAGCTTAAGATTGCCTCTGAGCTATGAACCTGTTTAAAAGTTGTAATTTTTGGTCGTAGCCAACTTTATGATTGCCTCTGAGCTATGAACCTGTTTAAAAGTTGTAATTTTTGGTCGTAGTCAAGCTTAAGATTGCCTCTGAGCTATGAACCTGTTTAAAAGTTGTAATTTTTGGTCGTAGTCAAGCTTAAGATTGCCTCTGAGCTATGAACCTGTCTAAAAGTTACAATATTTGGGCGTAGTCAAGCTTATGATTGCCTCTGAACTAATGTCCAAATAAGCTAGACACGATTTAATTTTTAGTTTTTGTATTTTTATTTTTGGTTTTACTGGCATAACATTGCGATTTTAGGTTCATTCCCAACTATTTTTCCCTGTCATAATGAAACTCAACCTGTTACAGGAATTTCATAATTTTGCTGGCTTAGAAAAGATGATTCGATATGAAAATACGATTTTAGAGATGGTAGCAACAGAAACCGCTAACCATTTGGATTTCAAAATTTATTATGTATTATTTTATATTCTTAGAAAATTACCTACTTAAATTACTTACGTAATACTTTCTTGAATACTCGTAGATTATTAATTAATTTTTTTTGTATCGTTCAACAATACAATAAAATTCAATTGAATTCGTTTTGATTTGTTCTTGAGATGAAAAAAAAAAAAAAAAGTGCTTTATTTCATCGAGAGCGATGAATTTTGCAGGATGGCCGTGTTAGAGTGTGTTTTTGTTGATGATCGAAGTATATAACAATAATTAGTTTCCCAGAGGGTCTGGTTCAAAGGTGCCGTGACATAAGGCCATGTGTCATAAGGCCATATTTCGAATTATTATGAACATATGGCCTTACGACGCTTTCAGAAGCGTCATAAGACAATTATGGCTGTATGTCCCTTTGTTAAGTTTGATTTCGAGTGGAACGCGTTGTTTAGTGTGCAAAATGGAAAATTCAAGTGACGTGATATATAATTTTGAATTTTGTGAAGGTTAAAGAAGAGGCAGTAATATTCTTTATATTCCTGAAACCAAACATCTCTATCGTTTCAAATATAGTTCTAAAATAAGTAGACATTACATCTGCTACAATAAAACGTGTAATTCTAGTGCTATTTCAAAACCCATTCGCGTGAATTTTAAGCTATTATTTTTTTTTTAATCAAAGTCATGTCAATATGATAATTAAAGTTAAAAGAATTTGCAATTACATTTTTTTCCTAAGTTTTTCACTGTTTGGATGCTTATGTGGACCACTAGATTTTGGTATGCGCACAAGAGTCTGGTTTTGAAAGTCAACAATAGCACTAGAATTACACGTTTTATTGTAGCAGATGTAATGTGTACTTATTTTAGAACTATATTTGAAACGATAGAGATGTTTGGTTTCAGGAATATAAAGAATATTACTGCCTCTTCTTTAACCTTCACAAAATTCAAAATTATATATCACGTCACTTGGATTTTCCATTTTGCACACTAAACAACGCGTTCCACTCGAAATCAAACTTAACAATGAAAAACGCGCAATTTGTTTCTTCGGATCATTGAAAAATGATCATTCCTTTTTAATATTACAGCGGTAAGAACAGGTTCTTGTTGTTCTCAATTGTTTTTTTAATATGCCCCTATGTCACAAAAGTATATGGCCTTATGACACTTTGGTAAAGCGTTATAAGGCCATATGTTCGAATATGGTCTTATGACGCTTTACAAAAGTGTCATAAGGCCATAATTCGAAATATGGCCTTATGACACATGGCCTTATGTCACGGCACCGGTTCAAAATCCCGAAAACCAAAATCCCGAAAGTTCAAAATCCCGAAAAATCAAAATCCCGAAAAATCAAAATCCAGAAAAATCAAAATCCCGAAAAATCAAAATCCAGAAAAATCAAAATCCCGAAAAATCTAAATCCCGAAAAAATCCCGAATAGCAATTAATACTGAAAAATCGGATTAGTGATGCAGGCAGGCGCCTGTGTCAACAGTTTTCATAATCAGCAGTACTTAGGTGGCCCGCTTCGCGGGATCTTTTGATTTTTTCCTCCTTTTTCGGGGGCACACCGTGCTCACGCAACTTCGTTGCTCCGCTAAGGGTATGTATAGTCGTCAGGCAGGCGCCTGTGTCAACAGTTTTCTTAATCAGCAGTACTTGGGTAGCTTTTATCATTCGATATTTTGAACATTCGGGATTTCGATTTTTCTGGATTTTGATTTTTCTGTATTTTGATTTTTCGGGATTTTGAATTTTCGGGATTTTGATTTTTCAGGATTTTGAACTTTCGGGAATTTGGTTTTCGGGATTTTGAATGGATCCAGTTTCCCAGATCCTATATCCTATATGTGAGAGTGTGTTTTTGTTGAGAACAAATAAGAGTGTGGAATTGTTTTCCATATCCTTTTGTGCTAAACTGGTTTTTTTAGCAATGGTTGTGCAATCCTTTTGGTATTGCCTTAGGGATACAGAAAATCGTGGTATGTGTTTCCATCCCTCTATGACGTTGCATCATAGGGAAACATTGAAAACCATTTCAACAGGCAGATCTGCGAGTGTTTTGAAACTTGAAGTCAGTTGAGAGTTGAGATTCAAGCGAGAAGCCAGTCGGGAAATCCGCCGCAGAATTTTCAGTGTTTTACGTTTCTATCAGGAAATCCGCCGCAGAATTGTCAGTGTTTTACGTTTCTATCATTTATATTGATTAAATTAACAATTTTCAGGAAATAATTAATGAATATTGATGAGCGACGCCTTTCGGAGCCGGTTTATTCGATCATCGGGCTAATGTACTGAGTGTTGTAATGTTGGTGCAGGTGCGTTGGTGAGCCAAGTTTGATGGCTTCTTCTTCGTTGTGTTGTAATTGTTGTAATTTTAGTTTGGATTGGAATGGGCCGAATATTTTATTGTTTACCCAGTTAAGTGCAATTGCCCACAAATGTCAACTTTTGCTCGGATTGCCCGCAGTCCATGATTGAAGGTTTTAAAAATGTGCGATCTCACCTTTTGTAAATAGAGATTCCCCAGTCTTTAGTTAAAATCGCAAAAAAATTCATGTTTTTTTAAGACACCCTGTAATAAATATATATTTTGTATGTCTAGCAGGTTGTCTCAAATACCAATTTTATACTAGCTGAAAACCCGGTCGAAAACGACGGTGATTTATGGTGTCTACTTTTATTAAGGTTCACATAGTTTGCACTGAAAGGTGTCGGACAGTAATAAGGATGATAACCATTGACTTTTCTTAAAAAAATAGATGAAATCACATCAACTCCCCCTGAGAAACAGATTTTTTTTTTAAGGCGAAAATCTCAAAAGGCACTATGCAGTCCTCCAATTCCTACAATAGTAGTTTGAGATTTTAACGCCACTAAAAACACCTTAAGCCAATCCTACTAACTCATAACTCATTTAGTTATCTATCTCGAAGATGATTTAGTACCAGTTGTCCAATAGCGGTTCAGCACTGAATCTCGTTTTTAACTTCTTAATTAGTTGGTCAACTTTATTTAATCCACCGAAATCGATGGGTTAAATCTTAAACCACACTTGAACCACCGTCTTAACATTTATTATCCAAACACGAACTCAGGTAAATCGTTTTCAAATGTTGATCCGAGGATAAACTACGATTGTACCTACAACTGGCCCTTAGTATAACTATGTAGTCACTGAAAGTGGAAGACTTTGTGTAAGCCTACAATTATGTGCAATCAGCTGAATATTTACTTATAAACTATATTTTTGGTAAAACACAATTCATCTTTTTAATTAATTAATTAATTAGGTAATCTACACACATATGTATAAAACTAAAAACGGAACAGAACGGAATTTTTTGAATTTTTCAGGCTAAATATTGTTTAGTCTAGGGATGTTTCCAGTGAATGTAGATTAGATAGGTCGGTTCCTGAAAATGCCAACGAGGATAAGAGCAAGCAGGCTCTTAAAAATAAGTTAATAATGGCAATGGCCCAGTTAGAGGAAGATGAGGAAGACGAAAATGAAGAGGAGAAAGAACAGGGGATAGAAGTTTTCCAGGAACAGCAGAATATTTCGGAGGTTGAAAATCAGCGTTCAGCTGAACCTCAAAATAGCAGGTCGGTAGTAAATACTCCTGCCAGTATATCGATGGGCATAGAAGTAGAAGCTAATAACGTGGAGGTTAAAAGGGATAGTTTGAGACGAGGTACTCAGATTGTAGAAAGGGTTTTAATAAATGAGGAGCGATTTGAGAATTTGTCAAAATAGGATGTTAAATTCACAGGTGAGCGCTGTGGTGCCTCTGTGGACGCGTTTTTAGAAAGAGTAGAAGAGATCCGTAGTGCACCGGGCGTGGCGGGATCTCAATTATTCAGAGGAGCGGTGAATTTATTTGTAGGGAAAGCACTTATTTGGTATAGAGCGATTTGGGTTTCTGTAAATTCGTGGCAAGAACTTTCCAGAGAGTTGAAGCTGGAGTTCTTACCACCGAATTACGACGATTCGTTGTTGAAGAGATTAGACATCGAACGCAAGGAAAAAATGAGTCCATCGGCGTCTATGTGGCGACGCGACGATGCAAAACTTGTTTGGTAGGCTTTCTGAAGAGATATCAGAGCGGAAGAAGCTGTCAATGATTCAGCGGAACTTGACACCTTTCTACCAGACGCAACTTACTCTATTAAAAACACTAAATGAAAAGAAATAGAAATTGAAAACACTGAATGAAATCGCTTATTATGTATGAAAGCGTGTTGTTCTAAACCAGCTAAATGAACGACTGAGCTTAAATTATTTCACTCTTATGAAGATAGATGCAAACCAGAGCGGCCTTGATACCCATTTTTCATTGACCACCAGCTGCATAAAGGACCGACCAACGAAAATCAATTCTCATCGACTACCTGTTGCACTTTACTCGCAGAATTTAGCGCCGAGACCAAGAAATAATTGCAACAGCAAGCCATAAGTGAACTTGCGATTATATGTACTACTTGTATAAGGCAATTAGAGCATTCGACGAAAAAAAAAGTTTTGAAATAACAATCAAACTTGACATTACGATGATAGCGAAGACGAAAAAAGATGGTTTAAAAATTCTGACCGTCTGTATGTCAGTTCTGTCAGTCTGTCAGTCTGTCAGTCTGTCAGTCTGTCAGTCTGTCAGTCTGTCAGTCTGTCAGTCTGTCAGTCTGTCAGTCTGTCAGTCTGTCAGTCTGTCAGTCTGTCAGTCTGTCAGTCTGTCAGTCTGTCAGTCTGTCAGTCTGTCAGTCTGTCAGTCTGTCAGTCTGTCAGTCTGTCAGTCTGTCAGTCTGTCAGTCTGTCAGTCTGTCAGTCTGTCAGTCTGTCAGTCTGTCAGTCTGTCAGTCTGTCAGTCTGTCAGTCTGTCAGTCTGTCAGTCTGTCAGTCTGTCAGTCTGTCAGTCTGTCAGTCTGTCAGTCTGTCAGTCTGTCAGTCTGTCAGTCTGTCAGTCTGTCAGTCTGTCAGTCTGTCAGTCTGTCAGTCTGTCAGTCTGTCAGTCTGTCAGTCTGTCAGTCTGTCAGTCTGTCAGTCTGTCAGTCTGTCAGTCTGTCAGTCTGTCAGTCTGTCAGTCTGTCAGTCTGTCAGTCTGTCAGTCTGTCAGTCTGTCAGTCTGTCAGTCTGTCAGTCTGTCAGTCTGTCAGTCTGTCAGTCTGTCAGTCTGTCAGTCTGTCAGTCTGTCAGTCTGTCAGTCTGTCAGTCTGTCAGTCTGTCAGTCTGTCAGTCTGTCAGTCTGTCAGTCTGTCAGTCTGTCAGTCTGTCAGTCTGTCAGTCTGTCAGTCTGTCAGTCTGTCAGTCTGTCAGTCTGTCAGTCTGTCAGTCTGTCAGTCTGTCAGTCTGTCAGTCTGTCAGTCTGTCAGTCTGTCAGTCTGTCAGTCTGTCAGTCTGTCAGTCTGTCAGTCTGTCAGTCTGTCAGTCTGTCAGTCTGTCAGTCTGTCAGTCTGTCAGTCTGTCAGTCTGTCAGTCTGTCAGTCTGTCAGTCTGTCAGTCTGTCAGTCTGTCAGTCTGTCAGTCTGTCAGTCTGTCAGTCTGTCAGTCTGTCAGTCTGTCAGTCTGTCAGTCTGTCAGTCTGTCAGTCTGTCAGTCTGTCAGTCTGTCAGTCTGTCAGTCTGCCAGTCTGTCAGTCTGTCAGTCTGTCAGTCTGTCAGTCTGTCAGTCTGTCAGTCTGTCAGTCTGTCAGTCTGTCAGTCTGTCAGTCTGTCAGTCTGTCAGTCTGTCAGTCTGTCAGTCTGTCAGTCTGTCAGTCTGTCAGTCTGTCAGTCTGTCAGTCTGTCAGTCTGTCAGTCTGTCAGTCTGTCAGTCTGTCAGTCTGTCAGTCTGTCAGTCTGTCAGTCTGTCAGTCTGTCAGTCTGTCAGTCTGTCAGTCTGTCAGTCTGTCAGTCTGTCAGTCTGTCAGTCTGTCAGTCTGTCAGTCTGTCAGTCTGTCAGTCTGTCAGTCTGTCAGTCTGTCAGTCTGTCAGTCTGTCAGTCTGTCAGTCTGTCAGTCTGTCAGTCTGTCAGTCTGTCAGTCTGTCAGTCTGTCAGTCTGTCAGTCTGTCAGTCTGTCAGTCTGTCAGTCTGTCAGTCTGTCAGTCTGTCAGTCTGTCAGTCTGTCAGTCTGTCAGTCTGTCAGTCTGTCAGTCTGTCAGTCTGTCAGTCTGTCAGTCTGTCAGTCTGTCAGTCTGTCAGTCTGTCAGTCTGTCAGTCTGTCAGTCTGTCAGTCTGTCAGTCTGTCAGTCTGTCAGTCTGTCAGTCTGTCAGTCTGTCAGTCTGTCAGTCTGTCAGTCTGTCAGTCTGTCAGTCTGTCAGTCTGTCAGTCTGTCAGTCTGTCAGTCTGTCAGTCTGTCAGTCTGTCAGTCTGTCAGTCTGTCAGTCTGTCAGTCTGTCAGTCTGTCAGTCTGTCTGTATAGCCACCTACAGCCCAAACGGGTGGGTGGAATTGCTTCAAACATTGTATAAAGAGTTTTTCAGTTTGTACAGAGGTGAAGTTGATTTTTTTAGCTCAAAAAATAACGGCACCTGACATAACCGTTTAGTTAAAGCTTATTTTTCTCGAAAATGGTTTTAACGATTTTGATTTCGAAACATCAGTGTAGAGTAGCGTGTAGGTACGACCAATCATATGGCTGAAAAAAAAGTTTTAAAAGATGTCTAAGAACGGTACTTTCCATAGAAGCGTTTTTTTTTTGCTTTCGACTTTTCGGTTGAGTCGTTGTCGAGATAGACAACGACTCAACCGATTATTTCGAAATTTCACACATATATAGGTGTAGGTAGCTCAATTTGTACTGCATACCAATATTTTTAATAAAATATTTTTTGTATTTTTAAAAGCGTTAAAAAATAAAGTGCACGACTGGGTCGTACGAACTTGTTCTAATGTGTTAAAATGGTCTTGGGTGCTTGAGATTTTGGGAAAAAAGCGTTGAAAAAATCATATGAAATTTTATAAATCACTTAAAAATTAATACCTAAAACGTTTTTTTAAGAAAATGAAGTAAGCCATCAGGTTTCTTTTACGTTTTTGAATTTTTACGAAATTTTTTTTTAAATCGTTGGACCAGTTTTTTCAAAACTCAACAAAATTTTTTTTGAAAAATTTTCGAAATTATATTATTTCTTTTATAAGAGGGCTTCTACATTAAAAATTTCATAGAAATCCCTCCACTGTCTTTCGAGAAAATCGGATTTCAAAAAACCGGTCCTATGGGAGGCACCGTTATAAGACTTTTCCTGAAAAACCACTCCAACCAAAACATAAAGTTTGCACAGAAAATACAATTCAGAAAGTTTTATCAATATCGTAGGAGCCGTTTTTGAGAAAAAAATATTTTTCACAAAAAATCGTATGGCAGGTACCGTTAGTTTTGGAGCTAGAATGCTAATTCCAAAAACCCCTCTGTAAGACGTCATAATAATACTATGTACCAAGTTTGAAGCAAATCGGTCCAGCCGCTTAGGCTGTATGTAACTATACAGGCAGACAGACACACGGACAGACAGACAGACAGACAGAATTGTCGCACCCACTTTTTCGACTTCTCTATCATCGTAAGGTCATGTTAGATTGTTAGAATTTTTTTTTTTACGAATGCATAACTTGCCTCATAGTACCTATAATCGCAAGTAAAAATTAAAAAAAAATATTTTTAAAACTGCTTATTAATTTTTGTCTAAAAATTATAAATGAATGTGTTTGCTGAATACCTATTATTACACTTTTTCTTCGCGGCACGAACACGGGGAATTTATTTAATTAAAATTATTATTCTAATCGATCTTAAACAAAAAAACGCGATCAACTTAATTTCATAAATCAAAAAAGAAGTACTTGTACACCGATACCGACGGCGGCGACGCACGACACGAATTAATTATTTGTTTACTCAAATTACCACGAACGAAGGACACGAAAGAGAATGCGAAATAAAAAAAAAAGTGTAATAACAGCTAGATCAAAATAGCTGTCACCACGGGCACGGCTGCTCAGCTGGGGTGGGTTCGGTGGAAGAATTTTTGGGCTTCTTCTGATAAACTTTATTGATTTATCGAATCGAAATAGTTTATCAAAAGAACATGTAGGTATGCACAGTAGGGTGCAAAAAAAAGTTAGGCGCCAGGAATTTTTTTTTTAAAACCGAATTAGAAAATTCCAAAACTAATTATAGAAAGTAAAGAACCGAATAAATGGAATAAAAAGAAAGAGTTATGTTTTAAAAAAAATGTAAATATTTTATTGTTTTGGGAAACCTTGGGACAGAAGATCCCTGGACTAAAACCCAAAAGTCTTTTCAAATAAAAAAAGTTAAACAATGTAAATATGGCCGTTTGGCTCGAGGCAAAATTAACAAGGTAGAGATTTAAATTAAATAAAAGTAAAAGCAAATAATATAAAGAAAAAAAATGCAAAATGAAAATGGGTCTTTAATAAAAAAAAAACTAAGCGCGTCCCGGAAATCTCGTATACAAAATCGATTGAATATAAATATATATATTTGGAATTACAAATATATATATTTACATCTAAAATCGCATACAAACTACTTATCTCTGTTTAATGTCTCCTGTCTCCTATCTCCTTTTAAAATCCTTCACGACTCGAATCCTAGTTTTTCGTCCCCAATTATCCTCGATCCAAATTTTAAATAAATATATCTCCTCGATTTTTTTTCCTCCTCAAAATTTCTCGATATTTTTCTTTCCCAAATTTTGTATTCGCGCTTGTAAGTCTCTCACTGGAGTGCCTTTCAAGCTAATTTTTAACAACAACCTTCTTCCCTCGTCCATTCCAGTCCTTCACTCATACATACAACGACACAACACAACCATTCGTTTCGAGATCATCGGTCACGGCTTTCTGGAAGCATGACGCTCTCCTAGAAAACAACCGTGGTGGGATCTAACGAAACATACTCACACGCACACAAACACGGTTTTAACAAGTTGTTGGATGTGTTTCCAAAACTTGCCAAAACTTACTCTCACGCACACAAACAACGTTTCGACAAGTTGTTGGATGTGTTTCCAAAACTTGTCGAAACATTATGGACGAGTTCAGACTATTTTCCAACTAAAACTCTTTTCGAGAAAAATTGAAAAGAAATAAAATTGAGGAGAAGTCTCAAATAGGCTTTTTCCTACTACTCTACTACTATCGCGCGGGATTCGAAGCGTGAATTATTTAACAAACTATTTTTGGAGATACAGAGAGGAGCGTTACTTTAAAGCTATTTTCAAAATTCTACAAAACTAATCTAATCGCGTTAAAAACCCATTCGACTCGTTACTTCTTCGGCTCATCCGCCGGCTCTTCTCGTGTCGTACTCGAACACCTGCTTTTGTTGCTTTTGCAAAATAAGGCTAGGTACACCACTGGTTGATGAGACCATGGTTGCCCTCAACTTCGCCAATATTTTGCAGCCACAACGAGAAAAAAGAATGGGAGAAAGAACGACCGAAGGGAAGTTTTTGTTGCGGTAAAATTTACCGTAACAAATTCCACCCTTACCTCCCAAGAAATGTGTTTACTTTTCAGGAAAAATAAACCATTTCTTCAGGCTCGGCCAGGATTGGAGGGTAAATGAACAGGGTGTACAACACAACACAGGGTTACCATCATATAAGAAAAGGAAAAAAAAAAAGAAAAAAAAACATAATTAGTGGCACGAATTGAAAATATATAATTGGACAATTTACCAAAAAAAAAACAAACAAAGTACAAAAAAATTACGATTTAAAAGAAAGATTAAGGGACTTTTGACTAAGTGTCAATAAATGGCTTTAAATCCTTTACGTGCCACGTCCCTCGATCCTTCCCTTTATCGTCTATCAGGAGGTATGTCCAAGGTGACTTCCTCCTACTGACCCTAAATGGACCAACAAATTTGGTCGCTAACTTAGAAGCAAAATAATTTGCCGCATCGGAAAGAGCATAATTCCTACGCCAAACGAGATCACCAGGTTGAAACTGTATGTCTCTTCTCCTCAAATTATAAGTTTTAGCGGTCTTATTTCCCGCCGCTTCCAACTTCCTAGCTATCTCCTGTCTCAGTTTCTGAAACTGCCTAACGGTACCCTATCACTATCTCTAAGCCCTACATCATGGCAACTAGCTACCATGTTCCTACCAAAATTCACAAAATAAGGCGAAACACCTAACACCTCATGTTGCGAAGTTCGGATAGCACAGGCCACTTTTGCCAATTGCATATCCCAACTCCGCTGGTTTTCCGAGACATACGCGCGGAGCGTAGTCTTAATTATTTGATTGATGCGCTCCGCAGGATTCGCTTGCGGATGGTAATGCGCCGTATACCGAAGTTGTGACCCGTACGCTTCACTAAGTGTCTTCAGTTCCTTGCTACGGAACTGGGGACCGTTGTCACAGACGATCCACTTTGGAACACCGAAGAGAAGAAAAACGTTTTCTTCCAATTCTCGACAAACCGCTTTCGCCGTTGCGGACCGTAACGCGAACAACAAGGGAAATTCGCTAAAATAATCGACGACCGTTAAAATATAAATAAAACCGCGCGACGACTTCGGAAGTGGACCAACTAAGTCCACACAAATCATTTCCCACGGTTGGGAATTTCCCACCCTCTCAGTCATAAGACCAGCTGGCCTCTCATTCACCGGTTTCACTTTTTGGCAAATCTTACAAACCCTAACATATCTCGTAATATCACTCCTCATTTTGGGCCAGTAATATTTCTCTGCTACCCTAGCAAAAGTCTTTTTAACGCCCATGTGTCCTGAAAGCGGAGCATCATGGCAATTGTTTAAAATCTTTGCCCTATCACCTTTTCCTACAACTTATTTCCACTCCTCATTCTCGTTGTGAACAACAATATGGTTCACCCTAACATGTTTATAGAGCCGCCCATCCTCAACTCGCCAGGATGGGTATTTTAACGGGCTCTTTCTACCTGTGATTTCATTTTGATCACCCAAGGGTCCGAATCCGCTTCAGAGACACCGGCTACTTCGGGGACTCCTCGCGACAACATATCAGGAACGACATGTTCTTTGCCCTTTCGATGGATGATCTTGAAATCAAATTGTTGGAGCCAAATGGCCCAACGAGCTAACCTACCCTGTGGATCCTTAAGATTGCTAAGCCAGATCAGTGAGTGATGATCAGTCACGACAAACGGCCGGGAGAAATCCGGACATGTCAAGATCGGTGCCGTAACCAAACACTCTTTGGCTTTCCTGAAACACTCCTCACACTCTTGTGTCCATTCGAACTTCTTACCTTTCTTTAAGAGATCGGTAAGAGGTCTAACTAGAATTGCAAAATTTGGCACGAATCTTCGATACCAAGAAATAGTCCCTACAAAACTCCTAATTTCCTTCACGTTTTTCGGTGGAGGAATCCTCATCATGCTTTCCACTTTTTCTGGGTCTACATGGAGCCCGTTCCTATCAACTACATAACCTAGAAATTTCAAAGAAGGCCTACAGAAATTACACTTTTCCCTACCTTCTTTTAAACCCGCCTCTCCTAACCTTTAAAAAACTTCTTTGAGAATTTCTAAGTGTTTCTTAAAAGAATCTGCTAGGAATTTATTTTCAACTAGATCAAAACCGAAAACACACCGATCGCGAATTGATTTAAACTATTATTTAAACTAATTAAAACTACTTGGATTATTCGAATCCAATAACCAAAACCGAATACCGATTTAATTATTTAGCAAAACAAAAATAATGCACAGAAGCGATGTGCAACACGACTTGAGAATTTTGAATGAAACCGCGAAACGTCAAACGCCGCCGGCCGGTGCGTGTGTTTGATAAAAAAAAAGAGATACACAAAAAAAAATAATCCCTAGCCAGACAGCAAATGCAGTGCTGTCTCCCGTTAGCTCAGCTGGGAGTGGGTTCGATAAGAACAATATTTTTATTAATCGCGCTCGATTAATAAAAAGAAACGATGAATTTGAATTATGTGTAAATAGAGTACAGGGTGTACTCGTTTACAAGTGGGCGCCAGGAAACTTTTATGGTGTTTGCCTTACCAAATATATATCTGAAATGGGTCTTCAATTTTAAAGAAATAAACGTAAGAATTATTATTCCCAATGGGAAGTGGAGTATTTTTATTGATAATGAAGTTATCGGTCTGGGAAACCTTGGCAGAAGGCCTGGACGAAAACCCAGAGTCTTTTCAACAACAAGAAAAATAGAACAAAGATGTTTCGAGGTTAGCAGAAGGCTAATTCTCGAAACTAAGAATAAATTTTGGTAAAAATAAAAAAAAACAATGTTTTGTGTCCCGATGACACAAAGGAAAATCACAATGGTAATGGAATGTACAAAAGAAAAAAAGGTCACGAGTCCCACAATCTTGGGAGGAAAACGAAAATTCAGCGAAGGCCTACACAACTAAATTTGTTTGCCCCACATAGGGTCACAAACAAAACGAATTAAAAACAAATTAAACGAACAATAAACAAGCTAAACTTTCTGGACACCACCAGACACAGAAATACTTAGCTTTGCACAATTCTCCAACAAGAAAATCCCTCTCAAATGTCTTCAAATTTAACTTCTAGATTTCCTCAATCGTTTACTCCTTTAAGTCTTAATCTTTTAATCTCGGTCAAACAATCTCGTTTTTCACTTCTCTTTTTCCAAAAATTCTTTTTTCCAAAATCAAATTATCTTATCTTCTCCAAAATCCAAAATTGAATTTTTTTTCAAAATGGAGGCCTGGCTTGTCCACTTCGCCCCGACCATATAGCCATCCTCTTCGGATCTTTTGCGTGGTGGTGTTCTTGTCTCAGTCATGCAGCAGCATCTCGCCCATCTATGCAGAGACGTGCGACTGAGAGCGGTGATACCACCATTGCACGCGATCCTATGCGTTGAGGATGCGATCCTCGTAGGCTCAGTGGACGTGTTCAGCCGTATCATGTCAATTATATTTTATTTAAAAAAAAAAGGCAAGTGAAAAACTACGACACAACGCGCAAAGTCCCCAGTCCAAACCGGCCCAAATTAATTATTTTGAGGAGAATATTCTTGTTGGAAAGAACTTAACCATTTTCCAACTAAAATGGTTGAATTTATACAAATGGGAAAAATCTTAATTTTGTAGACCTTCGCGCAGAAACTATAAAAAAGGGAAAAACACATCATTGTGATTTTTCTTTGATGTCCGACACTTTATGGTGGGCACTCGGCCATACTACATTTATGTTGGTGTGATTATAGTTCACACATCGTTGGACATGAGTCATCTTCATGCCTTTCTGCTCTTTCGACCTTCTGTCGACAATTCGAAGATTTAGTGGCTCTTCCGCCTTTCGTAAAATAAGGTGGACCTCCTGTCCAACACCTCTGATGGAACCTAGATTGGTTACTTTTCCAAAATACTTAAAGAGCAGTCCTCTGGCTGATGGACCAGGTTTCTACTGCACTCTTTAGAGTATTTTGGAGCCGCAACAGGAAGGGATTAGGAAACAAGAGTTATTAGAGGAAATGGGTTGGCAAAACTTGTTGTGGTAAAATTTACCGCAACAAATCGGCGACAATGATAATGTCATCTAAGTACACAAAGACGAACGGTTCTAGATCGGGACCTAGAACGTCGTCAATAAACCTTTGCCATGTCGCTGGTGAATTATGAAGCCCGAATGGCATCCTATAAAATTGAAAAAGACCCCTCCCTGGCACGGTAAAGGCTGTGTACTTACGCGATTTTTCCTCCATTGGAATCTGCCAATAAGCAGATTTAATGTCTAATGAGGACAAATACTTCGCGTTTCGAAGCTTGTCCAAAATCGCCGAAATAAATGGTAGTGGATAAGCATCCCTATCAGTAACCTCATTCAATTTCCTATAGTCAACGCAGAACCGATAACTGCCGTCTTTCTTCTTAACGAGAAGAATCGGCGATGCCCAAGGACTCTTCGACTTCTCGATCACTCCAGCTTCCAACATCTCTTGGAGTTCCTGATCGATATGTTTCTGAATCGCTGGCGAAACAGGGTAATATCGTTGTTTTATTGGTTCTGCGGACGTCCTAATCTTGTGCTCAACTAAGTTGGTGCACCCTAATCCCTCGGTAATTGATTTAAAAAGTTCTCCTAACACGTGTTCTAACTTCCTACTTTCAAAATCGTTCAAATCCGATTTTTCCCTAATCGCTACCATGTCTGTTACCGAAGCCACCATTTCCTGGCTTGAAAAACTCCACATACCAGATCTCAAATCCGGGACTATGCCCGATAGTGCCCAAAAGTCGGCACCTAAGATCAATTGGTGTGGGAGATTCGGTATAACCAGACATTCTATTAAAATGGATCTATTCTCAACCTCCACTGGTAGAGAAATAGACCCAGCTACTCCTACACCTGCCCCATCTGCTAACGCTACTGACCCAACACTACTCTTTTCTAATCTAAGCCCTAAGTCTTTCAAAATTTTCCACCCGTCACCACCCACAATGGTACGAGAGGCTCCTGAATCAAGAAGTCCCAAAAATTTGACTCCATAAACCCTAACTCCTAAATATGGTCTAGTGTCCCTACCGCTTGCCGCTAACGTGAAACTCAGATGAACTTGTGGGACCAGTTGGTCGCCAGCAGACGACCTTACTAACGCCGACGGGTCTCCTGTCCTGCTGACACAAGAGCCCGTTCCCCATTTCCCGAACACCGCCTACAATCCCTACGATAAACACCTACAGCTCCACAACCAAAACACTTCCTTTGCACAGAACAGTTTTGTGCCAAATGACCATCCCTGTTACAATTGTAACACCTAACTACCTGTCTAAAAGGGTTCTCTGGGACTGGAGCAACAGCCGCAACTCGGTGTTGTCCGGACGAACTCAGTTGGTAACCACATTCAGGTTCCAACAAATGCCTACCTCTACTTGGTGGAGTAAAACTGTCCACGTTTACCTTAAGGGTATCTAGTTCCCTACCTAAGATAGCAAGTTCCTTAACCGTCTTTGGTTTGGCACTCGCTATCTGCACCTGATAAAACGGATCTACATTCTTCCTCAAAATAGAAATCATTCTTCCCTCTGACAAAGGTTCCGACAATCTTCGGAACAATGTCCTCATAGTGGCAAGATACGCGCCGAAAGTTTCATCCTTTCCCTGCGAACGCCGATTTATTTCTTCTAGTAGAAGATCATCGTAATTCGCAGGAAGGAACTCCGCTTTGAGTTCCTTGACGAGTTCCTGCCAATCTCCTAAATCTTCCCTAACCGTCCTATACCACATAAGGGCCCTACCCGACAAAAGCTCCGAAGCGGATTTGAAAAGGTGGGAGTCCGGAACATCGTTAGCCAGACGAAGTTCCTCCACTCTTTCCAGGAATGAATTCACTGATGCTCCATTAGAGTCACCAGTAAATTTCACCCCCCACTTCCCTACACGTTCAGTGCACTTCTGTTGAACGACCATTTGTTCAACAAAAGTGTCACCCCTATCAACCCTATGTCCCAATGGGACCCTAACATTAATACCACTGACTGAAGGACTACTGCCAAAACGACTTGGTTCAGGCAATGACCCTCCAGCCAGTCCTAACGCAGACCGCACACTATTTGGGGTCTGACCAACTTGTACCTGAAGTTGGGTTTGCATTTTAACCGGAGTCTTTTCCTTCTCAACTTCTTCTTCCCTATCACTATTCTCATTATCACCAGTGAGATCTCCTAATAAACACAAAACTTTATTACGAAGAGAGCTAATCGCATCTTCTTCGTCGTCTGCCTCACAAGGGGTCCTAGCTAACCTACCTATACACCACTCAATCTTTGTTACAATCTTAATGTACTCCGAAGACTTGGGATTCTTCGGAGGTACTTTAAGAAGGCCCTTTATCTCCTCAATTTTCGCTTCTATAGCATCCTTATCCTCCTCATAGGTGAACGGGTACACCATACTAACCTCCATTGAGTTTCTCTTAACGAGCAACCTCGATGACCTCAATGCTTTTCGCATCTCATCTACCGAACCTACTTTCAAACCCCTGACCTTCATCTCATAGGCCAGTTCGTCCTGCGCTAACCTTCCTATATTCATATTATTAAGAAAAAACAATTAACCGAAAGAAACGAGAAAAGCCAAAACAAAAAACAAAAAAAATATTAAAACCAAAATTTAAAAAAAACTTGGCAACCCTTAACGATTTATATAAAAGAAAACAAATATTCAAAACAATAAATATTCAATAAAAACACGAAACTATTTTTTTTTACTTCCCGATCTTATGTAAAAAAAGACTATTAAAATTTTTATCGAGATATTTTTCACGTTGGTGGCAACCGTAAACACCAATCACAATCAATTTTAAACCAAAGAAAAAAAAAAACATTAACTGAAAACGATAACCTATAGCCGCGAAAAATTATGTATTTTCTTCTAAGAACAAATATTATACTACCTATCCTATTACTAAAAAAACTCACGCGAAAGTTTCTCAATTTTCAAAACAAAACAAATATCGCGAAATATCCCACGCGAGAAAAGCAATAAACAAAAACTCTTTCAGCTACCACCGAAAATAACTCAAATTAATTTTCACTCAAAACTAATTTGCCAAACACGAAAAAAAAATGTCACTATATAAATATCCCACGCGAGAAAAACAAACAATATCTAATAAAAAAAACTGTAACCAAGGTAAGTAAAGGTATATGACCAAAAAAAAAAACAAAAATGAATAAAATGAAATTGAGAACAAAAGAAAATATAAAACAATATACACTACAGAATTACAAACAAGTTTACAACACTAATACAAAAAATATCACCAAAAACTCCTTGCTGCTACACTGCTTCTTAAGCTGCTTGCTGGATTCCCTTTTGGCTTTGGTTGCTCCGCTTTTCACTCGCAACAATTTTTTCCACGAGAAAACTACACCAATAAAAAAAATTAATTAGAAACAAATCAAAAGATTGAAAAGAAAAAAAAAAACATAAGCGAGAGCTACAGTACGTTTGCAACGAACTGTTGGATACCCTATTCCCCAAATTTTTGTATGTGCATGCGTCTGCCTCCCGCAAACAGCCGATGTTTCAGAAACAAAATTCTTCTTTAGCAGACAGAAAAAAATTCAATAACATTAATTTTATGCGGTGTGATGTTCAATTAGTGCTGGCGCAATAAAAAAAGGAGTGCGCCACGCCCAAAGTTAAAACGTTTTATTGCCAAGGCAATTGTTATGAGCTCAGTGACATTCAATTTTATTCTTGCAGATAGATTTGAACAAAACAAGACAAAACTTAAATTTTTAAAAATTAGATTTGGAATGGAAATAGCGATTATGGGTGTTTTTAACAATTATTGGACCACACTGCTACGTAACCAAGGAATATAAATCCATGTGTTCATCTGTTTACTTCAAAACTGCGACCGATAGTTAAAAAACGTTAAAAAAATTAATGCATTATACGACTTTTGACGGAAACGCCCCTTAAAAGTAGGCGTGTCTTAAAAATTTGAAGCATTAACTGCACTTTTTTCAGTATTTAGGCATATGTGTAAGACTACAGCTGAATGGAGTAGTTTTTAAACAATCTTACCTGAACAAAGGTATTTTACCAAAATCACGCCTTTAAAAGTGGGCGTATTGAAAAAATTTACAAAAGAAAATGTAGAGATATATTTCTCAAATAACGAACGGAAGGAAAAAGGTTTAAATTAAACATTGGAAATGCCTTAAATTCTTAAGGCTACGTTTTTCGTTCTTTCATGAAAAGTAGGCGTAAGCCACGCCCAAAATTCAAAAATTTCTTTTCATACACAAACCTTTTCATTTCTATTAAGAGACGCAAAATTTTGGCTTGCGGATTAATTATAAATACCGTTTATTTACAAAAACAATTTTTTATAGTTTCTAATGAAAAGTGGGCGTCAGCCACGCCCAAGATAAAGTTTTTTGATTTCATACACAAGATGTTTATGTGCCAGTAAGACCCACAAAATTTAATGTTGTTCGCTTTAATATAACAATTGTTATTTTATAAAAACAATATTGATGGTTTTGTATGAAAAATAGGCGTAAGCCACGCCCAAACTGAAATATTTTTATTTGATTGGAAGAAAGTTTACCTAAAGCTTACGTGTGCAAAATTTTAGCGTTATGCTTTTATCGTAACTGTACAAAAAAACATAATTTAATTTTATTAAATTGAGGTTGTTCAACAAAAATGGCGATTGTGGGCGTGTTTGTGGGCGGATTTTACCGGTTCAAGAACTTAACCTTACTCTTGAACCAAAGATTATATATACCAAATTTCAGCTTTCTAGCTCAAAAATTGCGACCTCTAGAGAGTATACATACGGACGGACGGACGGACGGACGGACGGACGGACGGACATGGCTAAATCGACTAGGCTTTTGATTCTGAGTCAGAATATATATACTTTTCTATACCTAACGGTATTATTTCTCTATGTTACAAACTCCACACCAAATACAATATACCCATTCTATGGAATAGGGTATAAAAACACCACACACAACAATAAAAAAAACTCTTCCACTTTGGGCCTCGAACGTTGGGCACCACTTTATTACACTTTTTCTTCGCGGCACGAACACGGGGAATTTCTTTAATTAAAATTATTATTCTAATCGATCTTAAACAAAAAAACGCGATCAACTTAATTTCATAAATCAAAAAAGAAGTACTTGTACACCGATACCGACGGCGGCGACGCACAACACGAATTAATTATTTGTTTACTCAAATTACCACGAACGAAGGACACGAAAGAGAATGCGAAAAAAAAAAAGTGTAATAACAGCTAGATCAAAATAGCTGTCACCACGGCTGCTCAGCTGGGGTGGGTTCGGTGGAAGAATTTTTGGGCTTCTTCTGATAAACTTTATTGATTTATCGAATCGAAATAGTTTATCAAAAGAACATGTAGGTATGCACAGTAGGGTGCAAAAAAAAGTTAGGCGCCAGGAATTTTTTTTTTCAAACCGAATTAGAAAATTCCAAAACTAATTATAGAAAGTAAAGAACCGAATAAATGGAATAAAAAGAAAGAGTTATGTTTTAAAAAAAATTTAAATATTTTATTGTTTTGGGAAACCTTGGGACAGAAGATCCCTGGACTAAAACCCAAAAGTCTTTTCAAATAAAAAAAGTTAAACAATGTAAATATGGCCGTTTGGCTCGAGGCAAAATTAACAAGGTAGAGATTTAAATTAAATAAAAGTAAAAGCAAATAATATAAAGAAAAAAAATGCAAAATGAAAATGGGTCTTTAATAAAAAAAAAAACTAATAGCGTCCCGGAAATCTCGTATACAAAATCGATTGAATATAAATATATATATTTGGAATTACAAATATATATATTTACATCTAAAATCGCACACAAACTACTTATCTCTGTTTAATGTCTCCTGTCTCCTTTCTCCTATCTCCTTTTAAAATCCTTCACGACTCGAATCCTAGTTTTTCGTCCCCAATTATCCTCGATCCAAATTTTAAATAAATATGTCTCCTCCTCGATTTTTTTTCCTCCTCAAAATTTCTCGATATTTTTCTTTTCCAAATTTTGTATTCGCGCTTGTAAGTCTCTCACCGGAGTGCCTTCCAAGCTAATTTTTAACAACAACCTTCTTCCCTCGTCCATTCCAGTCCTTCACTCATACATACAACGACACAACACAACCATTCGTTTCGAGATCATCGGTCACGGCTTTCTGGAAGCATGACGCTCTCCTAGAAAACAACCGTGGTGGGATCTAACGAAACATACTCACACGCACACAAACACGGTTTTAACAAGTTGTTGGATGTGTTTCCAAAACTTGCCAAAACTTACTCTCACGCACACAAACAACGTTTCGACAAGTTGTTGGATGTGTTTCCAAAACTTGTCGAAACATTATGGACGAGTTCAGACTATTTTCCAACTAAAACTCTTTTCGAGAAAAATTGAAAAGAAATAAAATTGAGGAGAAGTCTCAAATAGGCTTTTTCCTACTACTCTACTACTATCGCGCGGGATTCGAAGCGTGAATTATTTAACAAACTATTTTTGGAGATACAGAGAGGAGCGTTACTTTAAAGCTATTTTCAAAATTCTACAAAACTAATCTAATCGCGTTAAAAACCCATTTTGTACATTAAACAAATTTACGTTATTTTAAGAGAAAAGTTAAAATTACGTTACGTTAATTAGAATTTTGAAATAAAAAGATAATTGCAAGATGTTTAGTTTTTGTTGGTTGTTTGATGTAAGTAAGAGTCCACCTGACTCGTTACTTCTTCGGCTCATCCGCCGGCTCTTCTCGTCTTCGAACGTCGTACTCGAACACCTGCTTTTGTTGCTTTTGCAAAATAAGGCTAGGTACACCACTGGTTGATGAGACCATGGTTGCCCTCAACTTCGCCAATATTTTGCAGCCACAACGAGAAAAAAGAATGGGAGAAAGAACGACCGAAGGGAAGTTTTTGTTGCGGTAAAATTTACCGTAACAAATTCCACCCTTACCTCCCAAGAAATGTGTTTACTTTTCAGGAAAAATAAACCATTTCTTCAGGCTCGGCCAGGATTGGAGGGTAAATGAACAGGGTGTACAACACAACACAGGGTTACCATCATATAAGAAAAGGAAAAAAAAAAGAAAAAAAAACATAATTAGTGGCACGAATTGAAAATATATAATTGGACAATTTACCAAAAAAAAAACAAACAAAGTACAAAAAAATTACGATTTAAAAGAAAGATTAAGGGACTTTTGACTAAGTGTCAATAAATGGCTTTAAATCCTTTACGTGCCACGTCCCTCGATCCTTCCCTTTATCGTCTATCAGGAGGTATGTCCAAGGTGACTTCCTCCTACTGACCCTAAATGGACCAACAAATTTGGTCGCTAACTTAGAAGCAAAATAATTTGCCGCATCGGAAAGAGCATAATTCCTACGCCAAACGAGATCACCAGGTTGAAACTGTATGTCTCTTCTCCTCAAATTATAAGTTTTAGCGGTCTTATTTCCCGCCGCTTCCAACTTCCTAGCTATCTCCTGTCTCAGTTTCTGAAACTGCCTAACGGTACCCCCTCTATCTTGGTCCCTATCACTATCTCTAAGCCCTACATCATGGCAACTAGCTACCATGTTCCTACCAAAATTCACAAAATAAGGCGAAACACCTAACACCTCATGTTGCGAAGTTCGGATAGCACAGGCCACTTTTGCCAATTGCATATCCCAACTCCGCTGGTTTTCCGAGACATACGCGCGGAGCGTAGTCTTAATTATTTGATTGATGCGCTCCGCAGGATTCGCTTGCGGATGGTAATGCGCCGTATACCGAAGTTGTGACCCGTACGCTTCACTAAGTGTCTTCAGTTCCTTGCTACGGAACTGGGGACCGTTGTCACAGACGATCCACTTTGGAACACCGAAGAGAAGAAAAACGTTTTCTTCCAATTCTCGACAAACCGCTTTCGCCGTTGCGGACCGTAACGCGAACAACAAGGGAAATTCGCTAAAATAATCGACGACCGTTAAAATATAAATAAAACCGCGCGACGACTTCGGAAGTGGACCAACTAAGTCCACACAAATCATTTCCCACGGTTGGGAATTTCCCACCCTCTCAGTCATAAGACCAGCTGGCCTCTCATTCACCGGTTTCACTTTTTGGCAAATCTTACAAACCCTAACATATCTCGTAATATCACTCCTCATTTTGGGCCAGTAATATTTCTCTGCTACCCTAGCAAAAGTCTTTTTAACGCCCATGTGTCCTGAAAGCGGAGCATCATGGCAATTGTTTAAAATCTTTGCCCTATCACCTTTTCCTACAACTTATTTCCACTCCTCATTCTCGTTGTGAACAACAATATGGTTCACCCTAACATGTTTATAGAGCCGCCCATCCTCAACTCGCCAGGATGGGTATTTTAACGGGCTCTTTCTACCTGTGATTTCATTTTGATCACCCAAGGGTCCGAATCCGCTTCAGAGACACCGGCTACTTCGGGGACTCCTCGCGACAACATATCAGGAACGACATGTTCTTTGCCCTTTCGATGGATGATCTTGAAATCAAATTGTTGGAGCCAAATGGCCCAACGAGCTAACCTACCCTGTGGATCCTTAAGATTGCTAAGCCAGATCAGTGAGTGATGATCAGTCACGACAAACGGCCGGGAGAAATCCGGACATGTCAAGATCGGTGCCGTAACCAAACACTCTTTGGCTTTCCTGAAACACTCCTCACACTCTTGTGTCCATTCGAACTTCTTACCTTTCTTTAAGAGATCGGTAAGAGGTCTAACTAGAATTGCAAAATTTGGCACGAATCTTCGATACCAAGAAATAGTCCCTACAAAACTCCTAATTTCCTTCACGTTTTTCGGTGGAGGAATCCTCATCATGCTTTCCACTTTTTCTGGGTCTACATGGAGCCCGTTCCTATCAACTACATAACCTAGAAATTTCAAAGAAGGCCTACAGAAATTACACTTTTCCCTACCTTCTTTTAAACCCGCCTCTCCTAACCTTTAAAAAACTTCTTTGAGAATTTCTAAGTGTTTCTTAAAAGAATCTGCTAGGAATTTATTTTCAACTAGATCAAAACCGAAAACACACCGATCGCGAATTGATTTAAACTATTATTTAAACTAATTAAAACTACTTGGATTATTCGAATCCAATAACCAAAACCGAATACCGATTTAATTATTTAGCAAAACAAAAATAATGCACAGAAGCGATGTGCAACACGACTTGAGAATTTTGAATGAAAACGCGAAACGTCAAACGCCGCCGGCCGGTGCGTGTGTTTGATAAAAAAAAAGAGATACACAAAAAAAAATAATCCCTAGCCAGACAGCAAATGCAGTGCTGTCTCCCGTTAGCTCAGCTGGGAGTGGGTTCGATAAGAACAATATTTTTATTAATAATGAAGTTATCGGTCTGGGAAACCTTGGCAGAAGGCCTGGACGAAAACCCAGAGTCTTTTCAACAACAAGAAAAATAGAACAAAGATGTTTCGAGGTTAGCAGAAGGCTAATTCTCGAAACTAAGAATAAATTTTGGTAAAAATAAAAAAAAAACAATGTTTTGTGTCCCGATGACACAAAGGAAAATCACAATGGTAATGGAATGTACAAAAGAAAAAAAGGTCACGAGTCCCACAATCTTGGGAGGAAAACGAAAATTCAGCGAAGGCCTACACAACTAAATTTGTTTGCCCCACATAGGGTCACAAACAAAACGAATTAAAAACAAATTAAACGAACAATAAACACGCTAAACTTTCTGGACACCACCAGACACAGAAATACTTAGCTTTGCACAATTCTCCAACAAGAAAATCCCTCTCAAATGTCTTCAAATTTAACTTCTAGATTTCCTCAATCGTTTACTCCTTTAAGTCTTAATCTTTTAATCTCGGTCAAACAATCTCGTTTTTCACTTCTCTTTTTCCAAAAATTCTTTTTTCCAAAATCAAATTATCTTATCTTCTCCAAAATCCAAAATTGAATTTTTTTTCAAAATGGAGGCCTGGCTTGTCCACTTCGCCCCGACCATATAGCCATCCTCTTCGCATCTTTTGCGTGGTGGTGTTCTTGTCTCAGTCATGCAGCAGCATCTCGCCCATCTATGCAGAGACGTGCGACTGAGAGCGGTGATACCACCATTGCACGCGATCCTATGCGTTGAGGATGCGATCCTCGTAGGCTCAGTGGACGTGTTCAGCCGTATCATGTCAATTATATTTTATTTAAAAAAAAAGGCAAGTGAAAAACTACGACACAACGCGCAAAGTCCCCAGTCCAAACCGGCCCAAATTAATTATTTTGAGGAGAATATTCTTGTTGGAAAGAACTAAACCATTTTCCAACTAAAATGGTTGAATTTATACAAATGGGAAAAATCTTAATTTTGTAGACCTTCGCGCAGAAACTATAAAAAAGGGAAAAACACATCATTGTGATTTTTCTTTGATGTCCGACACTTTATGGCGGGCACTCGGCCATACTACATTTATGTTGGTGTGATTATAGTTCACACATCGTTGGACATGAGTCATCTTCATGCCTTTCTGCTCTTTCGACCTTCTGTCGACAATTCGAAGATTTAGTGGCTCTTCCGCCTTTCGTAAAATAAGGTGGACCTCCTGTCCAACACCTCTGATGGAACCTAGATTGGTTACTTTTCCAAAATACTTAAAGAGCAGTCCTCTGGCTGATGGACCAGGTTTCTACTGCACTCTTTAGAGTATTTTGGAGCCGCAACAGGAAGGGATTAGGAAACAAGAGTTATTAGAGGAAATGGGTTGGCAAAACTTGTTGTGGTAAAATTTACCGCAACAAATCGGCGACAATGATAATGTCATCTAAGTACACAAAGACGAACGGTTCTAGATCGGGACCTAGAACGTCGTCAATAAACCTTTGCCATGTCGCTGGTGAATTATGAAGCCCGAATGGCATCCTATAAAATTGAAAAAGACCCCTCCCTGGCACGGTAAAGGCTGTGTACTTACGCGATTTTTCCTCCATTGGAATCTGCCAATAAGCAGATTTAATGTCTAATGAGGACAAATACTTCGCGTTTCGAAGCTTGTCCAAAATCGCCGAAATAAATGGTAGTGGATAAGCATCCCTATCAGTAACCTCATTCAATTTCCTATAGTCAACGCAGAACCGATAACTGCCGTCTTTCTTCTTAACGAGAAGAATCGGCGATGCCCAAGGACTCTTCGACTTCTCGATCACTCCAGCTTCCAACATCTCTTGGAGTTCCTGATCGATATGTTTCTGAATCGCTGGCGAAACAGGGTAATATCGTTGTTTTATTGGTTCTGCGGACGTCCTAATCTTGTGCTCAACTAAGTTGGTGCACCCTAATCCCTCGGTAATTGATTTAAAAAGTTCTAACACGTGTTCTAACTTCCTACTTTCAAAATCGTTCAAATCCGATTTTTCCCTAATCGCTACCATGTCTGTTACCGAAGCCACCATTTCCTGGCTTGAAAAACTCCACATACCAGATCTCAAATCCGGGACTATGCCCGATAGTGCCCAAAAGTCGGCACCTAAGATCAATTGGTGTGGGAGATTCGGTATAACCAGACATTCTATTAAAATGGATCTATTCTCAACCTCCACTGGTAGAGAAATAGACCCAGCTACTCCTACACCTGCCCCATCTGCTAACGCTACTGACCCAACACTACTCTTTTCTAATCTAAGCCCTAAGTCTTTCAAAATTTTCCACCCGTCACCACCCACAATGGTACGAGAGGCTCCTGAATCAAGAAGTCCCAAAAATTTGACTCCATAAACCCTAACTCCTAAATATGGTCTAGTGTCCCTACCGCTTGCCGCTAACGTGAAACTCAGATGAACTTGTGGGACCAGTTGGTCGCCAGCAGACGACCTTACTAACGCCGACGGGTCTCCTGTCCTGCTGACACAAGAGCCCGTTCCCCATTTCCCGAACACCGCCTACAATCCCTACGATAAACACCTACAGCTCCACAACCAAAACACTTCCTTTGCACAGAACAGTTTTGTGCCAAATGACCATCCCTGTTACAATTGTAACACCTAACTACCTGTCTAAAAGGGTTCTCTGGGACTGGAGCAACAGCCGCAACTCGGTGTTGTCCGGACGAACTCAGTTGGTAACCACATTCAGGTTCCAACAAATGCCTACCTCTACTTGGTGGAGTAAAACTGTCCACGTTTACCTTAAGGGTATCTAGTTCCCTACCTAAGATAGCAAGTTCCTTAACCGTCTTTGGTTTGGCACTCGCTATCTGCACCTGATAAAACGGATCTACATTCTTCCTCAAAATAGAAATCATTCTTCCCTCTGACAAAGGTTCCGACAATCTTCGGAACAATGTCCTCATAGTGGCAAGATACGCGCCGAAAGTTTCATCCTTTCCCTGCGAACGCCGATTTATTTCTTCTAGTAGAAGATCATCGTAATTCGCAGGAAGGAACTCCGCTTTGAGTTCCTTGACGAGTTCCTGCCAATCTCCTAAATCTTCCCTAACCGTCCTATACCACATAAGGGCCCTACCCGACAAAAGCTCCGAAGCGGATTTGAAAAGGTGGGAGTCCGGAACATCGTTAGCCAGACGAAGTTCCTCCACTCTTTCCAGGAATGAATTCACTGATGCTCCATTAGAGTCACCAGTAAATTTCACCCCCCACTTCCCTACACGTTCAGTGCACTTCTGTTGAACGACCATTTGTTCAACAAAAGTGTCACCCCTATCAACCCTATGTCCCAATGGGACCCTAACATTAATACCACTGACTGAAGGACTACTGCCAAAACGACTTGGTTCAGGCAATGACCCTCCAGCCAGTCCTAACGCAGACCGCACACTATTTGGGGTCTGACCAACTTGTACCTGAAGTTGGGTTTGCATTTTAACCGGAGTCTTTTCCTTCTCAACTTCTTCTTCCCTATCACTATTCTCATTATCACCAGTGAGATCTCCTAATAAACACAAAACTTTATTACGAAGAGAGCTAATCGCATCTTCTTCGTCGTCTGCCTCACAAGGGGTCCTAGCTAACCTACCTATACACCACTCAATCTTTGTTACAATCTTAATGTACTCCGAAGACTTGGGATTCTTCGGAGGTACTTTAAGAAGGCCCTTTATCTCCTCAATTTTCGCTTCTATAGCATCCTTATCCTCCTCATAGGTGAACGGGTACACCATACTAACCTCCATTGAGTTTCTCTTAACGAGCAACCTCGATGACCTCAATGCTTTTCGCATCTCATCTACCGAACCTACTTTCAAACCCCTGACCTTCATCTCATAGGCCAGTTCGTCCTGCGCTAACCTTCCTATATTCATATTATTAAGAAAAAACAATTAACCGAAAGAAACGAGAAACAAAAAACAAAAAAAATATTAAAAGCAAAATTTAAAAAAAACTTGGCAACCCTTAACGATTTATATAAAAGAAAACAAATATTCAAAACAATAAATATTCAATAAAAACACGAAACTATTTTTTTTTACTTCCCGATCTTATGTAAAAAAAGACTCTATTAAAATTTTTATCGAGATATTTTTCACGTTGGTGGCAACCGTAAACACCAATCACAATCAATTTTAAACCAAAGAAAAAAAAAACATTAACTGAAAACGATAACCTATAGCCGCGAAAAATTATGTATTTTCTTCTAAGAACAAATATTATACTACCTTAAGTTTAAGTTTATTTATTTAAGTCGTTAATAACTAACGTTTACAAACTTATGAACTACATATATCTATATCTAAGCAATTATTACAAAGTACAAAATTATCATGAATTACAATTAATTAAAAAAAAAGCCTGCATTTATGCTAAGGCATTATAAAATAAAGTTTTGAAAGATTCGCTTTTGAAATTATCATTTATCGAAACTATAAGAAAATAATACTTATTAAAGATTAAGACCATTTGATTAATTGGATTATTGGCACCATAGTTTGATCTACTGAAAGGTAGTTGTAGAGGTTGTTGCAGCCTTATGCTTGTACGACTGAAACTAAAGTTAAATCTACTCAGAACTGATGGAGATAGTATAGAGCCATTCATCACATTAGTAATAAAGCAAAACTGAAGGTATTGCCTATGATGGGTGATAGAGCGCAAGTCTATGAGAGTAAGGAGGACGAATATTATTTGGAGACCAAGAAAAGAAACGTAGGCAGAAACGCATAAACCTTCTTTGAACTGCTTCAAGTCTATTTATGTGAATAGAGTAATATGGTGACCATACTACACATCCGTATTCTAGTATTGGCCTTACGAACGATACAAACAAAAGTTTTAAAACATAAGGGTCCTGAAAGTCGCGACTAAATCTCTTTATGAATCCTAGCATTCTATTGGCTTTTTTAGTTATATAGTCCAAGTGAAAGTTGAAAGTTAGTTTTGAGTCTAGGATTATACCAAGGTCAGAGAATACAGAGACATTGTTTAACGGTGACAGATCAAACATATAACTAAATACAAAGGGATTTTGTTTGCGTGTAAAAGTCATACTTTTACACTTGTCGACATTTAAGACAAGACGGTTTAGATTGCACCACTCCCGAAAAAGAACAAGGTCTTCCTGTAATAACAAGCAGTCAGATTGTGATTTAATACTTTTAAAAATTTTTACGTCATCTGCATATATTAATATTGAAGAGTTTTTAATGGTCAAAGCTAAGTCGTTAATAAATAATATAAATAAAATTGGTCCTAAGTGACTACCCTGAGGGACACCGGAGTTGACTACAAAATTAGTTGAAAGTTCATTTAAGAAGACTACATTGTAATGTCTGTTACTTAAATATGAGGATATCCATTTTAGAAACTTAGAGCTAAATCCAAGATTGTCCATTTTTTTGATTAGCGTTGTATGGCATAACTTGTCAAAGGCTTTGCTAAAGTCAGTAAACACACAATCTACTTGTCCATGGTCTTCAAATACATCTAAGCAAAACGAGGTAAAATTTAACAAGTTAGTAACAGTCGACTTCTTTTTCATAAAACCATGTTGACTTTCACAAACAATTGAACTACAATAAAAGGAAAGAGTGTTACATATAATGGACTCAAACAGTTTAGGTATTACGGATAACTTGGCAATAGGACGGTAGTTTTTAATTTCATTTTTTGGACCTTTTTTATGAGTTGGCGTGATATAGGCACTTTTCCAGATAGAGGGAAAGATAGAGTTACAAATAGATTCATTGAATAGAACACATAAAGGATAAGATAAATGGTCTACACAATTCTCTAAAATAGAAGAAGGTACTCCGTCAGGTCCTGGACTAAAACATTCGTCAAGTTTTAGAATATTAAGCTTTATAGTTTCCAAGTCAATATTAAAGTTTATAGAGTCTAGATGAGAGAAAGAAGTGGTAGAAGAAAAAGAATTACAAGAGGTGTCACCATAATCAGTTATCTCAAAAGCAGTTTTGAAATAGTTAGCAAACATGTTAGCAATTACTAAGGGATTAGTGCTAGTTGAAGAAGAGTCAGACATTGTATTAGGGTAGCTACTAGTTTTTTTCTTTTTATTCACGAAGTTCCAAAAACTATTTGGGTTCGACTTAAGATCATTTTCTAATTTAAGAATATAGCTATCGTATGCAATATTAGAGTATTCAGTAAAAAGTTGACTAATGATTAGAAAGGTTGTATAATCTCCATCAGTTCTTGTTTTGATATATTTTGTCCATGCTTTGTTCCTTTTGTTTTTTAAGAGTTTAAGATGACTATCAAACCATGGTGGTGAACTAGAAATATTCTGAGGTTTTTTAAATGGTACAGTATCACAGAAGCAGTTGAACAGAGTTATATAGAATATGTTACACATTTCGTTAATATTACAATTATAAAATAAAATATCCCAATCGATCATACTTAACATATTACATAATAAGACATAATTACATTTTGAATAGTTGAACTCAAGTTTGGTATTATATTGGTTGGTAGAAGAGCCCATGCTGAGGTTTAAGGCGATGTCCAAGGCAGGATGATGACGGTCTTCGACAGTCAGAATATTTGTAGATCGTGTTACAGCAGCAGCAGTGTTTACATTGAGGGAGAAGAATATTAAATCCAAAGTCTTTCCCGAGTCGTTGGTCACTCCATTTAATTGTCGCAGGCAATAAGAGGACATATTGTCAGTAAAAAATATCTCATTCATACTTGAAGCATTGTCAGTAGTGTAGTAGTCTTCGATGTCTTGTCTTATCCAGTTAAGATTTGGTAGGTTGAAGTCTCCAATAATCAAAATTTCATCTTCAGGTTCCAGCAATTCATAGATACCCTCGATGCAGTCATTTTAGTTTTCAAATATGTTTTTATTAGAGTTTGGAGGTATATAAGTAGTGACTAAGAATAAATGTCCTGTTTCCATTTGAATCTTAATACACAGAACTTCAATTTGGGCAGATCGGAAGTCGTCAACAAGGTGGCACACGAAAGAATTTTTAACCGCCACTAAAATGCCACCTCCCACAGTAGCGTCCTCTATTAAATGCCGATCTCGTCTAAATATTTGGTAGGATGCGTCAAAAAACTCAGAATCCAGAAACGAGCTGTTCAGCCATGTTTCCGTCAGAATAATAAAATCATGAGGAAGATTATTAACATTTTTGTATATCAAGGTGGTCTTTGTCCGAAGTCCGTTTACGTTTTGATAGTAAATTAATATCTGTTTGAGCTGCTTTGTCTTCGAGAATGCATTGTCTGGTTCTGATGAAAAGGATTTATATTTTTGTTCATCTTATTCATAAATTCGTGAACTATGACTCCAGTTGGCCAAAAAGATGTCGAATTAATTAAATGGAACAATGAGTCTGTGGTTCTTATTTTGAATGAAGAATATTTGGAGAAGTTATGATGAATAATTTTTTCCACATTGAAATTGAGTGCGGCGTCAGTTTTATCTTTCAAATAGTTCTTAATGTCAAGTGCATTCGTTGAAGGGGCCAATTTAGATATGAAAACAATCTTTTGGCCTTCGACAACCTTCAGACCATTTGAGATTGGAGATTCTTTAAATGCATTTAATTGGTCGCTTTGAAGATTATTTGATGACCTACCTATCCTTTTACTAAAAAAACTCACGCGAAAGTTTCTCAATTTTCAAAACAAAACAAATATCGCGAAATATCCCACGCGAGAAAAGCAATAAACAAAAACTCTTTCAGCTACCACCGAAAATAACTCAAATTAATTTTCACTCAAAACTAATTTGCCAAACACGAAAAAAAAATGTCACTATATAAATATCCCACGCGAGAAAAACAAACAATATCTAATAAAAAAAACTCTAACCAGGGTAAGTAAAGGTATATGACCAAAAAAAAAACAAAAATGAATAAAATGAAATTGAGAACAAAAGAAAATATAAAACAATATACACTACAGAATTACAAACAAGTTTACAACACTAATACAAAAAATATCACCAAAAACTCCTTGCTGCTACACTGCTTCTTAAGCTGCTTGCTGGATTCCCTTTTGGCTTTGGTTGCTCCGCTTTTCACTCGCAACAATTTTTTCCACGAGAAAACTACACCAATAAAAAAAATTAATTAGAAACAAATCAAAAGATTGAAAAGAAAAAAAAAAACATAAGCGAGAGCTACAGTACGTTTGCAACGAACTGTTGGATACCCTATTCCCCAAATTTTTGTATGTGCATGCGTCTGCCTCCCGCAAACAGCCGATGTTTCAGAAACAAAATTCTTCTTTAGCAGACAGAAAAAAATTCAATAACATTAATTTTATGCGGTGTGATGTTCAATTAGTGCTGGCGCAATAAAAAAAGGAGTGCGCCACGCCCAAAGTTAAAACGTTTTATTGCCAAGGCAATTGTTATGAGCTCAGTGACATTCAATTTTATTCTTGCAGATAGATTTGAACAAAACAAGACAAAACTTAAATTTTTAAAAATTAGATTTGGAATGGAAATAGCGATTATGGGTGTTTTTAACAATTATTGGACCACACTGCTACGTAACCAAGGAATATAAATCCAAGTGTTCATCTGTTTACTTCAAAACTGCGACCGATAGTTAAAAAACGTTAAAAAAATTAATGCATTATACGACTTTTGACGGAAACGCCCCTTAAAAGTAGGCGTGTCTTAAAAATTTGAAGCATTAACTGCACTTTTTTCAGTATTTAGGCATATGTGTAAGACTACAGCTGAATGGAGTAGTTTTTAAACAATCTTACCTGAACAAAGGTATTTTACCAAAATCACGCCTTTAAAAGTGGGCGTATTGAAAAAATTTACAAAAGAAAATGTAGAGATATATTTCTCAAATAACGAACGGAAGGAAAAAGGTTTAAATTAAACATTGGAAATGCCTTAAATTCTTAAGGCTACGTTTTTCGTTCTTTCATGAAAAGTAGGCGTAAGCCACGCCCAAAATTCAAAAATTTCTTTTCATACACAAACCTTTTCGTTTCTATTAAGAGACGCAAAATTTTGGCTTGCGGATTAATTATAAATACCGTTTATTTACAAAAACAATTTTTTATAGTTTCTAATGAAAAGTGGGCGTCAGCCACGCCCAAGATAAAGTTTTTTGATTTCATACACAAGATGTTTATGTGCCAGTAAGACCCACAAAATTTAATGTTGTTCGCTTTAATATAACAATTGTTATTTTATAAAAACAATATTGATGGTTTTGTATGAAAAATAGGCGTAAGCCACGCCCAAACTGAAATATTTTTATTTGATTGGAAGAAAGTTTACCTAAAGCTTACGTGTGCAAAATTTTAGCGTTATGCTTTTATCGTAACTGTACAAAAAAACATAATTTAATTTTATTAAATTGAGGTTGTTCAACAAAAATGGCGATTGTGGGCGTGTTTGTGGGCGGATTTTACCGGTTCAAGAACTTAACCTTACTCTTGAACCAAAGATTATATATACCAAATTTCAGCTTTCTAGCTCAAAAATTGCGACCTCTAGAGAGTATACATACGGACGGACGGACGGACGGACGGACGGACGGACATGGCTAAATCGACTAGGCTTTTGATTCTGAGTCAGAATATATATACTTTTCTATACCTAACGGTATTATTTCTCTATGTTACAAACTCCACACCAAATACAATATACCCATTCTATGGAATAGGGTATAAAAACACCACACACAACAATAAAAAAAACTCTTCCACTTTGGGCCTCGAACGTTGGGCACCACTTTATTACACTTTTTCTTCGCGGCACGAACACGGGGAATTTCTTTAATTAAAATTATTATTCTAATCGATCTTAAACAAAAAAACGCGATCAACTTAATTTCATAAATCAAAAAAGAAGTACTTGTACACCGATACCGACGGCGGCGACGCACAACACGAATTAATTATTTGTTTACTCAAATTACCACGAACGAAGGACACGAAAGAGAATGCGAAAAAAAAAGTGTAATAACAGCTAGATCAAAATAGCTGTCACCACGGCTGCTCAGCTGGGGTGGGTTCGGTGGAAGAATTTTTGGGCTTCTTCTGATAAACTTTATTGATTTATCGAATCGAAATAGTTTATCAAAAGAACATGTAGGTATGCACAGTAGGGTGCAAAAAAAAGTTAGGCGCCAGGAATTTTTTTTTTCAAACCGAATTAGAAAATTCCAAAACTAATTATAGAAAGTAAAGAACCGAATAAATGGAATAAAAAGAAAGAGTTATGTTTTAAAAAAAATTTAAATATTTTATTGTTTTGGGAAACCTTGGGACAGAAGATCCCTGGACTAAAACCCAAAAGTCTTTTCAAATAAAAAAAGTTAAACAATGTAAATATGGCCGTTTGGCTCGAGGCAAAATTAACAAGGTAGAGATTTAAATTAAATAAAAGTAAAAGCAAATAATATAAAGAAAAAAAATGCTAAATGAAAATGGGTCTTTAATAAAAAAAAAACTAATAGCGTCCCGGAAATCTCGTATACAAAATCGATTGAATATAAATATATATATTTGGAATTACAAATATATATATTTACATCTAAAATCGCACACAAACTACTTATCTCTGTTTAATGTCTCCTGTCTCCTTTCTCCTATCTCCTTTTACAATCCTTCACGACTCGAATCCTAGTTTTTCGTCCCCAATTATCCTCGATCCAAATTTTAAATAAATATGTCTCCTCCTCGATTTTTTTTCCTCCTCAAAATTTCTCGATATTTTTCTTTTCCAAATTTTGTATTCGCGCTTGTAAGTCTCTCACCGGAGTGCCTTCCAAGCTAATTTTTAACAACAACCTTCTTCCCTCGTCCATTCCAGTCCTTCACTCATACATACAACGACACAACACAACCATTCGTTTCGAGATCATCGGTCACGGCTTTCTGGAAGCATGACGCTCTCCTAGAAAACAACCGTGGTGGGATCTAACGAAACATACTCACACGCACACAAACACGGTTTTAACAAGTTGTTGGATGTGTTTCCAAAACTTGCCAAAACTTACTCTCACGCACACAAACAACGTTTCGACAAGTTGTTGGATGTGTTTCCAAAACTTGTCGAAACATTATGGACGAGTTCAGACTATTTTCCAACTAAAACTCTTTTCGAGAAAAATTGAAAAGAAATAAAATTGAGGAGAAGTCTCAAATAGGCTTTTTCCTACTACTCTACTACTATCGCGCGGGATTCGAAGCGTGAATTATTTAACAAACTATTTTTGGAGATACAGAGAGGAGCGTTACTTTAAAGCTATTTTCAAAATTCTACAAATCTAATCTAATCGCGTTAAAAACCCATTTTGTACATTAAACAAATGTACATTATTTTAAGAGAAAAGTTAAAATTACGTTACGTTAATTAGAATTTTGAAATAAAAAGATAATTGCAAGATGTTTAGTTTTTGTTGGTTGTTTGATGTAAGTAAGAGTCCACCTGACTCGTTACTTCTTCGGCTCATCCGCCGGCTCTTCTCGTCTTCGAACGTCGTACTCGAACACCTGCTTTTGTTGCTTTTGCAAAATAAGGCTAGGTACACCACTGGTTGATGAGACCATGGTTGCCCTCAACTTCGCCAATATTTTGCAGCCACAACGAGAAAAAAGAATGGGAGAAAGAACGACCGAAGGGAAGTTTTTGTTGCGGTAAAATTTACCGTAACACTATGAACTGGCGTTTTTGACATTTGTTTCAAAAAGTTTTTCAAAAAAAACTCTTAAAAACCGCTCCACAGATTTTTATAAATTTATTCTCATAAATTCAAATGTATACAAAAAATAAAATGGTGTACTTTCTTTTCAGCTCAAATTAGTTTTAGTTTTTATTTAAGAATTTTGAAAAAATTATTTGTATCAAAATCTCAAGCCCCTGGACCACTGTCACACATTAGAGCGAGTTCGTGCGACCCAGTCGTGCATTTTATTTTCTCCTCAATTGATAGTCCCGTTGGCATAGAAAAATGTTAATGCAAAAATATTCTGGTAAGTGTTATTCTTGAGATAATTTTTAACTGTTATTCCAAGAACGACTCAACGCACTTAAAAGTTTTGACAGCCTTTTCTATAAGAAATTAAATAATTTTTCTTTTTTACAAGGAATATCTTTTCGTACGACTTAAACGTTTACAGTTAAAGAGTTATGTGAACAAATTTTCAACATGAAATTAAAATTTAAATCCATGTTTACGATCAGTAAACAATGTTCATTGTCTACAAGGGGGCAAAACAGTAGAACGTAGAGATTTATTCGACCAAGGTCCAGAGTCAGGGGGCATCCTATGGAAATCGAACACAAAAAAGTGAAAAAATGACCAATTAGTCAAAATTCCCTAATAAGAACTGATAAAATGTTGGTAGACAAAAGTCGTAGCTCAGAGTCAGGAGGGCAATTACCCTCCCTTGCCCCCTCCTGCGGGCGCCTATGACTCTGCAGAGCCTACAATGACAACAATAACGACGAAAATATATCCCGCTTTCTCTGTAACTGCCCAGGCCTCTGTACTTTTAGAAATAATAATCTTACAGGTTCACAAGGGATGACTGGCAGCAACAAAGAGAACGCAAAATAAATATGATAAGACGAGGAGTTTTTTTATATACTGCACACGTGCTCAATGGGTTTGTTATAGCCCTTTTAATGATAAGTCACAGTGCGAACGATAGGAATTAGGGAGAAAGGGAAAGGAGGTTTCGATGAACATTGGTCTTGAATGTTTGAAGATCAAAACGGCAAGGACAAATTGTGCCCGGCAATTCATTCAGTGTAAACTGATGAGCGTTCCTAGCAAGACGAGTGTTACAGGGGAAATGTTTAAGGGGTGGAACGCTGCTAGCTACCTCGAGAGAGCATTTTTTGTAAAAGAATCTGTAAGATAAGGAAAGGCATGAAACATTTCGACGATCATCGAGTGATTTGATTGGTTCCATAATGTTTCTCTCTCCTACCAATTTTAACGCTTTTTTCTGAACTCTGTCGAGCAGGTAAAAAACAGTTTGAGAAGCACCTGCCCAGAGATTGGAGTTATACTCGAGTTTAGGGCGTATAATCGCTTTGTAAATTGTAGCCAGATCAGAGTGAAAAACTTCTTGCATCTATTAAGAAAGCCTTAGCATCTTGCAGCATTCTTGGTATATGTTCATTCCATCTAAGGTTGTCACTGATGCACATACCGAGTACTGATAGCTTTTCGGCCTCCTCGATGGAAGTACCATTATATAATATAGGATAATGGCATAGGAGCCTTAACGACAAAAGACAGCATTGAGTTTTCGACACATTAAACTCCGCACGATTTCTAATACCCCATTTCACAATGCTGTTTAAATGGAAGTCTAATGAGCTTTTCATACGATGTCGTTGTAATAACACGTCCGAAGGCGAAGGCCGTGAATTATCAAACGTATATGAAAACTGACGGTTAAGTAGTCAGCAAAACAATTTAATATATTAGAAGTCACAGACAAGAGGTCATTGAAAAAAATGAGAAAGAGAGTCGGAGACAGAACGGAGGCTTGGGGCCCACCAGCATTTCGTCGTCGTTCTATTAAAACTCCCTAAGTCCATTATTTGTGTTTTGAGATATTTGCATTTAAAGCTAGTAATCAATATAAAAAATCGAAGAATTTTTTGGATTTCGGGAGTTTTAATACTATATAGTTTGATAATAGAGGAACGTAGAGCTTAGGGAGTTTTGATAGAACATAGATCTTGTCATTTGAATAAACTTGGCGTATTTATCTCATTTTTACTAAAAATGGACTTAGGGAGTTTTAATAGAACGACGACGATTTATTTTATGGAGATCAGACTTGAAACCCTCTAATACAACTTGTATTGAACGGTCCAGAAGATAGCTTCTAGTCTAAGCCCTCAATATTGGTATCACAATAGGTCTCTCTTTATAGACCTGAGTGTGGTCGAGTGAAATTTGTTTCCTTTCGCAGGCCAGCAAATTTTACCTAACCTCTTTTGTTAATATTAAAATTTAGTTTGACTTTCCTATTTTCCTCGGGTAGGATCATTTAAGTTTTTATGAAAATGATATTTTCATTCGACATCAGACCTTTTTTAATAAGACAAACTTCGTATTTTGACCAAAAATTTATAGAAGATCGATTTTCAACATTGTGTTTGTATTAGCTGCATTCAATATTCACTGGCGTCAATCAGCTAAGTACATAGCTTCAATATTTTTGGAATAGCTTAAAAATAAGTGCCTTGCTCTTATGATAACCGACACTTATTTTATTGCAGGCTTCGGCCCGTGTGACACTATCTACTCATAAACAAAAATCCAGACTTGGAGTTATGATATGTCTGCATTATTTATTTGACGTGTTAAGGTCTAAGCCACTCCCAAACGCCCCAGGTGGTAACTGCCAGATGCAGATTTCATTGAATCAGAACTCCAGTTTAACAAGACAGTTAATAGATTTTTGTTCAAGAACCTTCACTAGCTCTGCTGCAATAGTATAACGTTAGTTCAAAGCATTTGCAATCAATACAAATTATTAATTAAAAATTATAAATTACTTCCTCCATACTAACAGAGTTACTTCAACACCTCTTGTGCTCGATTTGAATTTAATTGGGTTGCTTCAGCTCCGTTTCGTTTTGAATTGTAATTTTAAAAAAATTGACGAGGATCATTCAAACCTTCTTAAGAATCACATAGTTTAAAATTATTCTCACTGACTTTTTTATTCTTGCAGGTAGTTGAACCCCAAAAAATTAATATGCCGAGCTACGTTACTATAAACATGGGTGCCGACGAAAAATCTATTCAAATTGTAAATTTGTGCTTTGGACATCTTATAAACGCATGCAAAAAAATTCATGACTTTGTATTCACAGCCAATGAGATCAAATCAGTGAGCTTATACAAACGTGATGAGAGATGTGCTTTCTTGTATGTTCATCATAATTCGGATGATTTTCAAATATTTTTCCCCACAACGGGTTGTCGACAAAAGTTTTACGAACTTGTGCTTGAAATGGCGTCAGATCAAGAAATATTTGTTAATCTTTCAGTTAATGAGAAAAAAATGCAGGTTTTTATATTTAACTGATTTTCAAAATACGCATAATAATAAGGTGATAATGTTTATAGTACGAATATGATCAAGATGGCCAAAATAGAAGAATTATTTTAGGGAAGGGAACATATGGCGTAGTATATGCTGCACGAGATCTTCAAACTCAAGTTCGGATAGCTATAAAGGAAGTACCGGAAAAAAACTGCCAGGATGTTCAACCGCTACATGAGGAGATTAAACTTCATTCCCAACTGCGTCACAGAAATATAGTCCAAGTTAGTGTACTTAAGATATCACAAGGGTAGTGTACAATTTTCTTTGTGTTTTTTTAAACAGTATTTAGGTTCTGTCTCAGAACATGGATATTTCAAGATTTTTATGGAACAAGTTCCAGGAGGGTCTCTCTCAGACCTTCTTCGTGAGAAATGGGGACCTCTCAAAGACAACGAATCGACGATGGCATTCTATTCGAAGCAAATCCTTGAAGGGCTGCGATATTTACATGAACAAAAAATTGTTCATAGGGATATAAAGGGTGATAATGTTCTTGTTAACACTTATAGCGGAGTCGTAAAGATATCGGACTTTGGCACTTCTAAGAGGCTTGCTGGACTTAATCCAATGGTTGGAACTTTTACGGGAACTTTACAATATATGGCTCCAGAAGTTATCGATCAGGGGTTGCGAGGATATGGGCCTGCAGCTGATATTTGGTCTTTTGGTTGTACAAATGTTGAAATGGCTACAGGGAAGCCACCATTCATCGAACTTGGTTCAGCCGAAGCAGCTTTGTTTAAAGTTGGTTTCTATAAAAAACACCCAATTATACCCTCAGAACTGTCTGCTATGTCCAAAAACTTTATTTTACGTTGCTTTGCAGTAAACGTACTAGATCGACCATCAGCTGTTAGTTTGTTGACAGATCCATTTTTATCCGAGTGAGTGAAACATAGTCTTCTCTCTTTGATTTGGATATGAGCAAATTTTAATTTTTCTATTTAAAGCAAATATCCGAAACTGTGCATTGGAAGCAGAAGTAACGAGTTAAGTCGGAGCATATCAGTACCAACTGAACCCCCCACAAGCAAAACAATTTCAATAACAAAGCAAAATTCGAATAACAACTTTATCCCGCCAACAACACCAGAACTTGAGTATGTTAAACAAAAAAAGAGCTCAGATATTATGCTTATATTTTATTGATTTAAAGGAAAACATTTATTTAAACCTTTAAGTAGAACGATTTAAAAACGGAGGAAGACATAATAAGGAGAACAAACTTATTGTTGTTGTTTAAATTAATACTATTTTTATTATTACTATGTATTATTATAATGTTTTATAATAATTATTATGTTTTATAATAATAATAATAATAATATTCATTATTATTATTATTATTATTATTATTATTATTATTATTATTATTATTATTATTATTATTATTATTATTATTATTATTATTATTATTATTATTATTATTATTATTATTATTATTATTATTATTATTATTATTATTATTATTATTATTATTATTATTATTATTATTATTATTATTATTATTATTATTATTATTATTATTATTATTATTATTATTATTATTATTATTATTATTATTATTATTATTATTATTATTATTATTATTATTATTATTATTATTATTATTATTATTATTATTATTATTATTATTATTATTATTATTATTATTATTATTATTATTATTATTATTATTATTATTATTATTATTATTATTATTATTATTATTATTATTATTATTATTATTATTATTATTATTATTATTATTATTATTATTATTATTATTATTATTATTATTATTATTATTATTATTATTATTATTATTATTATTATTATTATTATTATTATTATTATTATTATTATTATTATTATTATTATTATTATTATTATTATTATTATTATTATTATTATTATTATTATTATTATTATTATTATTATTATTATTATTATTATTATTATTATTATTATTATTATTATTATTATTATTATTATTATTATTATTATTATTATTATTATTATTATTATTATTATTATTATTATTATTATTATTATTATTATTATTATTATTATTATTATTATTATTATTATTATTATTATTATTATTATTATTATTATTATTATTATTATTATTATTATTATTATTATTATTATTATTATTATTATTATTATTATTATTATTATTATTATTATTATTATTATTATTATTATTATTATTATTATTATTATTATTATTATTATTATTATTATTATTATTATTATTATTATTATTATTATTATTATTATTATTATTATTATTATTATTATTATTATTATTATTATTATTATTATTATTATTATTATTATTATTATTATTATTATTATTATTATTATTATTATTATTATTATTATTATTATTATTATTATTATTATTATTATTATTATTATTATTATTATTATTATTATTATTATTATTATTATTATTATTATTATTATTATTATTATTATTATTATTATTATTATTATTATTATTATTATTATTATTATTATTATTATTATTATTAT